>JAVGWX010000022.1:32850026-33140026 GCA_036924085.1 Ariolimax columbianus | reverse complement strand
CTCTGCCATAATTTCTTTAGGCTGTTCAGTCTCTGCATTGCCATGGCTAGTCTTCTTCTGATTTCTTTCGAGCAGTCGCCATTTTTGTCAATTCTGCAGCCCAGATGTTCAATATGTGTGATCTGATCTATTTCCTCACCACCCACTGTAAATTTATGTTGACATCGTGTTTTGTCGGTGGTCATTGTCTTTTGTTTTGTTTATGTTCATAAACAGGTTTTGATCTTTACTATGTCCATTAACAGCTGAAAGTAGCTGCTCTAGCCATTCTGCACTTCTTGATTGTATAACGGTATCGTCTGCAACGAAGCATAGAACTTAATAACCGTAGTAACTGCTAGTGTGGTCCAGGTTTTGCATTCCTAGTTTATCGTGTTCAGATTTATCTAAGTTACAAAAACGCCCCACTCTCACAACAAATGGAAAAAACAGCTTTCCACGGCGTTTATCGCCTGCTTGTTATCCATGAGTTATCTACACTCGTTCGTCTCGTGCCACCACTAAAATATGTTGTGACGTTTACAGCAATTTTCGGGGGAATGCGATCAGTTCCTAATCTATTACTCTACGTTTCAGTCAGTGCCTGGAATAAATTGAAGGATGGCTTTAATGTCATTCAAATTTATTTTTATTTGTTTTGTTTACCTTCATTTTTTTAAATAAACTCGGGGTTAAGTCTCTATAAGTTGATAAACCCGGCGGCTTAGAACCGTTTTCTTAGTCTCGTCAAGACAGAAGCCACTAATGTCGGTCATTAATCTTACCAAAATATGTACCGCTTCTACTCGCTACCGTCCCCTGGTTTTCCGCTATAACTTTTAAACCAATCAGCGAAATTAAATCACATTTGACATAGATCTACCTTGGTGTGTGAGACACACACTGAGTTCACAACACATGTTCATTGTCTTATATAACACACTGCCAAGACACAAAGCGTAAGATACACGCAATAAAAAATATCATCAGAAAACTGACCGGCACAACATAAGGGACACAGCAATCAGTCCTTCGGACATCTACACTTGCCTTGTGTTTCTCCGTAGCTGAATACGCTGCGCCAGTCTGGAAAAACTCTGCTCATGCGAAACTAGTTGATACAGCAATAAATGAGGCGGGTCAGATAGTATCAGGGTGCCTAAAATCCACCCCCATTGATAAAATATACCCTATAATTGATATAGCACCCCCACCCCTTAAAGATACGAAGAAGCGTCGCAGCAGAAATCGAACTTGAAAAACAGGAGCACGACCCAAGGCACCCAATTTTTGGACATCAGGTACAAAACACAAGACTCAAATCCAGACATAGCTTTCTAAAAACAAGAAACCCCAAACATACAAACCCTGAAAGTCGCCGTATCGAGAGGTGGCACGAATTGGTGCAGGCCCCAGAGATGGAACTTCTGGAAGAACCCGCTCCTGGACATCATCTACAATACACAACATGGAAGTCGCTGAACAGACTCCGAACTTTTGTATCACGGTGCAAGAGGAATATGAAGCGATGCGGATACACAGATGATGACACATGTGGCTGTAGCGCAATACAGGACCCAGACCACCTGACGACTTGCCCCAACATCCAGCTCATGCGCTCCTCAGTATCGTGATCCCTTCATTCTCTAGAGGTGGGTCTTGAGTCCACAATGTCCCGTTCTGAAGATCTTTGCCTGCCTATCTCTGCCAAGTTTTTCTATGCTGTCATTTTCTGGCTCGTATTCTTTGTGCTGGTCTCTCCATTCTGTCCTCATGGATTGTTTGATGAGTGTCTTTGTGCTGGTCCATCCATTCTGTCCTCATGGATTGTTTGATGAGTGTCTTTGTGCTGGTCTCTCCATTCTGTCCTCATGGATTGTTTGATGAGTGTCTTTGTGCTTGTCTCTCCATTCTGTCCTCATGGATTGTTTGATGAGTGTCTTTGTGCTTGTCTCTCCATTCTGTCCTCATGGATTGTTTGATGAGTGTCTTTGTGCTGGTCTCTCCATTCTGTCCTCATGGATTGTTTGATGAGTGTCTTTGTGCTGGTCTCTCCATTCTGTCCTCATGGATTGTTTGATGAGTGTCTTTGTGCTGGTCTCTCCATTCTGTCCTCATGGATTGTTTGATGAGTGTCTTTGTGCTTGTCTCTCCATTCTGTCCTCATGGATTGTTTGATGAGTGTCTTTGTGCTGGTCTCTCCATTCTGTCCTCATGGATTGTTTGATGAGTGTCTTTGTGCCGGTCTCTCCATTCTGTCCTCATGGATTGTTTGATGAGTGTCTTTGTGCCTGTCTCTCCATTCTGTCCTCATGGATTGTTTGATGAGTGTCTTTGTGCTGGTCTCTCCATTCTGTCCTCATGGATTGTTTGATGAGTGTCTTTGTGCCGGTCTCTCCATTCTGTCCTCATGGATTGTTTGATGAGTGTCTTTGTGCTGGTCTCTCCATTCTGTCCTCATGGATTGTTTGATGAGTGTCTTTGTGCTGGTCTCTCCATTCTGTCCTCATGGATTGTTTGATGAGTGTCTTTGTGCTGGTCTCTCCATTCTGTCCTCATGGATTGTTTGATGAGTGTCTTTGTGCTTGTCTCTCCATTCTGTCCTCATGGATTGTTTGATGAGTGTCTTTGTGCTGGTCTCTCCATTCTGTCCTCATGGATTGTTTGATGAGTGTCTTTGTGCTTGTCTCTCCATTCTGTCCTCATGGATTGTTTGATGAGTGTCTTTGTGCTGGTCTCTCCATTCTGTCCTCATGGATTGTTTGATGAGTGTCTTTGTGCTGGTCTCTCCATTCTGTCCTCATGGATTGTTTGATGAGTGTCTTTGTGCTTGTCTCTCCATTCTGTCCTCATGGATTGTTTGATGAGTGTCTTTGTGCTGGTCTCTCCATTCTGTCCTCATGGATTGTTTGATGAGTGTCTTTGTGCTGGTCTCTCCATTCTGTCCTCATGGATTGTTTGATGAGTGTCTTTGTGCTGGTCTCTCCATTCTGTCCTCATGGATTGTTTGATGAGTGTCTTTGTGCTGGTCTCTCCATTCTGTCCTCATGGATTGTTTGATGAGTGTCTTTGCTTATTTATAGATCTGTGGATGGCGAGTCTGCGTGCCGTCACTTCCGGCTATTGCGAGCTCCTCTTCCTTCTCGTTTCCAAGGTTCCTAAATTGGGCGGGAATGCACTGTAAGGTTTGATTGAATTTTTTGGGGTAGGGGGAAGAGGAAGTGAAGCAATCCAGTGCTATATTTTATTTCGTGTGGGATTTGGTGCGCTCCTGAGTCTGTAGAAAATGACCGTTTTTCTTGTATCCGTGGATTGGCTGATAAGAAGTTGAGTTGCTGCATGAACAGCTGTTGCCTCAGCTTTGAAACGTGTACAGCTATCTCCAGCTGATGGAGTGGCTTTCTATGTCGCTGTTGGAGCGTGCGGTGTAGATCAAACTGTCTTCCCTTTTGTCGCTCCCCGTGGCCTATCCACTATTGTTCGTTATCACTGGAACACTCACTATTGTTCTGGACTGTTCTGGCTCGCTATCCATAGTTCTAACATGAGTGCTAGGCACTTTCAATTTCGGTTTAAAAGATGGTTGAATGTTTTCTGTGGTTTATACTGGCCAGGTGGTTGGGGGCTTGTCTTAAGTAGAGCCATTGTGAAGAGTTGTGCAAGGTTTCTGGTTCTAAGTTATAGAGTGAAAACACGTAACGTCCAAGGTCATCAGAACAGAAGATATCCGGGTGGAAATGTGGCAACATTTCAGATAAACTTTGAAGATTCAAAGATATTTGTTCTTCATTTTCTTTGGCTTTTTCATATTTTCTTCTTCTTCTTTCCCTCCCATAAGTTTAGAACTTTGTCGAACAACCGCAGGTTAGATATTTTTCTAAGGATTCGTTGCTTAAGCCATGTTATCTCTCAATGTTGAGTTAAGTCATAGGTCAAGTTTCTGATTCGGGGAGAATGACCGACTTGAATTTAATGTTGCCAATATTTAGTTTGGAGTGTCTTTTGATCATTTTAGAGTTTTATATGTCTATTAGTGTTGTCAATCATCAGTTTGGAGTGTGTTTTGATCATTTTGGAATTTCATATGTCTTTTGATGTTGTTAAATATTCAGTTTGGTGTTTGTTGTTCATTTTAAAGTTCCACTAGTCTTTTAACATGACATTTTCAATATGCTCTGTTTTTTTAATCTATATTTTCACATCCTAATTAGGGTTTCCAGTTTCCTTAATGCTGCTTCCCTGGACATGTAGAGTTTGTCAACTGATATGGGAAATGTTGTGTCCTCATTTTATTTTACAATTATTTTGTTTTCTTTGGATCTTTAAACCTACTTGCTGGGATAGTTATGTCCGCTCTGGATGTCTTGTTTTTTTCCCTTCATTTTTACATTACTTTGAGATAGGAAGGAAAATGGCTATGTTCTTTGCAAAATGAAGATTTTCTAAATGTTTAATTATGGTGCACTGGATTCTTATTATTTTTATTGGCAGAAGTTTCTTTTATAATCTAATAAACTGACAGAAGGAACAGAACATGATAGAAATAAAGATCTGATGAATATAATAATAGTAAGTAAAATTCACGGAGGCATCAATGGTCCGTTGCTTTGATTGGTCGCTCCCGTGGACACGTGGTGCAGCAGGAAACACCCAAGCTGCAATTCGCATTGAACTTTCATCTTCCGGGTATTATGGAAATGGCGATTTGTGGTTCCGTGGGGGAGTGTGTCGACCGAGGTCCATGTGGACTTCTTGATGGGAAGCGAGTTCTCCGCTACCTTGGGACGCGGCACGCAAGGGTTAAAGGAATAACTCAGCATGGGAACGACGTGTCTTTGACATGTTGCTAGCCGGCCAGGACCCAGTCTCTTGCTAGCGATGTGTTAGTCCAATTTTATCCCACGTGAAATATCATAGCCAAACAAAAACCGGTGCTGTCGGCAAATAGAGAGAAAGACATCAATGTCGTGAAGGTCAGACGTGCGTCGGGAAAATACGAAACAGGGTAACAGAAATACTATTGAAAATAGCCGATAACTATGCGAAGAAAGTATTGAAGCTCGGGGGGGGGGGGGGGGGCGGCATGAAATGAACGAAATAATTAATCCAAATATCATACCACGATACGTTTCCGTGGGCAGAAATTTAAGATGTCTACTAGTGTGAAATTCAGTTAAAATCCGTGACCTGGAGGGCATCCATAATTGACTAAAACACGGAAGAGTAAAGTTAGACCCGCGACCTGTTAGGTGCCATTTGACGAACAACACATTTAAATATTAAATGATCTTTTAAGTTACCCCTCAACTCTGCGTGTACTCAGATGTTTGATTTTTGTATGTTCGTGAGTTGTTTGCGTGTTCCCGTAGTGCATTGGTAGTTCATAATTCTTAGTCGACCTGTACTTCTACAGAAGCAGATGCCCATGTGCGGGTATCATATCTGGTATGAGCTGGATGTAGCCGGGAGAATAGTGTCCTTCTTAGCTGGCTAGGCTTCAGCAGATTAATACTCTGATGCGTTGGGACAAGCGCTTACGGAGGATGGTTAACCGATGTGTGAGTCCATCTGAATAGACTCCAACACTAGAGCAAAGTAGACCCGCAGCCTGTTAAGCGCCATCTGTGCTGCTCTAAACAAACCACTCAAGCATGGCCGGTGTTATGCCATGTTACATAGTTAGCCAGATCTTACGACATGCTCTATGTGAGGCAGTGGTGCTATTCTTGTCCTTGTTATACACAAAGACCCCGGCAGACCACTCGGGATTGGCAGTTTCCACAGTATCCCTAACCAGCCTTATAATAGATATATTGGAATTTCATTATATTCACTAGTATGCACGATGTGCCTTTATGGCTTGTAGATGATTTATTTTGTTTGAAACTTACTTATTCGTCTCTTGATATTCACAGCTTTTTAATCTCTCAAGTAGAGCTCTATTTTACACACAGTATATGCACGTTTAATGACATAAATAAACTAAATAGAACAGATCTAAGTCTCATTTGTTAGTTTAGAACAGGAAACACCAGAGTCAATAGTCGTTTAAACGGCATCAATCTTCAGACATTGCTCCTACCCTGACGAAACAGTTATACGCTTCCTCATTGAGTACAACGCGCTTGCGGATACGAGAAAAAGATTCTAACAAGCACAGTCCACATTTGACAATACTGTACAGTGAAACAGTTGAAGGAGACCTGTTTAAATATATCAGGTCAGGTCATCCCGTAACCGGTGATGTCGTTGGGGCACACATGAAGACATCCTCACAACACCACGCCACCTTTATCTGTCATCCGCCGCTGCCTGCGCCTATTATGGTCGGAGATTGGTACATTCATTTATGTTGTCCCCCCGCCTCTTTTCTTTTTGCGACGGTCTCTTCGTCGTCTGCTTTGCACCTTTCCGTAGAGAATCGTATTCGCAAGACAATTTGATCTCGATATTTGACCGTACCAAGCGAGTTTCCTTCTTTTGACAGTTGCCAAGAGGCCTTCAAAATGCCCTATTGCTGTTGTAATTATATCTCGTATTTCCTCATTTGTGATTCGATCTGTGTACGTGACGTTTAAAAGTCTTCGGAAACATCTGTTCTCCAAGGCATGTATCCTTCGTTGAAGGTCAGCTGTAACTGTCCATATCTCGCAAGCATAGAGCTAATATATATATATCTGAAAGGCACTGAGCTACCAAGAACAGGGTGTCTTGGCAGCGAAGGGATAACAGAAACAACAACAACATAGGCACTGAAAGGTGCTTTTACATGTAGGTCGTCTTTATTTCGTACTTGGATCACATCATTTTCTCTCCGCTCTTGTTAAAACCTTTATTTATCCCATATATTTCCAATTACATTATAAAAAGCATTTTTTGAGGATTTGTCAGTTGTCTGTTTGACTAGCATCAGCTGTAATCCCCGCCATTTTTCCAATCTTTAGAGCGTTAAATTATTTCTTTGATCTCTTCTTTACTTGGCTAATCACAGTTAACATTCTTAACACAGGTAAGAATTCTTCAGCATGTAAAGTGGCCATGGTTTACCCTAATTCAACTCTACTCAGCTCGTCTCGATTCAGCTCGGCTCAGCCCGGCTCTGGTCAGCTCAGCTCAGCTCGATTCGGCTCAGCTTAGCTCCTCAGGTCAGCTCGGCTCGGCTCAGCTTGTCTCGGCTCAGCTCAGCTCAGGTCAGCTCGGCTCAGCTTAGCTCAGCTCAGCCCGTCTCGGCTCAGGTCAGCTCAGCTTAGCTCGGCTCAACTCAGGTCAGCTCGGCTCAGGTTAGCTCGGCCCAGCTTAGCTCAGCTCAGCCCGTCTCGGCTCAGGTCAGCTCAGCTTAGCTCGGCTCAACTCAGGTCAGCTCGGCTCAGGTCAGCTCAGCTCAGCTTAGCTCAGCTCGGATCAGGTCAACTCGGCTCAGCTTAGCTCAGCTCAGCCCGTCTCGGCTCAGGTCAGCTTAGCTTAGCTCGGCTCAACTCAGGTCAGCTCGGCTCAGGTCAGCTCAGCTCAGCTTAGCTCAGCTCGGATCAGGTCAACTCGGCTCAGCTTAGCTCAGCTCAGCCCGTCTCGGCTCAGGTCAGCTCAGCTTAGCTCGGCTCAACTCAGGTCAGCTTGGCTCAGGTCAGCTCAGCTCAGCTTAGCTCAGCTCGGATCAGGTCAACTCGGCTCAGCTTAGCTCAGCTCAGCTCGTCTCGGCTCAGGTCAGCTCAGCTTAGCTCGGCTCAACTCAGGTCAGCTCGGCTCAGGTCAGCTCAGCTCGGCTCAGGTCAGCTCAGCTCGGCTCAGCTTAGCTCAGCTCGGCTCAGCTTAGCTCAGCTCAGCCCGTCTCGGCTCAGCTCAGCTCAGCTCAGCCCGTCTCGGCTCAGCTCAGCTCGGATCAGGTCAACTCGGCTCAGCTTAGCTCAGCTCAGCCCGTCTCCGCTCAGGTCAACTCGGCTCAGCTCAGCTCAGCCCGTCTCGGCTCAGGTCAGCTTAGCTCAGCTCAGCCCGACTCGGCTCAGGTCAGCTCGGCTCAGCTTAGCTCAGCTCAGCCCGTCTCGGCTCAGGTCAGCTTGTTATTATTGAATGTCCACAATGAGTAGGATTACTCTTTTGTGCGCCCTAATAAGGCCTTTAAGTGGCGAGTCGTATCTTTCCTCACATCCCGTTCGTGCTGATGGAGGTTGACTGGGTTCCTCCAGGCGGTTGTGCTATGTTAGACTTAATCTGCAAGTCGCTCACCACTATGATGATCACATCGATCCCTTATCTCAGTAGCCAGGCTGCAATGAAAACAGCCCGGTCCCAGGGAAGGCTACTAGGAAGCTGAGGCGAGGGTCTTGACCAGTATATTTTGCCTGACCCTGACTAACATGTTTGATCAATGTTTCCCTGACCCTGACTAACATGTCTGATCAGTATGTTTTCCCTGACCCTGACTAACATTCCTGATCAGTATGTTTTCCCTGACCCTGACTAACATTCCTGATCAGTATGTTTTCCCTGACCCTGACTAACATTCCTGATCAGTATGTTTTCCCTGACCCTGACTAACATTGCCTGATCAGTATGTTTTCCCTGACCGAGTCTTCCTCCCCTTAACTTAAGTTAACGTCTTTATACTGCCATAGAAGACTGCATATTCTATATACAACCAGTTATTTTACATTCACTTTAGCTATAATTACGTATGCGCATCCAATCTATTCTTGAATGCATTAATTGACACTGCCTGCACTATTTCATGTGGCAATACATTTCAAGCATTCACCACTCTTTGACCACAACAATATTTCTTTGTATCTAATCTGTATCTTTCTTTAATTAATTTGTGACTGTGCCCTCTTCTTCTTGTACGCGGCTGCATTTTGAAAAGAAAACGTGTTATACTCTAATTTATCCTCTCCGTTGATCATCTTATAAACATGCATTAAATCCCCTCGTCGTAGCCTATTTATTCGCTTCAAAGCATTTTCCCCATCTCTGCTTCTCTTCTTCAAGATGTCTTATCCGTCTCTCCAAATTTGCTTTTTATTGACATTCCTCTCCCAGTTATTTGCTAGTGTTATACATACCTCTCAAGTTTCCTTTACCTGCAACGTCTTCTGCTTCTGTAGCCAGACATCAAATTAGTTTCTCTTGTATACCTTAATGCTCCTTTTAGCTTCTGTGTTTACCTCTTCTGTAGTCATTATGTGTTTCAGCTTTGGTGGCTCTAATTTACCTGTTGTGTAATATCTCTTTTATTGCTCGTCTGTCTTCAATCTCTGTAGTAGGTTTTTTTCCGTTATTCAATTTTTGTGTTCTTTTTAAAAAAAATAATTTTTCTTGTAAAGCTGTTTCCAAGATTTCTGTAGCTGCTCTAATTTTTCATTGATTTGCCAGACCCTGTGTCTTGAGTTCTACAATTGATGAAATGCTTAGTGTGATGTAATTATTATTTTCATTACATCTTTTTTTTTAAATATAGCCGACATTGTTGATTGTCCTGTTGAGTAGCTGTTGTTCTGTAGATTAAGCTTAAAGGGTAAAGGTCAATCCCATGGCAACAATTGCCGTTGGGGATGATGACAAAATCTGTATGTACTAATCCGCCGCCTATATGAGGTCTGCCTAAGTGGTCTGCCGGGCTCTTTGTGTATAACAAGTACAAGAATAGCACCACTGACTCTCAGAGAGCATGTCGTAACAGGCGACTAACTGTGTGACATGGCATAACACCGGCCATGGTTATGGGGTTTGTTTAGAGCAGCATAGATGGCGCCTAACAGGTTGTGGGTCTACTTTGCTCTAGTGTTTGAGTCTATAAAGATGTACTTGCGCATCGGTTAACCACCCTCGCTTAAGCGCTTGCCCCAACGCAACGGAGTATTAAGCTGCTCGAGCCTAGCCCGCTTTGCAGGAAATCCTTCTCCCTGCTACATCCAGCTAGTACTAGAGCGGGGACCTGCGCATGGGCATATGCCGATTTAGAAGTTCAAGTCGACTAAGAACTAAGAATTATAAGATGTGGGGTTGTACCTTCCCTTACTCATTTGTCAGGTACCACTTTACAACTGAGTCCAGTGGATGCGCAGTTGAACCAGGAACGAATCACGGCCCGATTTGTATTATGTCTGTCCATGAACTACATTTTAGATGTACGCACAAGTAGTCAATCTGAGTATGTTTTACATCATTTGCGTATTTTAATGGTTGACCCAGTTGTCTCGAGGTCAAGGTCGCCTCGGGTACTGGAGGTCACAGGTTGACCAAGTGGTCTTGATGTCAAGTTCGCTGCGGGTGCTGGAGGTCACGGGTTGACCCAGTTGTCACAAGGTCAAGTTCGCCTCGGGTGCTAGGGGTCACGGGTTGACCCAGTTGTTCCGAGGTCAAATTCGCCTCGGGTACTGAGGTTACGGGTTGATCCAGTTGTCCCGAGGCAAGTTCGCCTCGGATGCTGGAGATAATGGGTTCATATCACGATGGAGACTGGGAATTTTGCACGTGGATCATCATGTAAAAAATGTCCTCTGATCTCTGAGTTATGAGATCAGACACCCGTATGCAGTGGCACGCACGTTAAAAATTTATTGACAGTTGCAAATCGTAAAAAGTAGGAATAACGGCAGGTGCTCGGGCAAATTTCAAGTAAAAAATCTACTAAAATTATTATAGGGATTCTTGCCCCACAGAGAATTTGTCGCAAACTGGGAACTGTGTGATTATAACATCACGTCTTGGTTATGTGGTTAGCTGAGCGACATAGATGGCGCCTGACAGGCTGCGGGTCTTCCTTTCTCTACTTTACGCGTCCACCACCACCATTCCCAAAAATAGGCGATCGTATTTTCCCGGGGCTAACAACGTAACAGTCGAAATTAGATACTGGGGTTGGCCTGGTAAGTCACCAGCGTATTTTCACCTGTCATAAAATATAAAACAAAAGGAGATCACACTTCCTCTAACGACACACATCTGCTACAGATAGATTAGAGATATCAATGTCGCTTTATAAATTTGCTTGTGTTCTAGCATGCTTCTTGCAATGACCAGTTTGTTTCCTGCACATAAATCTGCAAATATCTCATCGCTTTGATTCCTTGCTGCAAGACCATTCTTGGCCATAACATCTTCAATTATCCTCTCCCGTTTTGGATTTATAGAATAAAAGCATCACGGCTGTTTGTTTTGCCCGTCTACTTCCATCTTGATGCCACCAAAACAAGCAACTCTCCGACGTGACCACCTTTTCTCGTTAATGAAAGTATTATTAGAACCAAGACCGCCCCACTAGCTTGTCTACTAGATGTCGGTAAAAGTCTTTGTCTGGTTGCCAGGTAACGAAATTTGTACATTAATTATACGGTTGAAAGTAAATTTAAAAGTACTCCCAAAACAAGCATTGCTGTTGGGGATGAAGTGTTGCGATAAAGACATTGATGCATGAGATATCAGCTTTTTTGTTAGATATGTTTACTATCCATTATCATCATCTTATATCCACATGTGTCGTTAGACGGCATGGTTTACCTATGTCACACAACTCTTTGCAAATCGCAGCTTAGATCGACCGGCCATGTTTTCCGCATGTCCGATGAGCGGCTTCCAAGGCAATTGAGCTCGCAGTGGGAACATAAATCGTTACAAAGACATTGCCTCACTGAAGATAAAACGTTACAAAGACATTGCCTCACTGAAGTTAAACGTAACAAAGACATTGCCTCACTGAAGATAAAACGTTACAAAGACATTGCCTCACTGAAGATAAAACGTTACAAAGACACTCTGAAAGCCTCACTGAAGATAAAACGTTACAAAGACATTGCCTCACTGAAGATAAATCGTTACAAAGACATTGCCTCACTGAAGATAAATCGTTACAAAGACACTCTGAAAGCCTCACTGAAGATAAAACGTTACAAAGACACTCTGAAAGCCTCACTGAAGATAAAACGTTACAAAGACATTGCCTCACTGAAGATAAATCGTTACAAAGACACTCTGAAAGCCTCACTGAAGATACAACGTTACAAAGGCATTGCCTCACTGAAGATAAAACGTTACAAAGACATTGCCTCACTGAAGATAAAACGTTACAGAGACATTGCCTCACTGAAGATAAAACGTTACAAAGACACTCTGAAAGCCTCACTGAAGATAAAACGTTACAAAGACACTCTGAAAGCCTCACTGAAGATAAAACGTTACAAAGACACCCGGAAAGCCTCACTGAAGATAAAACGTTACAAAGACACCCGGAAAGCCTCACTGAAGATAAAACGTTACAAAGACACTCTGAAAGCCTCACTGAAGATAAAACGTTACAAAGACACCCGGAAAGCCTCACTGAAGATAAAACGTTACAAAGACACTCTGAAAGCCTCACTGAAGATAAAACGTTACAAAGACACCCGGAAAGCCTCACTGAAGATAAAACGTTACAAAGACACTTTGAAAGCCTCACTGAAGATAAAACGTTACAAAGACACTCTAAAAGCCTCACTGAAGATAAAACATTACAAAGACACTCTGAAAGCCTCACTGAAGATAAAACATTACAAAGACACTCTGAAAGCCTCACTGAAGATAAAACGTTACAAAGACACTCTAAAAGCCTCACTGAAGATAAATCGTTACAAAGACACTCTGAAAGCCTCACTGAAGATACAACGTTACAAAGGCATTGCCTCACTGAAGATAAAACGTTACAGAGACATTGCCTCACTGAAGATAAAACGTTACAAAGACACTCTGAAAGCCTCACTGAAGATAAAACGTTACAAAGACACTCTGAAAGCCTCACTGAAGATAAAACGTTACAAAGACACCCGGAAAGCCTCACTGAAGATAAAACGTTACAAAGACACCCGGAAAGCCTCACTGAAGATAAAACGTTACAAAGACACTCTGAAAGCCTCACTGAAGATAAAACGTTACAAAGACACCCGGAAAGCCTCACTGAAGATAAAACGTTACAAAGACACTCTGAAAGCCTCACTGAAGATAAAACGTTACAAAGACACCCGGAAAGCCTCACTGAAGATAAAACGTTACAAAGACACTTTGAAAGCCTCACTGAAGATAAAACGTTACAAAGACACTCTAAAAGCCTCACTGAAGATAAAACATTACAAAGACACTCTGAAAGCCTCACTGAAGATAAAACGTTACAAAGACACTCTAAAAGCCTCACTGAAGATAAAACGTTACAAAGACACTCTAAAAGCCTCACTGAAGATAAAACGTTACAAAGACACTCTGAAAGCCTCACTGAAGATAAAACGTTACAAAGACACTCTGAAAGCCTCACTGAAGATAAAACGTTACAAAGACACTCTAAAAGCCTCACTGAAGATAAAACGTTACAAAGACACTCTAAAAGCCTCACTGAAGATAAAACGTTACAAAGACACTCTGAAAGCCTCACTGAAGATAAAACGTTACAAAGACACTCTGAAAGCCTCACTGAAGATAAAACGTTACAAAGACACTCTGAAAGCCTCACTGAAGATAAAACGTTACAAAGACACTCTGAAAGCCTCACTGAAGATAAAACGTTACAAAGACACTCTGGAAGCCTCACTGAAGATAAAACGTTACAAAGACACTCTGAAAGCCTCACTGAAGATAAAACGTTACAAAGACACTCTGAAAGCCTCACTGAAGATAAAACGTTACAAAGACACTCTGAAAGCCTCACTGAAGATAAAACGTTACAAAGACACTCTGAAAGCCTCACTGAAGATAAAACGTTACAAAGACACTCTGGAAGCCTCACTGAAGATAAAACGTTACAAAGACACTCTGAAATCCTCACTGAAGATAAAACGTTACAAAGACACTCTAAAAGCCTCACTGAAGATAAAACGTTACAAAGACACTCTGAAAGCCTCACTGAAGATAAAACGTTACAAAGACACTCTGAAAGCCTCACTGAAGATAAAACGTTACAAAGACACTCTGAAAGCCTCACTGAATATAAAACGTTACAAAGACACTCTGAAAGCCTCACTGAAGATAAAACGTTACAAAGACACTCTGAAAGCCTCACTGAAGATAAAACGTTACAAAGACACTCTGAAAGCCTCACTGAAGATAAAACGTTACAAAGACACTCTGGAAGCCTCACTGAAGATAAAACGTTACAAAGACACTCTGAAATCCTCACTGAAGATAAAACGTTACAAAGACACTCTGAAAGCCTCACTGAAGATAAAACGTTACAAAGACACTCTGAAAGCCTCACTGAAGATAAAACGTTACAAAGACACTCTGAAAGCCTCACTGAAGATAAAACGTTACAAAGACACTCTGAAAGCCTCACTGAAGATAAAACGTTACAAAGACACTCTGAAAGCCTCACTGAAGATAAAACGTTACAAAGACACTCTAAAAGCCTCACTGAAGATAAAACGTTACAAAGACACTCTGAAAGCCTCACTGAAGATAAAACGTTACAAAGACACTCTGAAAGCCTCACTGAAGATAAAACGTTACAAAGACACTCTGAAAGCCTCACTGAAGATAAAACGTTACAAAGACACTCTGAAAGCCTCACTGAAGATAAAACGTTACAAAGACACTCTGAAAGCCTCACTGAAGAACTACGACATTGACCCTGACAGGTGGGAGAACATTGCTACTGATCGTTCAGCCTGACGTAGAAAAGTCTTTTCTGCCACGACACATATGGAGCAGACATGAAGCAAGTAAGCTGCAAGGAGACGAGGGACAAGAAAGGCAAGAGATGATTTGACTCCGTCTGACGGTCAGACAGAGTTTCTCTGCCCTCAGTGTGACATACGCTTTCGGGCTCGGATTGGTTTGATCAGCCACCTACGAACCCACTCTAGGGTTGACAGATGACAATGGGGTTCTCTTCGATTAGTTTGATCAGCCACCTACGAACCCACTCTAGGGTTGACAGATGACAATGGGGTTCTCTTCGATTAGTTTGATCAGCCACCTACGAACCCACTCTAGGGTTGACAGATGACAATGGGGTTCTCTTCGATTAGTTTGATCAGCCACCTACGAACCCACTCTAGGGTTGACAGATGACAATGGGGTTCTCTTCGATTAGTTTGATCAGCCACCTACGAACCCACTCTAGGGTTGACAGATGACAATGGGGTTCTCTTCGATTAGTTTGATCAGCCACCTACGAACCCACTCTAGGGTTGACAGATGACAATGGGGTTCTCTTCGATTAGTTTGATCAGCCACCTACGAACCCACTCTAGGGTTCACAGATGACACTGGGGTTCTCTTCGATTAGTTTGATCAGCCACCTACGAACCCACTCTAGGGTTGACAGATGACAATGGGGTTCTCTTCGATTAGTTTGATCAGCCACCTACGAACCCACTCTAGGGTTGACAGATGACAATGGGGTTCTCTTCGATTAGATTGATCAGCCACCTACGAACCCACTCTAGGGTTGACAGATGACAATGGGGTTCTCTTCGATTAGTTTGATCAGCCACCTACGAACCCACTCTAGGGTTGACAGATGACAATGGGGTTCTCTTCGATTAGTTTGATCAGCCACCTACGAACCCACTCTAGGGTTGACAGATGACAAGGGGGTTCTCTTCGATTAGTTTGATCAGCCACCTACGAACCCACTCTAGGGTTGACAGATGACAATGGGGTTCTCTTCGATTAGCTTGATCAGCCACCTACGAACCCACTCTAGGGTTGGTAGATGACAATGGGGTTCTCTTCGATTAGTTTGATCAGCCACCTACGAACCCACTCTAGGGTTGACAGATGACAATGGGGTTCTCTTCGATTAGTTTGATCAGCCACCTACGAACCCACTCTAGGGTTGACAGATGACAATGGGGTTCTCTTCGATTAGTTTGATCAGCCACCTACGAACCCACTCTAGGGTTGACAGATGACAATGGAGTTCTCTTCTAGAACGATGGACAAACAAGAATTTCACTTCGTTAAATGTAATCGTTATGGCGACTCTGCAGCTGATAAAATTCATATGCTTGCCCAACCACCGGGTTTGGCCACGTCTGCAGAAGGCAAGAAGATCGACTGTCAATGAAAGCATGGGATGCATGGAGCCAGGGGTGCAGACCCGAAGTTCAATTGGATCACAGCGTAATAAATCTATGTGTATGGTTTAGTCTAGTCTACAGAGTCAGCTGGCTTTCTAGACTGGAATTACAGCGTTCAAAGAGTTCGAGTTCACGGACAGACAGAAAACATCATGCAAAGGTTCGTGCCTGGTAAGTTAGTAGAAGAATCGAGGCGAGATACCAAGAAATATGTAAGTCAGTAGAAGAGTCAATTAGAGTTAGCAAGAAATATGTAACGTCAACGAAGACGAAGAGGAATACCAAGAAATATGTAATATCAACAGAAGACGAAGAGGGATACCAAGAAATATGTAAAGCCAATAGAGGAGGAACAGGAATGTCAAAAAGTATGTAAAGTCAATAGAAGAGAAGACGAGACACCAAGAAATATGTAAAAATCATCAGATGGAATGTAAAATAACAAGAAATCTGAATATGGAAATAATGTCTTGTTCGCCATATATAGATGGAAAATAAATGGCTTGCACATACCTGCACGCAGCAAGAAATGATAACAACAGACAGAACAGGGTTTCAGAGAAACAAAAAGGTGGTGCTCGAATTTACTCGCGTTGGATTAATATCTCCTGTTATTCTGGATCCACATCTCCTATCTAGGTTATGTAATAACGGAAGCTGGCAGCTGTGAAAAACGAATCAGAAGTGCAAGAAGTATGGACAAGATAGTACTTACTGGTGTACAAACAGATAAATCATAATTTGGAAATGAGAATTGTCAGCTGTGATGTATACTTGTCATTACTTTATGCGTTGAAAGATGGACACTGAACAACAAGATGAAACAGAGTATTGAAGCCTTCTAAATGTTGGTATATTGAAGATTATGTGCAATTTCTTGGTAAGAGAGGAAAATAAATGTGGAGGTATTGAACAAAATTGGGGATGAAAAGAGAATTAATGACCGAAATCAGGGTTAGGAGGTTACGTTATTTTGGTCATATAACAAGACATACCTCCTTGTTGAAGACCATACCGGAGGGTAGGGTGGAAAGCAGTCGTTCAAGAGGCAGACAATGATTAAAAGGAATAACATCGGGAGATGGACTGGAAAAAGCTTCTCAGATTGCACCATTATGGCGTGAGATAGGGTAGAATGGAGATCCATTACAGCCGACCTTCGATGCGGAGATGGCACTTGAACTGAACTGAACTTAGTCTTACTTTTAGTCGACCTCTACTTCTATGTACGTCTCAGCTCTGGTATAAACTGGATGTAGCCGGCAGATGGACCTCCTTCTTAGCGGGCTAGGCTCGAGCAGCCTAATACTCCGCTGCGTTTGGACAATTGCTTACGGAGGGTGGTTAACCGATGTACGAGTTCATCTGAATAGACTCCAACACTAGAGCAAAGTCAACCCGCAGCCTGTTAGGCGCCATCTATGCTTCTCTAACTAACCACCTAACCATGGCCCGTGTTATGCCACGTCACTCAATTAGTCGCGTCTTACGACATGCTCTCTGTGAGACAGTGGTGCTATTCTTGTCCTTATCATACACAAAGACCCCGGTGGAACATTCTGAACTGAACTGAGTTAACACATGACGCGTTGGTAGCTTGTTACAGAGCTCTTTCATCCTCCAAATTGAGAACAGGCCTTTGCGACTCTGGCTTTATTGCAATGCAAAGCTCCTCAGTAAGCTCGCCACTAAAAAGGTCAAAACATCAAGCTCCACCTCGTTGGCCAGACTGCTGTGACTCCAGCCGGTTTCCAGGAGCATGAACTAGGACGCAAAGTGGAGTCCTGATCGGTATGTTCCACTTGCCCTTGATTACTCTTCGCTCCCGCGAAGGGGAGATAAGAATGAAGTGAAATAAGATGTTACCAGAAATTCTACCGAGGCAAAGAATCTAAGTAACAACACCCACACAGGTTTGCGCGAGAAATATGAAGACACCTTCCCACGATATCTCACTTAAGTAGACCGATAGTAGACATTTTCGCGCTGTAACTAATCGTTGTCTCGTTATCTCACCAGCTTGTTCCATCTTTCTTCTTTTTTTTTTTTTTTTCTCTACTCCTTTAACTTCGTATGTTCTCAATCTCCCCACACTACAGCCTGAACGTTCTCAATCTCCCGCCACTACAGCCAGAACGTTCTCAATCTCCCGCCACTACGCCCAGAACGTTCTCAATCTCCCGCCACTACAGCCTGAACGTTCTCAATCTCCCGCCACTACGCCCGGAACGTTCTCAATCTCCCGCCACTACGCCCGGAACGTTCTCAATCTCCCGCCACTACGCCCTGAACGTACTCAATCTCCCGCCACTACGCCCTGAACGTACTCAATCTCCCGCCACTACGCCCTGAACGTTCTCAATCTCCCCACACTACAGCCTGAACGTTCTCAATCTCCCGCCACTACGCCCGGAACGTTCTCAATCTCCCGCCACTACGCCCGGAACGTTCTCAATCTCCCGCCACTACGCCCTGAACGTACTCAATCTCCCGCCACTACGCCCTGAACGTTCTCAATCTCTCCACACTACAGCCTGAACGTTCTCAATCTCCCGCCACTACGCCCTGAACGTTCTCAATCTCTCCACACTACAGCCTGAACGTTCTCAATCTCCCGCCACTACGCCCTGAACGTTCTCAATCTCTCCACACTACAGCCTGAACGTTCTCAATCTCCCGCCACTACGCCCTGAACGTTCTCAATCTCCCCACACTACAGCCTGAACGTTCTCAATCTCCCGCCACTACAGCCTGAACGTTCTCAATCTCCCGCCACTACGCCCTGAACGTTCTCAATCTCCCCACACTACAGCCTGAACGTTCTCAATCTCCCGCCACTACGCCCTGAACGTTCTCAATCTCCCCACACTACAGCCTGAACGTTCTCAATCTCCCGCCACTACAGCCTGAACGTTCTCAATCTCCCGCCACTACGCCCTGAACGTTCTCAATCTCCCCACACTACAGCCTGAACGTTCTCAATCTCCCGCCACTACGCCCTGAACGTTCTCAATCTCCCCACACTACAGCCTGAACGTTCTCAATCTCCCGCCACTACAGCCTGAACGTTCTCAATCTCCCGCCACTACGCCCTGAACGTTCTCAATCTCCCCACACTACAGCCTGAACGTTCTCAATCTCCCGCCACTACGCCCTGAACGTTCTCAATCTCCCCACACTACAGCCTGAACGTTCTCAATCTCCCGCCACTACGCCCTGAACGTTCTCAATCTCCCCACACTACAGCCTGAACGTTCTCAATCTCCCGCCACTACGCCCTGAACGTTCTCAATCTCTCCACACTACAGCCTGAACGTTCTCAATCTCCCGCCACTACGCCCTGAACGTTCTCAATCTCTCCACACTACAGCCTGAACGTTCTCAATCTCCCGCCACTACGCCCTGAACGTTCTCAATCTCCCCACACTACAGCCTGAACGTTCTCAATCTCCCGCCACTACGCCCTGAACGTTCTCAATCTCCCCACACTACAGCCTGAACGTTCTCAATCTCCCGCCACTACGCCCTGAACGTTCTCAATCTCCCGCCACTACGCCCTGAACGTTCTCAATCTCCCGCCACTACGCCCTGAACGTTCTCAATCTCCCGCCACTACGCCCTGAACGTTCTCAATCTCCCGCCACTACGCCCTGAACGTTCTCAATCTCCCGCCACTACGCCCTGAACGTTCTCAATCTCCCGCCACTACGCCCTGAACGTTCTCAATCTCCCGCCACTACGCCCTGAACGTTCTCAATCTCCCCACACTACAGCCTGAACGTTCTCAATCTCCCCACACTACAGCCTGAACGTTCTCAATCTCCCCACACTACAGCCTGAACGTTCTCAATCTCCCGCCACTACAGCCTGAACGTTCTCAATCTCTCCACACTACAGCCTGAACGTTCTCAATCTCTCCACACTACAGCCTGAACGTTCTCAATCTCCCGCCACTACGCCCGGAACGTTCTCAATCTCCCGCCACTACGCCCGGAACGTTCTCAATCTCCCGCCACTACGCCCTGAACGTACTCAATCTCCCGCCACTACGCCCTGAACTTTCTCAATCTCCCGCCACTACGCGCTCAAAAGGGCTTTGAAAGTAGCAGGATGTTGTCCAGAGCAATGATTGCGTTTCAGGGTAGTTTACAGCTGAACTTCGATATCTGAACTTTACGATCAGACACATCCGACTTCAGCAGCCATCTTTGAGTACTGGGCTAGCCTGTCTCCTCTATTGCAGCCTATTATCCAGGATCAGGGGTCGCCGTGGTTGAGATGTAAGACACTCGCCTCTCAAAGCGATGAACTGACACTGCGTGGGTTCAAACCCTACAGGTTTTAAGCCATCACTTTAAAAAAAAAATTTAAAAAAATTAAGCGAGGGCTCGACTTCATTGTCTCGGGTTTTCCCCATTTAGCTCCGTATTTCTCGGCAGACGGGTACCCCACCTGTCGAGAGCATCGCACAAAGCACAAGCTCCGTAGCTCCAGCGATGGACCCAGGGATCTCCGGAAAAAAATAACATCATGGACCGACCGTCTGAACACGAGGCAAACGGCTTGACCACTTCGCCACAGAGACACTGATCTCATAGATGGTGGGAGCAGAGTTCTTCCATCATGAATTTCCCCCAGTCATCTTACCATCGGTCCAGCATATCTCGAGACCAGAGAGAGAGGTTGATGACCAGCGCAGCTCTTCCCCGCTATGATAAAAATACAGCGCAGGTTTCATCATCAAGACAAAACATTCTAAGGGTGTCGCAATCATCGCCTGCGCTGAGAAACTAGCTAAATCCAGGATCACAGCGTGGAGGTGGAGAAGGCTCTTGGCATCTCTGGTTCGCTGGTCCGGAAGCTAGCAGTCAGCTATGGGTCGCTGACAGCTGCAGCTCATGCACTGCTCAGCATTTTGATCCCAGCAAGAGAAATAATATTACACCTTCCCATGATGTGGACAGATAGTAGATAGTATAACGCTGCAACTAGGGGGGGGGGGGGGGGAAGAATAACGTCTGGTCAGACAAAATGTACTGATCAGACATGTTAGTCAGGGTCAGGAAAATGTACTGATCAGAAATGTTAATCAGGGTCAGGAAAATGTACTGATCAGATATGTTAGTCAGGGTCAGGAAAATGTACTGATCAGACATGTTAGTCAGGGTCAGGAAAATGTACTGATCAGACATGTTAGTCAGGGTCAGGAAAATGTACTGATCAGACATGTTAGTCAGGGTCAGGAAAATGTACTGATCAGACATGTTAGTCAGGGTCAGGAAAATGTACTGATCAGACATGTTAGACAGGGTCAGGATAATGTACTGATCAGACATGTTAGACAGGGTCAGGATAATGTACTGATCAGACATGTTAGACAGGGTCAGGATAATGTACTGATCAGACATGTTAGACAGGGTCAGGATGAGGTACTGGCCAACACCCTCACCTCGACTTCCCAGTAGTCCTCCTTTCATGGCAGCCTGGCTAACGAAGTGAGGGATCGACGTGATCATCATAGTAGTGAGCTACATGCAGGGGAAGCCAAGCATAGCACATCCGCCTGGTTGAACCCGGGCCACCTTCATCAGCACACTCGTGATGTGGGGAAAGCTACAAAAACCTACCACTAAACGTCCTTTTCAGGGCGCTCACAAGAATAAACTTACTCATTGTGGGCATTCAACAACAACAACAACAACAACTTGTCTCGCTACCTCATCACGCCTTCCTCTTAAGTGATCTTTCCATACCATGTCCTCGCCTAAATTCAAGACCAAGGTCTCGCTTCACAGTCCACTCTGTTTATTCTCTTCCACTTCTATTTCTGTATTCTCTCACTTCGTATTATTGTTTATTCATTACTGTGTGTACCCCTATCTATCTCTATGTGTGTCTCTATATATTTGTTTGTTTATTTGCGGCTCCTTTATTGCTGTTTTTTGTGATTTGTTTTTGCTTTTTTTTATGTCTGTGTGCATTGATAATGATCAAATCTTAATTTGCCAATTCGGTTTTATAACTCCAGTCGACCTAGCTGTAAATGGGTACCTGACGTATGAGTTGGGGAAGGTAAAAACAGCAAGGGAGGAAACTTTCCATCCCACCTCACTGTACATGAAGAGTTAACTTCATCCCTGAAAGCAATTGTTGCCAAGGGACCATCTTTACTTTACCCTTATTTCATAACTGGCATACGATGTCTCCCACTTTCTTGGCATGTCTTGTATAACTAAAAACGTCAATTTGCCATCATGTTATGTTTGTTGTTATTTGTTAGCTGTTTTTAGCCTAAATCTTGAAACTGACGAATGCTTTGATACCGTAACATTGGTATAATATTGTTTTTGTCCTGGTACGTCACTGAGCCATTATTTATGACCGTTTTCATCTATTGTTAACCTTCACTGCCACTGCAGCTTCGGTCTATTCGTTTCTTCGTTCCGTACCAATCCCAATGGCCTTAATCAATATAATATTTAATTACAACCGTTTAATCTAGTCCATGTTTCTAAAAGGTATCCTGGATGTGTTAGTTAACACACGTGTTAGCTAGCCATGTTGGTCCCATATTCGAGTCAGATAAAGACGATTTGTCTGTTTATTTCGAAAGTTTCTGCGATATTAAAGTGATACAATTTTTTCATAAATTGTTTCCTTTGTTGAGTTATGGCTAGTCACGTTGCGTCTACTTCTAAGCCTCCTACGAAAATGTATGCTTTTAATAAAATGAAATTTCTGGAGAACATTATTGATGAAAAAAATAACTTGTTGGACTCTGAAACGGACAATAGTGTTTCTTCAAATAATGAAGAAAGTGTTGCTGGTGTGTCCAAAACTTCGGATTTATCTGACGAGTGGGCGTTGCTCTAGCCAGGCCAATCAAGATGTATGTAGAGTATATATACAGTTCAAGTTCCACTTGACTAACTATATAGAGGGTGATCGATGTTGAATGACCACAGTGAGTAAGTTTGCTGTTTTGTACGCCGTGAAAAGGACGTTACGTAGCGGGTTGTAGTAGCTTTCATCACATCCCGAGCGTGCTGAAGATTATGGACCGTGGTCCTCCAGGCGATTGTACTATGCTTGGTTTCATCTGCGTTGCGCTCACTACTAGCGGGATCACGTCAATCCACATCTCGTCCGCCAGACTGCCTTGAAAACAGCCTGTTTCCAGTTAACGCTGCATTGAAGATAAATTGGGGTCTTTGCCAGTATCTTGTGCCTGTGACCCTGACGCGACGTCCTGATCAGCATGTTTCCAATTTCAACAGACTCCTAAATCTGATCACAACAGACTCAAAAATCTAACCGCAACAGACTCCTAAATTTAACCACAACAGACAGACTCCAAAATCTAACCACAACAGACTCCAAAATCTAACCGTAACAGACTCCAAAATCTAACCGCAACAGACTCCAAAATCTAACCACAACAAACAGACTCCAAAATCTCACCGCAACAAACAGACTCCAAAATCTCACAGCAACAAACAGACTCCAAAATCTAACCACAACAGACTCCAAAATCTCACCACAACAAACAGACTCCAGCGTGCCGGCTGTGCCCATATCTTGACGAAACTAGTTCAAAGCCATCTTTTGTAAAGTCCGGTGCTTGATGATGTTAGAAAAACACGTTTGTCTTCTGGAGCATGAAAATGGAAATCTAATGAAACAAAACAGCAGCTCACAGACCCTTGCATACACCACTGTCTAGCACTGGGCCGAAGGGCAGGGGCCCACGCGCTGCTGGATTACTAACCAAGCACGTATCAGTGATTGTTATTGCCTCCAGCCACCTGATCCGAAGTATACATCACAGACATGTGTTTACCGTTTGTGAGAGCCTGCGGGCAGGACTGAAGACGCTTAATTAGGAAAAGATTTACATCTGAGATCAGATCTAGACACGATAAGAGCCCTGATTAGTCGGATCTCAGTCATCAACCTCTGGTCCCCAATAACGATCCCAATCGTCTTATTCTTCTATATCTTTAGCTAAATTTAGTTATTTTCGCTTTGCGCCTGTGGATATATTCTTAATGACCTGCCATACAGCTGGGCTTCAATGACATTAGTGTTGAACATCATAATCTTGTTCTTCTTAAGAAAATACTGACATGTTCCCCTACTACTATCACTTACTCTTCTGAAAATCAGAACAACACGTATAATAGCTAGCAGCATTACTGCTTCTTTTTCTTTCTTTCTGTTTCCTTATCCTGTTTTGCCTTTCAGCGTCAGGTTATAAAGAGATCTCTAGAACGAGCCTACATGTGTGCTTCATGCGGGAGTAGCATTCACCGCCTCAAATATTTATGTACGCCGCCTTTTTCGTGGCATGCCTTTGGGTTTGAATCCGTTGTATATCAATAGCATTGTTAGTTGTGGGGTGATGTGTGGTGGTAGACTTGTTACGTGGTCAAACCATTTGAATTGCTGTCTTTTGATGTAGTCAAATACTGGTGTTGTTCCACTAGTCTCCTGATGTCATCGTGTCTGGTCAGCAATACATGAGGCGAGTCGGATAGTATCAGCGTGCCTAAAACCCACATCAAGTTATAAAATATGCCCTATAATTGGCCTAGCACCCCCCGAGATCAGAAGAAGCATCGCAGCAGAAATCGAACGAGAAAAACAGGAGCATGACCCAAGGCACCTAATGTTTGGACATCAGGTACAGAGCACAAGACTCAAGGGACCCAATGTTTGGACATCAGGTACAGAGCACAAGACTCAAATCCAGGCATAGCTTCCTAAAATCAACACAGCCCATACAGACAAACCCTGAAAGTTGCCGCATCGAGAGGTGGCAGGAATTGGTGCAGGCCCCAGAGAAGGAACTTCGGGAGAAACATGTCCCCGGACATCATCTACCATACACAACATGGAAGTCGCTGAACAGACTCCGAACTGGTGTATCACGGTGCAAGAGGAATATGGGACATCATCTACCATACACAACATGGAAGTCGCTGAACAGACTCCGAACTTGTGTATCACGGTGCAAGAGGAATATGGGACATCATCTACCATACACAACATGGAAGTCGCTGAACAGACTCCGAACTGGTGTATCACGGTGCAAGAGGAATATGAAACGATGGGGATACACAGATGATGACACATGTGATTGTGGCGCAATACAGGACCCAGACCACCTGATGACCTGCCCCGACCTCCAGGAAACATGCAATAGGTGCGACATGCTGAAGGCAAATGACAAGGCAATCCATGTCGCTGGATACTGGATGCATACTGTATAACGTGGTGCTTGGATACGAAAAGTAAGTATGTATGTCTCTCCTTCTTACGCCTAATATTTGTCGAAGGCATTCATTTCTACTGACCGATGTATCGTTGTTCATTTAATGTTGGTGTCGAGTTTTGACATTAGTAGCATAGTGTCTGGACGACAATCGTGTCGAATAAACCTCTTTTTGTATTTATTGTCACGTGCTTGTAATAAAGTATCTTTATCACAACGGCTAACGTTATACACATTCTACTATAGAGTATCCCATTCACTACCGGTGCCTGGTGTTTTCTTATAACTCTGAAACCTTACTTACTTAGTCGCTCCTCTTCTACCGTGAGGTGTAGAGGTTTTCCAGAGGCAACGCCACACTCCTCTATCCGCCGTCTTTTTCCTGGCCTCTTTTCAATTCAGCCCTCGATCACTTAGGGACTTTCGTATGTTGTCTTCCCAACGTACCCTGGAACGTCCTGTGGGTCTGCGTCCTTGACTTTTGATCTCCCATGACCGTTTTGGTATTATATTTTCTTCCATTCTACAGACATGGCCAAACCACTGTAGTTGGGACTGCTCCACTCGTGTCTGCAGGGGTTGAACTTCAAGACTGCTACAAATTGTCTGGTTACGGATCTTGTCCCTTTTCGTCACATGAACCGCCTTTCTTAGGTACATAATTTCTGAAGTTTGTAGTTGTTTTTCTTGGGCTGTAGTCATTGCCCATGACTCACATCCATATGTCAGGACAGGCACATAGGTCGAGCAGTATACATCCATCTTTGTTTTCCTGTTTATTTCCCTTTTGCTGAAGAATCCTCTGTTTGTTGCATGGAAAGCCAATGAACGTAATTCAGTCAAATTTGACAATAACATACGTTCAATATACGTTCAACATACGTTCATGTGTGACTAGCATAATGACAGGAAGTACACGACTGGGGACGTGTATCGCATATTGTGTTACTGCAGAGGCACTCAGGGCTGCAGTAGAAGCAATGCTGACAGGCGAAAGCAATGAACGCCAGATAGTCCTGTTCACAGATGCCCTGGCCCTGGTTACAGCACTAACAAGCCAGAAAAATACAGAACAATGACTTAAGAGCAGTACTCTGTCAACTATGCCAGCAGTCCACACCAAATAGAGTAGTGGTACAGTTGGTTCCATCCCACTGTAACATTCAAGGCAACGAGGAGGCAGACAGACTGGCAAAAGAAGGTGCAAGACTACCACAACCAGATTCTAGTGTGACCTACGAAGAGTCCAAAAGGTTTATTAGAGCCAGATACATGGCCAAAGGGGAAACAGAGCACAATGGCTACACTAACAATGATGCCTATTACCAGTTGAACAGAATAGAGGATGTCGTGGTCTTCAGGTTCCGCACAGGCCACAACAGACTGAGGTACCATCTATTCATTAAACGGAAGATATGTGCTACTGACGAATGCACTTGTGGTACAAGGAAAATGACCGCTGAACATCTGCTGCAAAATTGCCCGACATACGAGGACCAGAGAAAGCACATGTGGCCATCACCAGTGCCAACAGTAGACAAGCTCTATGGCAGTGTCTACAGCCTCAGGATGACTGCAACTTTCTTCGAACAAATTCAAGTTGACGTCTGACAGCGTACGGAGAAGAAGAAGAAGAGGAAGAAGAAGAAGAAGAAGAAGAAGAAGAAGAAGAAAGAAGAAAAGGAAGAGGAAGAAGAAGAAGGAAGAAGAAGGAAGAAAGAAGAAGAAAGAAGAAAAAGAAAGAAGAAGGAAGAGGAAGAAGAGGTGTTGCTGCTGTGTATGAACTGAAACTTCTCGATGAACAGAAGAGACTCAGTTACTGCCATTGTTCCCAGCAGTATATCTATTCACATTCGGCAATAATTCCATCAACAGCCTACTGCAGATACTGGCCTCCTGACGCACGAAGAAACCCCCTTAAAATGTCACATTCTTAGGCTAATTAAATAACGGAACTTTCACGTGTCAACTATCAGTGCAACTATAATAGCGTGTTCGGGAATCAAAGATGCATATGCAGTTGGTTTCAGGGTAGGATTCTGTGAAATGATCGCTCTCAACAGTGATTTGTTGTGTTTTATACCGTGAATTTTGTTTTATTTCTCTGTGCAGCGCATGGATTGATTATAAACATGTGCACAATATGAGTTCCGTTATTTAGTCTGCTGTTAAATGTGACGTTTCAGAGGGTTTTTCTCGATCAGTCAGACTGTCAATCGAAAGTAGGCCAGGTTCCATCTAAGTGAGCACGCCAGTTCTCAGAATTCACGTATTTGGACTGATCTGAATTCCCTCATTTTGTATGAGACACCTCTTTATGAAGAAATACATTGGCGTGTGGTGTTCTTTGTGCTGGCGTTTCATTATTGACACCATCTTCATCCATACAACGGAGGATACCGCAGTCTACATGGACGTCTTCCGTGAGCTTGTGAACCCGCTGGACGGTGAGGAACTCCGTCCTGATTATCTTCAGCAGGAGGGAGCCACAGGCCACACGTCAAATGTCATTAGGACTGAAATTGCTTCCTTCTTTGAAGATTGTCTCATTTCTAACGGACCTTTGTCACAAAGGTCACATGACCTTACCCCATCGGATAATATTTTCATTTGGGACATGCTGAAAGGGAAAGTATATTGTAACAAGCCATAAAATTGCACGGAACTGCAAGAAAACGTTGGGCCGTAATTGAGTCTGTGATTCCTGATGTGTTGGTGAATAACTTCGTTTACGTGGAGAAACGTGTGCAGGCAAGTCTGATGCTGTTGTTGTGTTTGTTTCGAGTGCCCACAATGAGTAGGTTTACTCTTTTGTGAGCCCTGAAAAGGAAGTCTAGTGGCGGGTTGCAGTAGCTTTCCTCACATCCCGAGCGAGCTGATGAATGTGGACTGGGGTCCTCTAGGCGGTTGTGCTATGCTTGACTTTATCTGCGTGTCGCTCACTACTGCGGGGATCACATCGATCCCTCACCCTGTTAGCCAGGCTGCCACGAAAACAGCCCGTTTCCAGGGAGGGCTACGAGGAAGCCGAGGTGAGGGACTTGGCCAGTATATTTTTGCTGACCCTGACTAACATATCTGATCAGTATGTTGTGCTTGACCTGGCGTTAGTCTTTCGCCCATGTCTTGATACTAATGGCGACCACTTGCAACATTTCCTCTAAGCTCATTATGTTCCTCACACGCCAAGGTATGTCCATGTAAAGATTGATAGAATTACGTTCAGTGGTTAAAAGCTATACGGGGAAAATCAGGGACGTATAACGAGTGGGACACCCTTTATTTCTTCCCCACTGCCAATGAGTGCGTGTGTTCCTAATTATATTACCTCACCAGGCATTCTAAAGGCGAGCGTTTAAGACAAACATACACAAACCTTCGAGAAAACAATGTCTCTGTGTGGCCCGGTCCCTCTGAGTAGTTTATCAGAGAACGTGTTTATTCTGGAAATAAAACAGGAGTTAAGTTACGCCTGTATATGGCGCACGTGATTGCTACCAATTAAGATAACTTACGGGTACAACAGGAGGATAAGAGATCACCGTAGGGTCGAAAAGGGGGAGGGTTTCGCTGAGCCCTAGAATTGCGTGATGTGGCGGAGGATGCAAACATACAGGATGGTGTCGGTTCAAACCTTATTAGCTTGATGGGCTGTCTATGAAGTGTTGTTTGTTGAAGTGTGTTATAAGAGTTACGGTAGAGTTTTTGGGTGGTAGGTTGATGAGAATGGGGTTTGACGGTATGGAGGCGTTCACAATTCTTTAAGGTGTTGCGGGTGTTCCTGATACCCGGTGTTACTGATGATGGTATTCAACTGTGTGGAACATTGAATTGTGCAAGAAATGTATACAAACAGTTAACAGCAGAGAAGTCTGATGATTGAAACAGGGAAATAGTTTAACATACAATTGTTGAGAATTCGTCATGACAACACTAATCCGTAAGTCTTCACACAACTACCTTATTGTGTTGAGTTACGGGGAACGGAGACGCTAGTCCGGTCAGACACTACCTTATTGTGTTGAGTTACGGAGAACGGAGACGCTAGTCCGGTCAGACACTACCTTATTCTGTTGAGTTACGGAGAACGGAGACGCTAGTCCGGTCAGACACAACTACCATATTGTGTTGAGTTACGGAGAACTGAGACGCTAGACCGGTCAGACACAACTACCATATTGTGTTGAGTTACGGGGAACTGAGACGCTAGACCGGTCAGACACAACTACCATATTGTGTTGAGTGACGGGGAACTGAGACGCTAGACCGGTCAGACACAACTACCATATTGTGTTGAGTTACGGGGAACTGAGACGCTAGACCGGTCAGACACAACTACCATATTGTGTTGAGTTACGGGGAACTGAGACGCTAGACCGGTCAGACACAACATACTGACGAGGACCACTATATCTCGTCCATATTGCGTTCACTGGAAACAGGCTGTTTCCAAGGCAGACTGGTTCAGGAGATCGGATCGACGTGATTCCCGTAGTAGTGAGCTTCACGCAGGTGAAACCAAGTATTATACAACCACCTCGAAGGCCTCGGTCCACCTTCAACAGCACACTCGGGATGGGAGAACAGCTACTACAAGCCGCCACTGAACGCCTTTTTTCAGTGCGCATAAAAGAGTAAACTTGTTTATTGTAGACATCAAACAACAACAACATATTATGTTATGTTATGTTATGTCGTCATGCTATAACGCATCGGTATCTTTTGTCAAGTATTGTATTTTATGGTATAATATGACCTGTTCAGTTATGATATAATGGTAATGTATGTTATGATATGGTATTCTATGTTATGTTATGACACGTGCTGTTACCCTGTGCTATGTAGTATTATGTCATGTTATAGTATGTTGTTTTACCCTGTTGAGTTACACGTGTTAGGATTTATTACGGTATGTTATTTTAGGGAATGTTATGTTATAGTATGTGAAATGATGTTACACCATGCCTTAGCATGATATGCGGAGATGTTATATTATGTTATGAAATGTAAATGTTATGGTATAGCATTTAGCTGCTATGTTCTGGTACGTTACTGTATGTATGTTGTGTCGTGTTATGATATGTTATGTATTCTAGTAGTGTTATGGTGTTGTTTTAGGGTATTGTGTGTTGTTTTACGTTATGTAATGTTGTTATTGCATGGTATGGTTTGTTACAGTATGTTATTTTAAGCTGTGGTATGTGGTGTTATGGCATATTACTGTATGTTGCAGTATGTGGTATTATGTTACGCTATGCTATGGTATGTTGCTGTATATTGTGGTATATATTGTCATGTTATGATTTGTTCTGGTATGCTGTGTTAGGTGTTGTAGTAATATATTTCGTATTTGGTTAGTTCTGTTAAGTTACGTTTCAGTATGGTATATTAGGCTGCAGTATGGAGTTGTATGTTGTTATATTTGAGTACGCAATGTTATCGTATGGTATTTTATGTTCAAGGTTTTCATGTTTTGTTTAAAGACACCGACATCATTGCACTTTGCACATACTTGTATTTGAATAATCTTGCTAATATCTAACACGTTTAACACACACACACACGCTGTTTAACACGTTCTGCTCTTTGTTGTTTAACACGTTATACTGTTTATCACGTTCTGCTCTTTGGTGTTTAACACATTCTGGTGCTTAACACGTTCTGCTCTTTGCATGTTTAGCACGTTCTGCTCTTTGATGTTTAACACGTTCTGCTGTTTAACACGTTCTGCTGTTAAACACGTTCTGTCGTTTAACACGTTCTGCTGTTTAACAAGTTCTGCTGTTTAACACGTTCTGTCGTGTAACACGTTCTGCTCTTTGATGTTTAACACGTTCTGCTGTTTTACACGTTCTGACGTTCAACACGTTCTGTCGTTTAACACGTTCTGCTGTTTAACAAGTTCTGCTGTTTAACACGTTCTGTCGTGTAACACGTTCTGCTCTTTGATGTTTAACACGTTCTGCTGTTTTACACGTTCTGACGTTCAACACGTTCTGCTATTTAACACGTTCTGCTATTTAACACGTTCTGCAATTTTATATTTAACACGTTCAACACATACACACTACAATTCTCTTCTGCTAGTTCCTGTTTAAGACAGATGTACATGGAGTGTGTCATTTTATTACTCATTTTGTCTGTCCACTATGATACTAGGCATATCCGTTAGGCGTCTGGGTCGGATTAAGACACTATCTATTTAAACTGAATGTAAGGTCACAAACTACATGTCATGGCAGGATTAAGGCCCAAAGGAAACAAACATCATGTCAGGACAGGATTAAGGCACAAGCTAAACAAACGTCATGTCATGGCAGGATTAAGACACAAGCTAAACAAACTACATGTCATGGCAGGATTAAGGCCCAAAGGAAACAAACATCATGTCAGGACAGGATAAAGGCACAAGCTAAACAAACTTCATGTCATGGCAGGATTAAGACACAAGCTAAACAAACTACATGTCATGGCAGGATTAAGGCCCAAAGGAAACAAACTTCATGTCAGGGCAGGATTAAGGCACAAGCTAAACAAACTTAATGTCAGGACATGGTTAAGAAATAAACTAAACAAACTACATGTCAGGACATCATTAAGACATAAACTAAACAAACTACATGTCAGGAGAGGATTAAGACACACACTAAACAAACTACATGTCATGATATCGTTAAGACACAAACTAAACAAACTACAACAGAGGGTATGTTAATATACATTGTCACCTATCCATAGCTATCCACTGACACTAACCATTATTATAACAGTTGAATATCACAAACATATGCTGTATTTCTATCCCCAGATGAGAGGCTACCATGGTACCTCCAGTTCATGTGGCTGCTCTACACCTTGTCAGTCACTGGCGCCATTATGGTCTCACTGTGGTACTGGACCCAAATACATAAAGGCAAGAACCGCTCTATTTACTAATGCAAATCATTATATTTACGTTGGTTTGTTCAAAGCGTTATATCAGTTCACATTTACCTCATTCGACAACGTCCGAAGGTCAAGGCGTCTTTCACGTGCCGTGTGGCTGAGGAAATTTGTAAAACCTTTTGAAACGTTTTTATTCAACTTCACTTGTTATTTGGGGTCATTTGAAAACTCAGACATTTCCTCACAAGCTAGAGATTGACGCTTTCATGACAGGTACCAATCCGATAAATGTAAACTATAAAAGAAAAAATTTGGAGGAGGATATTGGGACGATTTTGAACAATGTTTCTGATAATTTTAAAACGCGGAGCACTCTACTGGAAAAATATAAAGGGTTGTCACTCGTGGTGCTCCTGGAAGATGTTTTGAAATACTGTGGTAGCCTCCCTTTGAGCATCAACCAAGCAAATGGTGCTTTTTTCAAAATAGACACTTTTGTTAAACTTTGCTTCTTAATTATGTCCGAGTCAGACACTTCCCGACATTCTAGAAAGTTAATTCCTTTTCATAATATAATATGTCGTTATTGTTGCTGTTAAATGCCCACAATGAACTTTTGAATACGAACTAAAGGGGGGGGGGGGGGGGGGGGTTGAAGCTTTCCATACTTCCTGGGCGTACTGAAGAAAGTGGACAGTGGTACTCCAGGCGTTATGGTATGCTTGGCTTCATCTGCGTGGCGATCACTACTACGGGGATCACGTCAATCCACATCTTTCCAGACAGACTGTCTTGAAAACAGCCTCAGTTTCAATCAAAAGAAATCCGAAGTGATGGTAGTAACTAAGAAACACAACCCACCCAGATGAAGTGTCAAGGTGAACAGGAGAGAGAGAGAGAGTTAAGAGAAGTGCACACGTTTCAATCCCTGGGCACAGAGGAACAGAATATCTCAGGTAAAATCGGCCTTTCATGTCATGGAAAGGGCATTGTGCAACAAAAACATGTTGTTGTTATTGAGAAAGAGAGTTCGTGGTTGCTATGTGGAACAAATAACGGATAGACGGCAGTGAATCATAGACAATCAGCAAACAAGCACACAGCTCACTAGAGGCTTTTATGTAGTTTTACAGAGGAATGTTCAGAATGATATGGACTGAAAAGATGGAGTACTTGACGAAGAACACACACAAAGACAACTCATAGCAAAAGAAGTTATGGCAGTGGGATCAAGATGCTGAGCAGCGCATGAGCTACAGCGGTCAGCGACCCATAGCTGACTGCTAGCATCAGGACCAGCGACCCATAGCTGACTGCTAGCGTCAGGGCCAGCGAACCAGAGCTGACTGCTAGAATCAGGACCAGCGACCCATAGCTGACTGCTAGCATCAGGACCAGCCACCCATAGCTGACTGCTAGCATCAGGACCAGCGACCCATAGCTGACTGCTAGCATCAGGACCAGCGACCCATAGCTAACTGCTAGGATCAGGACCAGCGACCCATAGCTGACTGCTAGCATCAGGACCAGCGACCTATAGCTGACTGCTAGCATCAGGACCAGCGACCCATAGCTGACTGCTAGCGTCAGGGCCAGCGAAACAGAGCTGCTAAGACCCTTTTATACCTCCACGCCGTGATCCTGGATAACCGGCTGCAGCAGGGCAGACTGGCTAAGGAGAAGGGATTGAAGAGGGAATGCTAACTCGGTACTAAAAAATGCTTGCTGAAGTCGGATGTGTTGGACCGAGAGGTGCAAATATCACAGTCAAGCTGTAAACTACGACACAACGAATTCCGTTCTCTGGACTTCATTCTGCTACTTAGGCCCGTGTCAGGGTTTGGTAGCGGGAGATTGAGAACGAACGAAGCCATGCCAAGCCAAGTCATGGCAGTCATCCGTTTTTGGGCATGCCATGAGAAGAGACGGGTTGGAACATGATGTGACAACGGGTAAAATAGCAGGGCAGAGAGGTAGAGGGAGGCAGGGAGAGAAAATATTAGACAGCCTGAGAGAATGGCAAGGGGGACGATCGGAAATAATAATAGTGTGATAAGCGACACACGTTATAGGTATAGATGTAGATACATGATCTCCAGCACCAACCAGGAAGGCACATGATGATGATGTAGAGAGGAGGATGATGATGAGGAGAGGATGATGATGATGAGGAGAGGAGGAGGGTGATGAGGAGAGGATGAGGAGAGGATGCTGATGATGATATGGAGGATGGAAGATAATACTACTTCTTCTAGTCTCATTTGACAATCTACGCGTGCATGTACGTTCACAGTTCGACACATTTTTTCCTCTTCAGCATCCAGACCTAATGCATATTTATGTTTTCGTTTCTTTCAGGGAGGGAGCTGACTGCCATCAGATTCAACACTCATGCCGTTTCTTGCATTTACATCCTCCTCAACATGGCCGTCACACGAATGCCCATTCGGCTCCTGCACCTTCTCTACCCTGTCGCCTTGGGACTTACCTACACGTCATTCAGCGCCATCTACTACACCTTTGGAGGGACCAATCAGCACGGAGATGCCTATATTTATTCAGTTCTTGATTGGTCGAGAGCTGGTCGTACCTTACTTGTTTCGTCTTTAAGTAATTTCATTAGTATCCCCGTGGTTCATGTCATGATGTGGGCATTGGGTCTCTGCCTCCAGAAGGTGTATGATAGCTTCAGACTTCGTCGTGTGGTTTACAACCGAGCTTCGGATAGCCTTGACGGGGCAGAAGTCGATATTGGGTAGTGTAAAACACATGTGGAATGGGTTTGACAGTTTACGACTAAAACTAAACATGATTCACCATGTTGTATAGTGCAGTTTTGGGCGGGGTTGTTAGTTCTTACCACGACGCTGTGAAAGCTGAATCACATATGCAGTGGGACCTCGCTATTCATACATAAGTCGCTCCAATAGTTTGAATTACGATTTGTAACAATACCAAATCACTGTTTCCACACATAAATAATGGTTCTTCTTGTGTACAACTGCTCTTGTCACACAGAGAGGTGGGATGCGCAGATTTCATGTTATCGCCAATGGGGAGGCTTGTGCTGTCGTTAGGTATAGCTTCCTGAGAGTGTCAGAGACACCCTCGATCCACCAACGCTGGGGTCAGCCTCTTGCTTCTGGACCGGAGACACATATCATATGCTCATAATGCATTCTGACTAAATGACCAAACGACTTGATTAGTTGTGCTTCAGTGTAGTTCTAACCGGGTTTGTCCCCGCTGTCTGCCTCAGCGTAGTGTTGCGGATTCGGTCACGGATTGTCTTCTCGGCTGCACTTCTCACACATCGCATCTCACAGCTCTGGATCTTACTCTTATGGGTTGCTAGTAAGGACCAATATTGATAATAGTAACACAATATAGGAACGAATGGCGTATGTATCAGCCTCCTCTTAGTTGAAAGAAGCACTCCAGGTGGCTTCATGATCAGTGCAATTTGAAAGTGGACACTGTTTGCCTTCTGAATCCTTTGTGTGATATCTCTGTCCACTCTGCCGTCATAAAGGAACATAAAGGCAAAGCCGCTAACACCTCACATCCCTACGGCAGTTTCTTTTTTTTTTTTTTTTTTTTTTTGCGTTCCTCGTATTTCTCTAATCCCCAATGCGGTGTGCGTTGCACTGTGGTTTTTATTTTGCACCTGTCGGTATAGTGCATCTGACTTCAGCATGAATTTTATGTAAGGATCAGCTTCCTCCTGCATTTTCTAAGGGTTTGCCTCCCCGGGGTAACGGCTGGTGCTGTGATGGAGATTGAACCCAGCACCTTCGGCTTGTGAGTAGAGCCATTTAACCACTACGCCACGCCATCCCCCCAGCCTACGGCAGTAATGCTATAGGTTACTTTACTTCACTTTTACAACCGATACTTCTCCGGAATCCTGATTGTGAAGCACTCAGCAGAGACTCCACAATAGCTTGAATGTTGCTCAAGGACATGTGCAAAAATGTTTCCAACGTGGCTAATGAGGGATATGCCCCTATAAAAGTTGCAATAGTTTCCACAGTCTTTCTTCCCCAAATAGTAACCACCACCTCTCTTTGCCAATAACCAGGTACCTTCCCTTCCATCCACGCCTGATTCAAGATCTTTGTAGGTCATCTTACCCGTACATCGTGACAAGCTTTTATGTCATCTGCAGATACGTTGTCTCCACCTGGGGCCTTGTAGTTAGGACGTCTTCTTATTGCCTCTGTCTCCACCTGGGGCCTTGTAGTTAGGACGTCTTCTTATTGCCTCTGTCTGCACCTGGGGCCTTGTAGATAGGACATCTTCTTATTGCCTCTGTCTCCACCTGGGGCCTTGTAGTTAGGACGTCTTCTTATTGCCTCTGTCTCCACCTGGGGCCTTGTAGTTAGGACGTCTTCCTATTGCCTCTGTCTGCACCTGGGGCCTTGTAGTTAGGACATCTTCTTATTGCCTCTGTCTGCACCTGGGGCCTTGTAGTTAGGACATCTTCTTATTGCCTCTGTCTGCACCTGGGGCCTTGTAGTTAGGACATCTTCTTATTGCCTCTCTGATTTCTTGCTCGAGCATTAATCTGTCGTTATACGTAATATGTTTCGGGACTTGTACCAATGAATGATGTTGGACATATTCTATTCCGTCTTCTGCTTCAGTATTTGGGACAAGTAAGTCTGTGAAATAATACACGTTTTGATTAATCCACTCCAGAACCACAGATGATTGATCGTTTAATAATACGTAATGCATAAAAGCATACCCACACAATATATTAAACCAATAAATGTACAAGAAATAAAGGCAAACTTACTTTTTCTTTACCTAAACACCGGTCCAAGGTTGTCTGCTTTTGACGATTTGTCTAAATATCTTTCTCGAATGGTCAACAATATGTTCAATGAACATATTAATGCATCTACAGACCCTAAACTTAACGTCTTTATACTGGTTTAGAAAACTCTGCTTAGTGCTCAGTCTGTATACAACCAGTTTCATTTACATTGCTTTGCTTTAAAAGTTATGCGCATCCAATCTATTCATAAATGCATTAATTGTCCCTGCCGCCACTACTTTCTGTGACAATGCGTTCCAAGCATTCAACTCTCTCTGACTAAAAAAAATATTTCCTAATATCTAATATGAACTTTTCCGTAGTTAATTTGCAGCTATATCCACTTGTTCTTGTAGGTGGTTGTATTTTGAAAAACTTGTTGAAGTCTAATTTCTCTAATCATCTTCTAAACCTGCATTAGATCACCATGAATTATTCTCTGTTCTAGACACTGTTGACCGGTTTTTCTGAGTCTTTCCTCATAACTGTAATTCTGAAATCCCACTATTAGCTTTGTCACTCTTTTTTGTATCCTTTCCAGAATGTTTATATGTCCTCTACAATAAGGACTCCACGCCTGCTAGGATGCCATTTTCCCACCAGACTCTATGTTCCCCATCAGACTCTATGTTTCCCACCATGCTCTATGTTTCCCACCAGACTCTAATGTTTCCCACCAGACTCTATGTTGTTTCCCACCAGACTCTATGTTTCCCACCAGACTCTGTTTCCCACCATGCTCTATGTTTTCCACCATGCTCTATGTTTCCCACCAGACTCTGTTTCCCACCATGCTCTATGTTTTCCACCATGCTCTATGTTTCCCACCAGACTCTAATGTTTCCCACCAGACTCTATGTTTCCCACCAGACTCTATGTTTCCCACCAGACTCTATGTTCCCCACCAGACTCTATGTTTCCCACCAGACTCTATGTTTCCCACCAGACTCTAATATTTCCCACCAGTCTCTATGTTTCCCACTGGACTCTATGTTTCCCACCAGACTATGTTTCCCACCAGACTCTCTGTTTCCCACCAGACTCTCTGTTTCCCACCAGGCTCTATGTTTCCCACCAGACTCTAATATTTCCCACCAGTCTCTATGTTTCCCACTGGACTCTATGTTTCCCACCAGACTCTCTGTTTCCCACCAGGCTCTATGTTCCCTACCAGACTCTATGTTCCCTACCAGACTCTATGTTCCCAACAGACCCTGTTTCCCCCCATTGGTAAACACAGTTCCTTAATTTATATAGTTGTAATGCTCCCTTGGCTTATTTTGTCCATGAAGTCCCTCAGTCACTTCCTTGTTCTGCTCCCTGTTCAGTTCTTGGAGCTGTTCAGTGGTCAGCTCATTCTCGCGGGTGGTCTATAACCAGCTCTTTCACATCCTCAGTCCACCCCCTAGTGGTCTAACTTCCAGGCAAACGTAGGAATGCCCAGCTGAATTGTATTGGGAAAAGTTGGACGTGTACCGAGTTTAACTGAGTGACCGAGTTTTTCTGTAGTCTACATTAATTGTGAGTCTCCTAAATGTTACACTAGGCTAAATTTCTTGTCGGAAAAATAGAAAAATAATTTCGTGTTGTTGTCCCTATAGCTGGGGGGAGGGGGGGGGGGGGGTATTTATAGCGTCAAGGTCGTTTGCAGGTGTGTTACCGATAGAAACAGCGTAAACTGTACCTGGGTTTGAACTCTGACTTCCGCAGTAAGAGACTAGTATTCTAACCTGTGGCACTAGTGCTGGGGATGATAATGACGAGGATGATGATAACTAAGATAACGATGGATTCTGGAGTTAATGTTCATTGCGGTAATTATTACAATACAGATGTACACTCAGCGCGTGGAGGGGAGGGGATACAATTTGATAACAATGGACGACGGACAATATATGTAAACATAGCTAATTTATTAGATAATAGTCCTGCCGAAGACGGATGTGTCGGACCGAAATGTGCAAATATCGCAGCCAAGCTGTAAACTAGCGACACAACGCATTCCGTTCTCTGGACATCATTTTGCTACTTGCAAAGCCCAATTCAGGGTTTGGTAGTGGGAGATTGAGAACAAACTCAGCAGCGCAGCAGATAATAGTGAATAAGAATAAAGAAATTGAACTAAGCTACAGTGATTGTCCGTCTGTCTGAAAGGATATAGAGGCACAAATGGAGCCAGTACGGACGACGCCTACCTGTGGTGCACATGGCAGATTTAAGATGGACTGGTCATATTAATATAAATATATATACTGGATTACTGAAAGGCCCTTTTTTCAGCGCTCGTTCCGGGTTCCAACTTCTCTTCCAACGGTCTCTGTCTCTTCCAACGGTCTCCATCTCTTCCAATGGCCTCTGTCTCCTCCAATGGTCTCTGTCTCTTCCAATGGTCTCTGTCTCTTCGAACGGTCTCTGTCTCTTCCAACGGTCTCCGTCTCTTCCAACGGTCTCCGTCTCTTCCAATGGCCTCTGTCTCATCCAATGGCCTCTGTCTCCTCCAACGGTCTCTGTCTTTTCCAACGGTCTCTGTCTCTTCCAACGGTCTCTGTCTCTTCCAACGGTCTCTGTCTCTTCCAACGGTCTCTGTCTCTTCCAACGATATCTGTCTCTTCCAACGATCTCTGTCTCTTCCAACGATCTCTGTCTCTTCCAACGATCTCTGTCTCTTCCAACGATCTCTGACTCTTCCAACGATCTCTGTCTCTTCCAACGGTCTCTGTCTCTTCCAACGGTCTCTGTCTTGGGCCACGGTGGACCAGTGGATAATGGGTCGTCCATCAGTGGCATCGTAAATGTTGTTGCGGGATGCAAGGGAGTCGTACCAACGTGTTGGTGGTCGTCCTCGTGGTCGTTTCTTATCTCTAGGATACCATATTGCTGTTGCTGTGTTCCAACGATCGCCCGTTCTTGGCAGTAAGTGCCCCCCAGCGGTGTTTCATCTTGTCTGCTTAAACAACTGCATCTTTCATTAGGGACAACTGACGTATACCCGAGTTGTGAAGACTTTTGCGCGCTGGCTATAAAGCGTGAGACTGACCATGCGTCTCTCGGGGGAGTCCTGGGTCACTCTGACTTTGGATATATATGTATATACAAACATATGTATATCAGATTTATCATCTTCTATCCACTTGCGTCGGTAGGCGCCGTAGGGAGGTGTAGTTTTCTGTCGTGTGCCATCTTTGTCGCCGATGTTGTTGTTATTCCGTGTTTATTCAGTGTCTCACTGAGACCATCTATCCATCTTTTGTGTGATCTACCTCTTTGCTCTGCAACCCTGACGTCTGATATTGTAGATACAAGCAGCTGGTAACTTTTGTTGCATTCTATTCAGGTGTCCGAAGCATTTTATTCTCTTTCTTTCCCTGTATTCCATGCATGGTGTTGCACACACTGTCTGTTTGATTAGTTCGTTCCGTACTCTGTCCAGCCTTGTGACCCCGACATCCCTTCTCAAACTCCCCATTTCCCATACCATGATTTTTCTTGCTTGTGCCTTAGTGAGAGTCCATGTCTGACATTGGTAGCAGAAAGTTGGTATAAAAATACTATCTACTAGCTGTCTCGTTGTCTCCATTGGGATGTGTTTGTGTCTTAGAAATGGGGTGAGCTGATAGGAAACTGTATTATCTTTTTATGTTCTTGATTCCATCTCTCTATCAAGCATATACGATTAAGACAGTTAAAGCTATTTTCATCACTTCAATAAGCATAACACCTTGCTGAAAAAGAATCAGTGAATCAAGAATCAAGAGAAAAGCATTATGTATTGCACAGCCGAGGGAAAAATTGAAACAGGTGACCACAGTTGAGATGATAATCAAGGGAGACGAATGGGTTCACACTAGCTCGAGATTAGAAGATTAGCACAGAGTGATCATAACCCTAGGCAGGGAATGCAGAGGAGTGGTGCAAAGGAGGGCAGAGCTCGAGGCAAACAAACTGATTAGGGATAACATGCAGTGTAGTCATGCCATCATAATTACCGATGGATCGATTTGTTTAAACAGGAAGATATCTAGTTGAGCGCAGCGTGTCATAGTGACCTGCAACCTCCAGTTGGAGCATGGAGACGGAAGCAGTGACTGCAGCTATGAGATGGCTGTCTGAGACCTCTTTAACAGAGGCAGTCATCGTGTCAGACTCTCAATCCTTACTTCCGAAGGTACAGACTAAGGCATGAGTGTAGGGCGGCTGTATAGGCATCAAGCCTACAGATGCTAGTGTAGATCTACTGTCCTGATCGATCTGATGTCCAGGGTATCGAATGAGCTGCCATCCTGGCTTCACAAGCACCAATTAGTTATGGATATGAGTGGCATTTTGAAGTCTATCGATGACCGCCTGTTAGGTGACAACACTGCAATAGATGAATCACCAATTCACATACTGCAGATGATTGATATCCAGCGAGGTTCGAGCAGACCTGATCGCAAAAGAGGACGGAGTAGAAATCTGTACAACCAGCGAGCTGCATGATCTATCAGTATCCACACACTTCGCAATTTACACAGAGAGACTGAACGCCTATAGGTTTATCGGAGTGCAGTGAAATTGATTTGTAGTAATAGAATCAACCGAACCTTACTAAAAACATTACAGGTTGGATAAGTGCAGGACAAACATGACAGAACTATCCAATCATTACAAGATGGACATGGACAAGTCTGTCAGAATGTACCTTCAAAACAAGAGAGAGCATCGAACATCCATTGCAGCCTTGCTTGTGCTAAACTGAACAAGCTATTTTGCATTTGGGTTGTGCCCCCAACCAACTCGCTACTTCAGTCCCTCATTAGATCTAATCAATGCCTTCAGCCTAGATCCTCCAACAAACATACTTACCTCACATTGATTTATGATGAGAATTATACCGAATCAATACATAATGAATCGACCGATAGAGTGCAATTTGAATGTCAATTGATTGGTGATTTGATGAATGGATGGGTGCATGGATGTAAGAGTAATTGAATGAGTAGCTGGATTAATATACGGAAATGTGGATTATGAGTATGTGGATCTACAAGGCGTGTTCACATGAAACCGGACCTAACTGAACCATCACAGATAGCAGACAGTGTATGCTGATAAAATTGTGTCGAAGACAACAGGGAAGAACCGGATAACGATGTTTAAAGAAGGACGTGATTTAACGAAAGATCTTCCGAAACCAGGTCAAGCGCTTATTGTTGCGCCAGAAGATGCCATGGCCAAAATCGATGCAGTAATTCTGGTCATCATACACTGCCTGCATTCTGCGATGAATGTCAACTGGTCGACATCCTTCACATCCCCCCTCGCTGATCAACTCTGAACGGATTCCGTATCACACCGGCCATGTTTTCAGCGGTCTGCTGAGGAAACTATGAGTCGGAGGATAATGACATTTTGCAAACCTGACGGTTGGTATGTGCCGATTGCATCACAATTGACGTCATTATGCGCATCGTTCGTATGTTCACTTGGTGCAGCTAGGTCTGCTTTTATTTGAACACGCCTCGTATATTATATTTAATTATAAACTTTGTACATGATGTGGAATAAAGAATATACAAGATGTAACTATATGTGAATGTAAAGTTATTTATGTATTATAAGTGATCATGTAACTCGACAGCATTGTCCATTGAGAATAATATTAGTAGTTTTAGCACGAATATAGGGAGGAAGATACGCTGATCAGATATGTTAGTCATGGTCAGGCAAAATATACAGGCCAAGACCCTCACCTCGGCTTCCTAGCAGCCTTTCCTTGGGAACGGGCTGTTTTCATGGCAGCCTAGCTAACAAGGTGAAGGATCGATTGTGATCTCCGTACTAGTGAGTGACATGCAGATGAAGCCAAGTATAGCCTGTAGTCCACCTTCAACAGCACGCTCGGGATGTGAGGAAAGCTACTGCAACCCACCACTTAGCGTCCTTTTCGTGTCGCACAAAAGAGTAACCTACTCATTGTCGGCATTTGCAAACAAACACAACAACAACAACGACACGAATATTAAGTCGGTCATGCTATATGTCTCTGAGATATGGCATGTGGTTAAGGGTTTCACATCCAGGCTGCAGACAGTCGTTAATAAGTTTCTTCGTCGCACACTTCGTGTTAGATGGTCAGAGGTCATGAAAAAGGCAGATAAGTTGGACAGAACACGGCAAAAACCAAAACAGCAGAAAACTGGGGAGAGATATGAGAAGGTAGGTAAGAAGTACAACAGTTAAAGGCGAGGGCTAGACTTCATCACCTGTCTCTCTCAACAGAAAGATATCTCGCACGTCGAGAGCATCGCACAAAGGTATCCCACCTGCCGGGAGCATCGCACAAAGTGATCCCACCTGCAGAGAGCATCGCACAAAGGTATCCCACCTGCCGAGAGCATCGCACAAAGGTATCCCACCTGCCGGGAGCATCGCACAAAGTGATCCCACCTGCCGAGAGCATCGCACAAAGGTATCCCAGAGCATCGCACAAAGGTATCCCACCTGCCGAGAGCATCGCACAAAGGTATCCCACCTGCCGAGAGCATCGCACAAAGGTATCCCACCTGCCGAGAGCATCGCACAATGCACAAACTCCGAAGCTCCATCGATGAACCCAAGGATCTCCGAAATAATTTACATCATAAACCGACCGTCGAATTCGAACCCCGACCGTCTGAACACGAGGCAAACAGCTTGACCACTTCGGCACAGAGACCCCCGTAGTACAACAGTACAGCCAGGCATGCGCTGGATCGAAACCCACAGGGAAAGAGAAACAACTACTTTGTTAGAATGTTTTTTTAGGCTTAACTAGTTTGCTGCTCATGAACGGAGAGGAAGACTAAAGTCTGGTCGGGCAAAATATACTGGTCAAACATGTTAGGATCAGGCGAAATATACTGATCAGACATGTTAGGGTCAGGCAAAATATACTGATAAGACATGTTAGGGTCAGGCAAAATATACTGGTCAGACATATTAGTTAGGGTCAGGCAAAATATACTGGTCAGACATGTTAGTCAGGGTCAGGCAAAATATACTGATCAGACATGTTAGTCAGGGCCAGACAAAATATACTGATCAGACATGTTAGTCAGGGTCAGGCAAAATATACTGATCAGACATGTTAGTCAGGGTCAGGGAAAATTAAATTGTGCCCAAGACTGTCACCTCCTCTTTCTCGAAGTCCTCCATGGAAACGAGCTGTTCTCATGGCAGCAGGGCTCACGGGGTGAGGGTTCGATGTGATCCCCGTAGTAGTGAGTGACACGCACATGAAGCCAAGTATATGACACCCACCTGAATGACCCCGGTCCACCTTTATCAGCACGCTCGGAATGTAAGGAACGCCTCAGCAACCCACCACACAAAATAGTTAACATATTCATTGTGGGCATTGGAAACAATAACAAGTCTCTGGGAGTCCGCTATACACTGTCGATGTTTCGCAGGCATTTCACTTGGTAGCTATATTGATGCCTTGCCGGTTGTTGTTGTGGCGGTTGTGCTATGCTTGGCTTCATCTGCGTGTCACTCACAACTATGGGGATCACGTCGAACCTCACCTTGGTAGCCAGACTGTTGTCAGGACGACCAACGAGGAGGTCAGGTGAGGGTTTTGGCCAGTATATTTCAGCTGGCCCTGGATAACATTTTCTGATCAGTGTGTTTTGCCTGACCAGATGTTAGCCTCATCGTCCCACCCTGCTGGTACCAGACCATCTTTTGCAGCCTTCCAAAGACAGATTTTGCCTTTTGCAATCCTATTATTGACCTCGGAGTCAATATTCCCTTCTCCTAAGAGGGTGCTGCTGTTTTTAAGAATAATGAACATAAAGTGGTTGTTGTTGCTGATGTTTGCGAATGCCCATAATGAGTAGGCTACTCTTATGTGGGCTCCGAAAAGGACGTTAAGTGACAGGTTGCAGTAGCTTTTCTCACATCCCGAGCGTGCTGATGAAGGTGGACTGGGGTCATCCAGGCGGTTGTGCCTTGCATGGCTTCATCTGCATGTCGCTCACTACTACGGAGATCACGTCGAACCTCACCTTGTTAGCCAGACTGTTGTCCTCAACAATAGCCCGTTTCCAGGACGATCAACGAGGAGGTCAGGTGAGGGTCTTGGCCAGGATATCTCTCCTGACCCTGGCTAACATTCTCTGATCTGTGTGTTTTACCTGACCAGACGTTAGCCTCATCGTCCCGTCAGGTGAGGGTCTTGGCCAGGATATATCTCCTGACCCTGGCTAACATTCTCTGATCAGTGTGTTGTACCTGACTAGACGTTAGCCTCATCGTCCCGTCAGGTGAGGGTCTTGGCCAGGATATCCCTCCTGACCCTGGCTAACATTCTCTGATCAGTGTGTTGTACCTGACCAGACGTTAGCCTCATCGTCCCGTCAGGTGAGGGTCTTGGCCAGGATATCTCTCCTGACCCTGGCTAACATTCTCTGATCAGTGTGTTGTACCTGACCAGACGTTAGCCTCATCGTCCCGTCAGGTGAGGGTCTTGGCCAGGATATCTCTCCTGACCCTGGCTAACATTCTCTGATCAGTGTGTTGTACCTGACCAGACGTTAGCCTCATCGTCCCGTCAGGTGAGGGTCTTGGCCAGGATATCTCTCCTGACCCTGGCTAACATTCTCTGATCAGTGTGTTGTACCTGACCAGACGTTAGCCTCATCGTCCCGTCAGGTGAGGGTCTTGGCCAGGATATTTCTCCTGACCCTGGCTAACATTCTCTGATCAGTGTGTTGTACCTGACCAGACGTTAGCCTCATCGTCCCGTCAGGTGAGGGTCTTGGCCAGGATATCTCTCCTGACCCTGGCTAACATTCTCTGATCAGTGTGTTGTACCTGACCAGACGTTAGCCTCATCGTCCCGTCAGGTGAGAGTCTTGGCCAGGATATCTCTCCTGACCCTGGCTAACATTCTCTGATCAGTGTGTTGTACCTGACCAGACGTTAGCCTCATCGTCCCAGCATAATGTGGTAGGACAATGTGAGACATGAAGACAGAAGGGAAAAGAACCAAAACAGTTACTGAAACAACAAATTTAGAGAAGAAAAAAACAGAGCTGATAGGACATATAGTGAGGAACGAACCGTCTTACATAACCAGACACGCTTTTACGTCATCGATTGAGTAGATTGAGAGGTGACCCCCTGTACCTAAAAATAGATGAAGATACACTTTAACCGGCCATGGTTATGTGGTTTGTTTGGAGCAGCATAGATGGCGCTTAATAGGCTACGGGTCTACTTTGATCTTGTGTTTTAGTCTATTGAGATTGACTCGCACATCGGTTAACAACCCTCCGTAAGCGCTTGTCCCAACGCAGTGGAGTATTAGGAGTAGTCAGCTGATCGAGCCTAGACCGCTAAGCAGGAAACCCTTCTACCAGCTACATCCAGCTTATACCAGAGCTGTGACCTGCACAGAAGCATCTGCCTCTGTGGAAGTACAGGTCGACTAAGAACTTGGAGAAAGGGAGAAAGAACAGCCCATTACACTGCATGCTGATATGATGTGGTCAGCGGCCTTTACACCATACAGACCGGCAGAATTTGATTGATTGAGATCATTCTACAGTGAATCCCAAGCCACAGTCACAAATCTCTTTATCTCTATTGCAATTAATCATATAACTTGACTTAACTTCTTTATACTGGTTTAGAACACTCTGCAGAGTCTGTATACAACCACTTTCAATAAACATTACCTTGTTCTAAAAGCTATGCAGTTCAGGTCAGGTCATCCCGTAACCGGTGAGGTCATTGGGGCACAAATGAAGACATCCTCACAACTCCACGCCATCCCTCTCTGTCAGATGCCGCTGCCTGTGACTCTTCTGGTCGGAGACTGGTCCATTCTTTTAGGTTGTCCTCCCATCTCTTTTTGGGCCGGCCTCTTCGTCGTCTGCCATGCACCTTCCCGTGGAGGATTGTATTTGCAAGACCATTTGATCTCGATATGTGACCGTACCAAGTGAGTTTCCTTCTTTTGACAGTTGCCAAGAGATCTTCGAAAGGCCCTTTTGCTGTTTTAATTCTAACTCGTGTTTCCTTATTTGTAACTCGAGCTTTGTACTTGACGTTTAAAAGTTTTCGGAAACATCTCATCTCCAAGGCCTGTATCCTTCGTTGAAGGTCAGCTGTAACTGTCCATGTCTGACAAGCATAGTGGAAAATTGACAGTACCAGTGTACGCATTAATCTGATTTTCGTGCGTAGTGCTAACCGTGTATCTTGCCAGATTTTGTTAAGCCGTGCAAGCGCCGCTATTGTCTGTGATATTCTGGCCAACACTTCACATTTTGATCCTTCATCACTGACAATCTACCCTAGATATTTAAAACGGTCAACCACTTCGAGTTCCTGACCATTAGCTTTTATCTTGCTGTTGAAGCCCGTAACGTTATTGGTCATTACTTTTGTCTTTCCAGCGTTTATCTCCATACCATAGTCAAGAACTGTTTCATCGAGCCTTCTGACCCATTCCTGGAGTTCTGCTTCTGAACCCGCCAACCCTTCCATATCATCTGCAAAACGAAGGTTGGTAATCGTTTGGCCCCATATCTTGACAGTACCAACGTGACCTCCAAGTGCCTCACTCATAATTCCTTCAAGGAATATATTGAAAAGAGTTGGAGAGAGTGTACAGGGGTCTCACACCAACTGATGTGCGAAACCAGTCTCCTCGCCTCCCATTCACAAGAACTGCGCTAGACGCCTTGTTATAAAGGTGTTCAAGGACGTTATAATATTTCCGTTGTTATTATACATCATCATGGTTGCCCAAAGCGCTTTATGCCATACCCTATCAAACGCCTTCTTAAAATCCACAAACACATGATACAGTGTTTGCTGCTGTTCTAGATATTTCTCGCTTAGCAGCCTTAACCCTTTACACCCTAACCTGCCCAGTGTATGTTGTTTGGAAACTGAAAACACTACTACTATGTTCAATATAATTGTTCTGTTCATGTTCTGTTCTGGGAAAGCATTTATATCTCATGTGTAAACAAATAGTATATGAATAAGGCAAAGAAGTATCTCCCAGCTCTTATGAATATGTATTTCCTGTTTTAAGTCTTAGGGTGTAAAGGGTTAAATTAAATATATGTTCTGTAGTGCTTTTTCCCTGTCTGATCCCAGCTTGCTCCTCGGCAATAATGTTCTCTGCTTGGGGTTTCAATCGGTCGAGGATTAATCTAAGCATGACCTTGCTATGGTGGCTAATGAGGCTTATTGTTCTGTAATTTTGGCACAGCTTTAGGTTTCCAGACTTATGTAACGGTATAACTATAGATTTCGTCCATAAGTCCGGCCAGTTTCCTGTCGCCCATATTTTGTTACAGATGTGTGTCAGGCCTTCCACCACTACCTCTCCACCTGCTTGTAAGAGCTCTGCTGGTATATTGTCCACGCCGGCCGCCTTCCCTCTTCTCAATGTCTTTACCGCTGCAGTTACCTCTTCCTTCGTTATCAGTTGGTTATCCTCTATATTTGTTGGTGTTGGGGGGAGTGTTTTTTCAGATTTGTTTCGCCCTTCATAGTTATATAGCTCGGAACAGTACTCTGTCCATCTTGCCAGTACGTCATTTCCCTCAATGAGACACTTGCCGTTTTTATCATGAATCATAAGGTTCCTGCTTTTTCTTGGTGTTACCAGTTCTTTGACCACCTTGTATGCTCCTTTAGCATCATTTCTGTTTAGCAGACCATCCAAAGATGACCTCCATCAAGGCAGACCATCCAAAGTTGACCTCCATCAAGGCAGACCATCCAAAGTTGACCTCCATCAAGGCAGACCATCGACATTCCACACCGACGAGATCATGAGAAGTGGGCGAGAAATCAAACGTGCTGACCGATGTCTTATTATCAGAGAGGTTTCTGATGATATTAGAATACCAAACGGTCGGTACCTGCCATAAAACCGTGAACTGAAGATTTGCACATGAGACGAAGCGAAGCTGATGGCCCGTCTCCTGGTTGAGGACTAGAAGGACGATCGGTTGTTCGTTTGCACTGACCTTCGTGAACAAGTAAAAAAATGACGAAATTGTTGTATCCTCGATAATCACTGGTGATGAAAGCTGAATGTACGGATATGACCTGGAATGAAAGCAAACAGTTTCTCAAATGTTATGTCCTCGATAATCACTGGTGATGAAAGCTGGATATACGGATATGACCTGGAATCCAAGCAAACAGTTTCTCAAATGTTATGTCCTCGATAATCACTGGTGAGGAAAGCTGGATATACGGATATGACCTGGAATCCAAGCAAACAGTTTCTCAAATGTTATGTCCTCGATAATCACTGGTGATGAAAGCTGGATGTACGGATATGACCTGGAATCCAAGCAAACAATTTCTCAAATGTCATGTTCTCGATAATCACTGGTGATGAAAGCTGGATGTACGGATATGACCTGGAATCCAAGCAAACAGTTTGTCATTGGTGACGTCACAAAGTTAAGACATTGCCCTGAGAAGTGGCGCACAGACAATTGGATTGTGCATGACGACACCACCCCTGCACACAAGTCTGTCAATACAAAACGTATTTTTGACGAAACACTACATTCCATTGCTCCCAAAACCTCCACCCTCATCCGGTCCTGCTCCGTGTGACTTTGTCTTGTTCCCGGAACTTTAAAAACAGCAGAAAAGGCTGCCGATTCGATTATGTTTAGGAGATTCAAGCCAACGCGATGAAACAAATAATGCTATTCCGAAAAGTGTCTACCAGAGGTACTACCTCCAGTGGCAGGAACACTAAACTAAGTGTCTACCAGAGGTACTACCTCCAGTGGCAGAAACACTAAGCTAAGTGTCTACCAGAGGTACTACTTCCAGTGGCAGGAACACTAAACTAAGTGTCTACCAGAGGTACTTCCTCCAGTGGCAGGAACACTAAACTAAGTGTCTACCAGAGGAGCTTCCTCCAGTAGCAGGAACACTAAACTAAGTGTCTACCAGAGGTACTACCTCCAGTGGCAGGAACACTAAACTAAGTGTCTACCAGAGGTACTACCTCCAGTGGCAGGAACACTAAACTAAGTGTCTACCAGAGGTACTACCTCCAGTGGCAGGAACACTAAACTAAGTGTCTACCAGAGGTACTACCTCCAGTGGCAGAAACACTAAACTAAGTGTCTACCAGAGGAGCTTCCTCCAGTGGCAAGAACACTAAACTAAGTGTCTACCAGAGGAGCTTCCTCCAGTGGCAGGAACACTAAACTAAGAGTCTACCAGAGGTACTACCTCCAGTGGCAGAAACACTAAACTAAGTGTCTACCAGAGGTACTACTTCCAGTGGCAGGAACACTAAACTAAGTGTCTACCAGAGGTACTTCCTCCAGTGGCAGGAACACTAAACTAAGTGTCTACCAGAGGTACTACCTCCAGTGGCAGGAACACTAAACTAAGTGTCTACCAGAGGTACTACCTCCAGTGGCAGGAACACTAAACTAAGTGTCTACCAGAGGTACTACCTCCAGTGGCAGGAACACTAAACTAAGTGTCTACCAGAGGTACTACCTCCAGTGGCAGGAACACTAAACTAAGTGTCTACCAGAGGTACTACCTCCAGTGGCAGGAACACTAAACTAAGTGTCTACCAGAGGAGCTTCCTCCAGTGGCAGGAACACTAAACTAAGTGTCTACCAGAGGTACTACCTCCAGTGGCAGGAACACTAAACTAAGTGTCTACCAGAGGTGCTTCCTCCAGTGGCAGGAACACTAAGTGTCTACCAGAGGTGCTTCCTCCAGTGGCAGAAACACTAAACTAAGTGTCTACCAGAGGAGCTTCCTCCAGTGGCAGGAACACTAAACTAAGTGGCTACCAGAGGTGCTTCCTCCAGTGGCAGAAACACTAAACTAAGTAATCACAATGGAACTACTTTGTAGGAAACAGAAGCAACTAGTCAGTGGATCTACTTATTCCCTCCATAAATATGAGTCCCGGAACTTATTGAACACCGGCATATGTTGAGAAATAATGGACAATGTCATCAGTAAAAGCTACTTCTCTTATGTTAGAAATAAACAAAGAACGAAATACAAAGTAGGCCCTCTCATAGACAGTACAGGGAAAATAATAAGTGAGAATAGGGAGGCTGCTAATCTGCTCAATCAGTACTTTGGCACAGTCTTTGCAAAAGAGAACTGCTCCGAGATCCCAGAGCCTATAGATATTTTTCAAAGAGACATGGATACAGAGGGATTAAGATCAATCTGTATTACAGATTAAATGGTTTTTTAAAAATTGGAGGGGTTGAAGGTGAATAAATGTCCAGGTCAAGATGGTATTCATCCAAAATTGCTGTATGAAATTAGAGACCAGCTAGCAAAACCATTGGCTATATTATGTTCTCAATCACTTACAAAAGGGATTGTTCCACGGGATTGGAAAGATGCAGGAGTGATCCCCTTATTCAAAAAAGGCAAAAAATCAGATCCGGAAAATTATAGACCAGTGAGTTTAACGAGCATAGTCTGTAAATTGTTAGAGTCAATAATCAAAGAAAACATTGTAATGCATTTAGAAAAATGTAATCTAATTAGACATAGTCAGCATGGGTTTACTAGAGGGAGATCATGCTTAACAAATCTATTAGAATTCATGGAGGAGGTTACTAAAATCATAGATCAAGGGGAGCCAGTGGATGTTATTTATCTAGACTTTGCAAAGGCCTTTGATAGAGTACCTCATCAAAGATTATTTCGAAAGTTAAAAGCACATGGAATAGGCGGGGAAGTTGCCAAATGGATTGAAAATTGGTTAACGGGAAGAAGGCAGAGGGTGGGCATAAATAAAGAGTACTCTGAGTGGAGTGAAGTGAAAAGTGGTGTGCCACAGGGCTCGGTTTTGGGACCAATTTTGTTCTTGATATATATAAATGATTTGGACATTGATATGAGATCCATGATTGCAAAATTTGCTGATGACACAAAACTATGCAGTAGTGTCTCATCTAAAGCGGAAGTGGATATATTGATGTCGGATTTAGATAAAATTCGAGAATGGTCTGTAAGCTGGCAAATGGAGTTTAATGTAGATAAATGTACAGTCATCCACATGGATAGATCCAATATGGAACATAATTACAGAATGGGAGAAAACAATATTAGAAAGATAGATAAGGAAAGGGACCTATGTGTTATAATAGATCATACAGGAAAGGTGAGTGAGCAAGTTAAGGTAGCAGTGAAAAAGGCAAATGCAATGTTAGGTATGATAAAAAGAAATATTAAACATAGGAGCAAGGAAGTGATCGTCAAACTGTATAAAGCTTTAGTTAGACCTAGATTGGAGTACTGTGTACAGGTGTGTAGTCCTTATCATAGAGGGGATATAAACATGCTGGAAAGAATACAAAAAAGAGCGACAAAGATAATAGTGGGATTCCAGAATTACAGTTATGAGGAACGACTCAGAAAAACCGGCCTACAGTGTCTCGAAGAGAGAAGAATTCGTGGTGACTTAATACAGGTTTATAAGATGATCAGAGGAATCGATAAATTAGACTATAACAAGTTTTTTAAAATACAGCCACGAGGGCATAGCTCTAAGTTGACTAAGGAGAGGTCCAGGTTAGTTATTAGGAAATATTCTTTTAGTCCGAGAGTGGTGTCTGCTTGGAATGCATTGCCAGGGGAGGTAGTGGAGGCAGGGACAGTTAATGCATTTAAGAATAAACTGGATGCGCATAGCTTTTAGAGCAAGGTGATGTAAATGTAACTGGTTGTATACAGACTCTGCAGGGTCTTCTAAACCAGTATAAAGACGTTAAGTTAAGTTATTATCATGATCGGCCCGTTCCTGGACAGGGTAGTTAATCTGTATGGGCCCCAACCCTGTCTCTAATCGTATCATTCTCTTATAAAGTGACCAGCGGTCGACTGGATTGTTCATGCCCACTCAAGTTGCCCCCGTGAGATCATGCTGGCCATGTGGGGGTCTGGGCTGTTCTTTCTGAGGTTGGCATCTGATCAGTGTGCCAGGCTTGAGCAGGATACACTACTTTTGTCCAACTTCTACACCGCCCCTCTGCACTTAAGGGACAATGCACGTGCAGAAATTTGTGGTCTTCTGTTCGTATCTAATTAAATTATTTTTGTAAAGCCATTTCCGACCAAATTGCTAAGTGGTTCTCGTTTACAGATTTGCGTTTCTAGAGCATTCATTCAGAAAGTTACTCTGCTCTCGGCTGGCTATTGACCTGTGCGTGGGTAGCGTGCAGCAACATTAGTTCCAGAGACATCTGCACAAGCGGGATTTTTATCACACGGTTAGCCCCATTTACTCGTGATGTCAGCGTGGCAGTAATATATTTCTGCCCTCTTGTAATTTATAGAAATGTCATAGAAATCATTTGGACATTCAACCTACGAAAGAAATCTCGTGAGTTACACTATCGAAGAAACTACCCCAACAAATATCATTTCTGCATTTATTTCTAGCGCTGAGTCTAAAGGGGATATTTGAATGACTGCGGAATACAGTAACTATAAAGTGTTTACTTTTGGTTTATATTTCACTTCTGATTAAAAGAAAACACAATAATAAATCGAAGCTTTGGCGGTGGGAAAGGTCGATATATTCTTTCCTCTTTTTTCGCTTTTTGTCCTGCTTGTGTCTTTTAACGTCAGGTTATGAAGAGGTTGCTTGACCGGGCCCTAATATGTGCTTCTTACACTGGGAGCTTCACTCCCGTTATTTCTACTATCCATCTTTTGCGTAGTCTATTCTTAACGTTGTATCCATTGTTTCTGTATAGATTTGCTTTTTGATGGATACTATCTGGTGTTTAAGGTGTCATGTGGCCGAAACATTTGGTTTGCTGTCTTTTGATGAGGTCTAGCACTGGGTTGTACATACTTTTTTCCTAATATCTTCGTTTCTGATTCTATCAATTATTGTTACTCCAAACATTCTGCATAGGCGTTTCATCTCTGTTGTTACCATGTTTCTTTTATCGTTGCTTGTCAGTGCTCAATGCTTGACACTGATAGCACAATGTTGGTAGGAATATCTTGTTATATAGTTTTCTTTTTGTATCCATTGGTACGTGTTCACATCGTAATATCGGGGACATTTGCTCAATGCTTTGACTTGCTTTATTACACCTGTGTTGATTTCAGTGTCTGTTTTGCAATCTTCTGAGATTATGTTACCCAGGTACATGAACCTGTTCTACTTGTTGATTTTGGATAAATATTTTTGTTTCTTTTCTTGCAATTGTCATAACTTCAGTTTTCTCTGTGTTGATTTCCATAGTGTACACAGAACGGAGGGGCAGGAGCATTCCTGAACCTACCAAATGGCAGACAAATAACACTGTCATTCGCTACTGGTAAGTACACACGCAATTTCAGAGCGTAGGCAGAGGCACTGAGGGCGGCAGTGGAAGAAATGGTGACACACAATGACAATGAAAGCCATATAGTCATGCTTACAGATGCTCTCGCCGTAGTCACAGCGCTAAAAAGCCAGAAAAACACTGAGCTTAATGACTTAAGAGCAGCACTCTGCAAACTGTGCCAGCAGTCCGCACCAAAAAGGGTAGTGGTACAGTGAGTCCCATCACACTGCAACATCCAAGGCAACGAGGAGGCAGACAGACTGGCAAAAGAAGGTGCAAGACTACCACAAACAGATACTAGTATGACGTACGAAGAGTCAAAACGGCTAATCAAAGCCAGATACATGACCAAATGGGAAACCGAACATACTGGTTACACCAAAAACGATGCCTATTACCAGTTGAACCGAAGAGAGCAGGTCGTTGTCTTCAGACTTCGCACTGGCCACAATAGACTGAGGTACCACCTATTCAACAAACTGAAGATAGGTGGTACCGACGAATGCCCGTGCGGTACTGGTAAAATGACCGCTGAACATCTGCTGCAGAACTGCCCGACATACGAGGATCAGAGAGAGCAGATGTGGCCATCACCAGTGGAACTGCAAGACAAGCTCTATGGCAGTGGCGACAGCCTCAGGATGACCGCCGCTTTTTTCGAAAAAATAATGGTTACTGTCTAACTGCGTACGAAGAAGAAGAAGAACAAGAAGATTTACATAGTGTAATCCGTACATGCCTCATTGAGATTGTTGATGTGTTCCTGCAGTTGTGTTTCTGAGGTAGCTGTTAGTGCTTGGTCATCAGCAAAGAGAAGTTCAGTCAAGTGATCACTGAGGTTGTTTCCCTGACAAATGTTGGCTTTCTTACATATTGCGTCTATAAACATATTGTGATAAACAGTCAAGAAGATATTACACAACCTTGCGTTACACCGGTTCTAGCAATGAACTTCTTCTGAATATCCTGCGTTTGTTCTTACTGTACATTGGCTATTCACATAAAGAGTTTTACATAGATTGGTCAAATGTTTATTTACTCCATAACGTTCTAATGTTGTTCACAGTTGGTGTCCATTCACTCGATCAAATGTCTTCAGTTGGTCTACGAAAACAACGTGTAGTTGTCTGGGTACAAAGATTGCATCTGTACATCTGTACAACTCCTGTTTTTCCTAAATCCCACGTGCTTTGTTAAACTGTGGTTCTATGATTGGGCGTAGTCTTTTTTCCAGTATTTGACAGAATATCTTTCCAGGATGGCTAAGCAATGATATTTCTCTATATTTTGTGCAGTCCTTTTTGCTGCCTTTTTTCCATATGGGGAATACTTTTCCCCTTCTCTAGTCTCCTTGTGTTTCTTACTTAATCTCCACTGGTTTATACAGTCTGTGTATCCAGGTTATTCCGACATCTTTTGTTGCCTTGATTAGTTCAGAGGGGATGTCATCCGACCCTGGTGACTTATTTAATGGTGCCGCTTGTAAAGCGTATTGTATCTCTGATTTAGTTATATCAGGTTCTAGCTATGCAGTGACCTCTATATTGATATCTTATGTTCTAGCTATTTCTCCAGTCTTAAGTAGCTCTTCCAAATATTTTTGCCATCTTTTCATGATCTTTCTTTTGTCGTGTAAATCGTTTCCCTTTCCATCATTTATGTTTTCTGTTGGGCCATAACACTCTTCTCTGTGTCTCATTATCTTAATTTTTGTATAGAAGTTTTTTAGTGCATTTTCTGGGTCTAAGTTTAGATTTTCTCCGTATTCTTCCTGTGCTTGTGTTTTTGTTTCTTGAATTACCCTTTTTGTACAATTTATTACCAATTTAAACTTAGTATAGTCCTTCGTTGATTTGCTCTTAATTAACCCATTTTTTGTATTTGTTCTTTTCCCCTTTAATTGCTGTCTTTACTTTGTCATTCCAGCACGCTCTAATTTAGGGCCACTTGTCTTTGCAGTTCCGCATGTAGCTCTTGCTGTTTCAGTGACAGTGATCTTGAATATCGCCCATTCTTCTCCAACTCTCTGTGTTTCTTTTGAGACTTTCCAAAGTCTTCTGTTACTTTCTTTATGTAGTCCTTTTATATCTCAACAAACAGAAAGAGAAACAATCAAGTTTGAAAGATTAAAAGATCTTTCAAACTTGATTGTTTCTCTTTCTGTTTGTTGAATTGTTTTATCTTCGCTTTCCATGTTGTTCTTTAAGTCATCATTACAGCGGTATGGTCAGTATCAACAGTCAGGTTTGGAACTGCTTTTGAATCGGTCACTTTCTGTTCCTATTTGTATTGGCTGATATAAAGTCTATCTGGCTTTTGCAGTTCTTCATCTTCTTCTTCTTCTTCTTCGTCTTCTTCTTCTTCTTCTTCTTCTTCTTCTTCTTCGTACGCAGTCAGACAGTAACCATTATTTTTTCGAAAAAAACGGCGGTCATCCTGAGGCTGTCGCCGCTGCCATAGAGCTTGTCTTGCAGTTCCACTGGTGATGGCCACATCTGCTCTCTCTGATCCTCGTATGTCGGGCAGTTCTGCAGCAGATGTTCAGCGGTCATTTTACCGGTACCTCACGGGCATTCGTCGGTACCACCTATCTTCAATTTGTTGAATAGGTGGTACCTGAGTGTATTGTGGCCAGTGCGAAGTCTGAAGACAAGGACCTGCTCTCTTCGGTTCAACTGGTAATAGGCATCGTTTTTGGTGTAACCAGTATGTTCGGTTTCCCATTTGGTCATGTATCTGGCTTTGATATGGCTTTTGCAGTTCAAATCTGTACTGTGTGTATACCTGTGAGTTTATGTGCTTGGAAAATGTGTCTGTTATGAACAAATCTTGCTGGCTACACATTTCTAGAAGTCTGCGTCCGTTCCGGTTTCCATTTCTTTGGCGTATCTCCGCATTTCCCCAGATAGTTTTCATTTCCTGTTCTGTCATATCCTGGTCTTGAGTCTCCCATTATAAAATAGTTTTCCTCAATGTTATTGATGTTTATTGTGTTCTTTGTGATGTAAACAATTCTTCGCATTCGTCTTCATTTGGTGAATCATTGCAAGCGGCATATATTTGAATGTATGTTATTTTTTTCCCATTTTCCTTGATTGTGACATAAATTATTCCCTCTATCTAATTTATTTCAAGTATATTATTTGTTGTAGTTTATTTTATCACGAATTCTACACCACGTTGTGCTATTATATTTGTATCTATCCCGGAATATAATATTGTGTAGTCTTGGTGGGTTCCCTGGCGAAGTGGTTAAGCCGTCGGCCTCGTGATTAGGTGGTGTGGGTTTGACTCCTGACTCCGCCGTCTTTTTCACAGGATCTTGATGCGGAGTCCCCTTCATCTCGTAGTCACCCCTAGTCGTCTTGTCCTTGACTTGCCACTGAGGTAGGGCGGCTCGAGACGAGAGAGTGAGGATAAAAAGTACCGCAGTTATCCTTACTAAAAATAGCGCTAGCAAGATAAATTATCTCATCATCGTCTTTGATGGACGGCGGCCTTTGCGTTTGTCTTGAGTCTTGGTAGATCCGTTTACAGCCTTTATTTGTTATTCTCGTGTCTGCTATTCCCATGATCTAAATGTGTCGTTTCTTCATTTCTTCTACGATATCTTCCGTTGTGTTGTTGATTCCACATATGTTAATATAACCTATTATTGTCATCTCTTCTCTTTCATCTGTCCTGTTTTCTTCTCCGTGTCGTTTGTTATGTACAGTATGCCCAGTCATTCTGTTTCCCCTCCCGCGCTGTAGTCTGCTCTATGTTTTGATAAGAAAACTTTTCACCGACCGTACTGCCGTGTCGCAAGACTATTCGAAGTGGCTCAATTTTAGATCAGTTACACTCGAGAATGTATTTTGAAAAGGTTCCGTGCAGTAGACTATTGTTACCCAACCACATCGTGCACAATATGAACACAACCACTTTTCTGTCCTCATTTATCCTCGAACTTTCACAAAGAACACACGATATTGGCGCTGTCTTCGAGGTGTGTTCAAAAAGTATCCGAGCTTAATTTTAATCCCGAGGAAACGCATAAAGCATTGGTATTGTTCTTCGGAAGCGAGGTAAAGGAGACCGTAAAACAAATGCGTGAATTTGTTTCCAGCACGCAAATTTCGTCAGTCGCTGACAGTCAGCCTGTCAGTGTTGAGTGCAGTGGCCACCTGTCGGGTATCCGTTGACCAGATGCGTTTTCTTTTATTTCCGTGGGGCTGTGCATCCCGAGTAAGCACCACAAGGTCAAAACATTATCAAAGAGTAGTACCTGGAGGTCATCCGTCGCCTTTGTGATGCTGTTCCACGCAAACGCCCGGACCTGTATACAAGGGAAACTTGTCAGCTCCCTCATGACAACGCACCTGCCTATTCTTTGCACCTGATTCAGACGTTCTTGGCCAAACACAACATTTCTGTGGTTCGCCAGACCTCCTATTCTGCCGACGTCCCACCTAGTCATTTCTGGCTGTTTCCCAAGTTGAAAACGTAGCTGAAAGGAACCCGATTTGACACATGAGAAGACATTATAGGGAATGCTACGTCACAGTTGTACTTTGTTCTCAGAGAGGCCTTCCTGAAATGCTTCCTTCGTCTTCTTCTCCGTACGCTGTCAGACGTCAACTTGAATTTGTTTGAAGAAAGCAGAGTTCATCCTGGGGCTGTCGACACTGCCATAGAGTTTGTCTAGTGTTGGCACTGGTGATGGCCATATGTGTTTTCTCTGGTCCTCGTATGTCGGGAAATTTTGCAGCAGATGTCCAGCGGTCATTTTCCCTGTACCACAAGTGCATTCGTCAGTAGCACCTATCTTCAGTTTATTGAATAGATGGTACCTCAGTCGGTTATGGCCTCTGCAGAGTCTGAACATCACAACCTGCGCTCTTCTGTTCAACTGGTAATAGGCATCATTAATGGGCATAATAAGCAGGACCGCTGGGAGAAGACTGGGGAGACCCAAGGCGAGCACTTGGAATGGGATTAGGGATTCATACCTCCAGGGGAGTAATCGTATTCATCCGACCCAAAGGTTGGACACTATTTTGAGCAAACGCCTTTGTTGAACATTATGCCAGAGCAAACAGCATTGATGTCCCTGCAGATAGGCATACAGACATTAGTGAAGAGCAAAAGGGGCACGGCAACATCAATATGGCACCAGAAGAGCATATGATGGCCAAACTAACAATGAATGAAATGGAAGAGGCCATGAGAACGTTAAAGAAAAGGAAATCTCCCGGAAAAGACGGGATAACAAACGAAATGCTGATGGGGCTGGGCCAAATAGCATAGAGGAAATTACTATCGGTCCTGAACCAAAGCTGGAACAGGGGTATTGTACCCCAGGCATGGAAAGACGCAGTACTTGTACCAGTACCAAAGAAAGGGAAAGATAAAACAGATCCAAATGGATACAGGCCTATCAGTCTACTGAGCTGTGTAGGCAAACTGATGGAACGTATGATAAACGCCAGACTGATGTGGCATCTGGAAGGAAAACACATACTAATTTCACAACAAGCAGGCTTTAGACAGCACAGATCCACTGAGGATCAGGTCATCCTCATAGCCCAGGAAATAGAAGATGCCTACCAGGAGCAAAAACACACAGTAGCGGTTTGGGTGGACCTAGAAAAGGCATTTGACAAAGTCTGGAAAGAGGGACTTAAAGTCAAGCTACGAAGAAGTGAAGATTGTGGGAAAATGTACAAATTGATCAGCCACTGCCTCAAAAACAGAACAGCCAGAGTTAAAGTACAAGGGCAGATGAGCAAAAAGGTGACACTTGAGCAGGGAGTACCCCAAGGGGGAGTACTGTCACCCACACTCTTCCTGGTGTATATCAATAATATAACAGAGAATATACCAAGAAGAGTCCATAGCTCAATGTTTGCAGACGATCTGGCTTTGTGGAATTCTGAAAAGAATCTCACCATAGCAAGTAATCGGATGCAGCAGGCCCTAACATCGCTGGAAGAGTGGGCGAACTCATGGCTGGTCAAATTAAACGAGGAAAAAACGACATGTACAATATTCTCGCTATCAATCAAACCCAAAAACACAAATTTAAGTCTGAACGGCAAATATCTGCAGTCAAACGACAACCCAAACTACCTGGGAGTCACATTTAATCGACGCATGACATGGAAAAGTCAGATCGAGAGAAACCGAATGAGAGCCAGAGAAAGAATGGCAATCATGAGGAAACTTGCTGGCACAAGCTGAGGAACAGACGAAAGTATACTAAAGAAACTATACACTGGAAGAGTGAGACCAGTTCTCGAGTATGGCATTGCGGCATGGACAACAGCAGCAAAGGCGAACTTCGATTAAATTAGCAAACTCCAAAACCAAGCCATGAGAGTTATAACAGGAGGCATGAAGTCAACGCCAATTGTAGAACTTGAAAACTCAGAATACTGACTGACCATCCAATGCACCAGAGACTAAATAATTTCATAAATGAGAAACTAAAGCGGAGAAACTTTGCAGAAATAGCCAAAGCAAAGATGCACGAAGACCCCATGAACGCACTAACAACACCAAAGTCCATCCCTACTGTACGAAAATTTACCTGAAGGCAGCATATATTTCCAGAGGTGGTAGAAAATATACCAGGTATTGGAAACAAAAACTGTCAGTCTGAAAAAGAAAGAAGAGATACTACCCTGAGTTACATAACGGAAAACTACCCAAGCATGGACTGGACCCATGCATACGGTTCCGTAACAAATACAACACAGAACGGAGGGACAGGAGCATTTCTGAACCTACCAAATGGCAGAAAAATAACACTGTCATTCTCTACTGGTAAGTACACAAGCAATTTCAGAGCGGAGGCAGAGGCACTGAGGGCGGCAGTGGAAGAAATGGTGACAGGTAAAAGGAATGAAAGCCACATAGTCCTGCTTACAGATGCTCTGGCCGTAGTCACAGCACTAAAAAGCCAGAAAAATACTGAACTTAATGATTTAAGAGCAGCACTCTGTCAACTATGCCAGCAGTCGGCACCAAAAAGGGTAGTGGTGCAGTGGGTTCCATCTCACTGCAACATCCAAGGCAACGAGGAGGCAGACAGACTGGCAAAAGAAGGTGCAAAACTACCACAACAAGATTCTAGTGTGACATACGAAGAGTCAAAACGGCTTATTAGAGCTAGATACATGACCAAATGGGAAACCGAACATACTGGCTACACAAAAAATGATGCCTATTACCAGTTGAATAGAAGAGAGCAGGTCGTGGTCTTCAGACTTCGCACTGGCCACAATAGACTGAGGTACCACCTATTCAACACAATGAAGAATGCTCGTGTGGTACAGGGAAAATGACCGCTGAGCATTTGCTGCAAAACTGCCCGACATACGAGGACCAGAGAGAGCAGATGTGGCCATCACCAGTGGCAACACTAGACAAGCTCTATGGCAGTGTCGACAGCCTCAGGATGACCGCTGCTATTTTAGAAAAAATAAAGGTCGACGTCTGACAGCGTAAGAAGAAGAAGAAGAAGAAGAAGAAGAACAAACCTCTTATATATATATATACATGTAATGGCAGTTACAAGGTCGTCCATGTGTCTATGTCGTGGGGCACTTCTTGAGCCAATCCATACATTTATATATGTCTACACACGTGTGTCCTAGATGCAACAGAGTCTGTTGTACCAGGATTGGTTTTTATAGCTAAATGAGAAAACATCTCGAAGCAAAAGTCTTCTCTTGCAATGGACAACTTTTACTGTTGTAAACTACGAGGGACGCTACGAAAGTAATGCCTTATTTTTTATTCCATGAAAACCCTAACAGATAAAGAAAACACTACAACAAAAATAATTAGATAGAGCATGTCTAGCCTTCAAAAATCTATTTTTCAACATAGATCAACAATGAACAAAAGCATACAAGCCCCGCTTGTAAAAATCTGCACCAGTGGAGGTGACCAACTGTTTCACATCTGCTATGACGGCGTCGTTGCTAGGAAAATTATGAACACGCAGTCCATCTGTCATTGTCAGAAATCAAAAGGCGCCAAATCAGGACTATATGGTGAGTGTGGTGGGACAGTTCAGCCATGACTGACAATATACACAACGGTCTTCAAACTGGTGTGGGGCCTGGCGTTTTCGTGTTGTCAAAGATAGGTTGAATTCTTCTCTGACCTGACCCTGGAAATTCAAGTCTTCAGTTTAGTCAGCATCGCAATGTATCGGATAGAGTTGATGGTTTATCCAGATTCCAAAATATCAAGAAGAATTACCGTTTTCCTGTCCCAAAAGACAGTGTTCTTCTCTTTACCAGCTGAGGGCTGCATCTTGAACGTTTTCCAAGTTGGGGAATTCACATGTCGCCCCTCCATGGACTACCGTTTTGAATCAGGATCGGAGTGGTGGCCCTACAACACCAGCGATGAGGCGATCCAGGAAACTATCGCCTTTATCCTCATAATAATTCAAAAGGTCATGACAAACTTGCACGCGATGTTATTTTTGTTCCTGTGTGAGCATTCGTGGGTCTCCACATGACGCAAACTTTGTGATATCCCAACGTTGCCACCATAGTTTCCAACCCACTGAAGCCGATATCCAGCTGGGTAAACAGTTCCCTGGTCGTAATCCTTCAATTTGCGCGGATGAACTGATCGAGACGTTCTTCATTGCATTGCGTGACAGCTGTGCATAGCCGTCTGGAACGTGGCTTGTCCTTCGTGTCGTTTTCGCCATTGTTCAAACGCACAACCCACCTCCTCACTGGGCTAACATACACTGTTTGATCTCTGTAAACGTTCAGCAAGCGTCGATGCATGTCAAATGGTGCAACAACTTTTTTCGTATGAATGACTTCAATAACCTACCTCTGTTTAGAGCGCACTTCAATGACATACGCCACTTTGTCAGACTGCTCCTCCACTGCCACCTGTCGGACGGAACTCAAATTGTACGAATATGGATGTAGAGGTTCAAACTTTACTGTCATAATGCAACAGTTCACTTTGATATCGTGGGACATCATAATAAAATAGGAGACATTACTTTCTGAGTCTCCCCCCCCCCCCCCCACCACCACCCCTCGTATGTTTTCATTAAGAAGAAAACATATATAGTGTCTAATCTAGATTTTGAATTTCTCTATCTTTGTCCAAGAGATGGAAAGTCCTCTCCTCTGCATTATGCTTGCAACATCAATTTGACATTTTTCTTTGATATTCTGCTAAAATGTCCACCCGTCCGTTAACATGCCTTCCGTGTTTGTCAAACAACACAAAAACTCCATTATTTTCTGCCTCGTTGTTTACGCCAGTTTGTACTTAAGTTACCGCTAAATGTCAACGTCAGAATGTCAACAGAATTAATTGTTCGCAAGCCGTAAAGTAGCGGACTAGACCTCAATTGAATGCCACGGTTGGTGAAGCTAAGTGACGCTAACTGCAGGGTATATACCACGCACATCGAAGCCATCAGATCAGGTCGACCGTTATTCTATTGTGTTTGGTCCATCAGTAACGAGTGAAGCACTTAATAACCTTAAGTCTCACAAGATGTTGGTGGATTTGCTCGTTCAGTTCCGTTCATTTCCGTTCAGGTGTCATCTGCCTAGCCAAGGTTGGACAAAATGGATGTTCGGTTTCTGTGGTCAATTATCTTAGTCTTAGTCAACCTGTGCATCTACAAGAACGTTAGCTCTTGTGCGGGTCTCAACTCTTGTGGGAGTAGGTTGTAGACGGGTGCGTTTCTCTGCTTAGCGGGCTAGGCTCGAGCAGTGCTATGTTTTTGGTTTTTACTGGTCTTATCTCGGTTTCCAGTCGATTCTGTCTCGGGCACGGGTTGTCCAGTGGATGACTAACTTCTGTCTCGGGTACCGGTTGTCCAGTGGATGGCTAACTTCTGTCTCGGGCACGAGTTGTCCAGTGGACAGCTAACTTCTGTCTCGGGCAAGGGTTGTCAGTGGATGGCTAACTTGTGTCTCGGGTCGGGCACGAGTTGTCCAGTGAATGGCTAACTTCTGTCTCTGGCAAGGGTTGTCTTTGGATGGCTAACTTGTGTCTCGGGCACGAGTTGTCCAATGGATGGCTAACTTGTGTCTCGAGCACGAGTTGTCCTGTGGACAGCTAACTTCTGTCTCGGGCACGGGTTGTCCAGTGGATGACTAACTTCTGTCTCGGGCACGAGTTGTCCAGTGGATGACTAATTTCTGTCTCGGGCACGGGTTGTCCAGTGGATGACTAATTTCTGTCTCGGGCACGGGTTGTCCAGTGGATGGCTAACTTGTGTCTCTGGTACGGGTCGTCCAGTGGATAGCTAACTTGTTTTTTCCGTGATCGCGAGTGCTGTGTAGCTCAAGCAAGTTTTGCCATCAAATGGGTGGAGTCTATCAAGTGGGTTTTTTTTTACCGCACGCGTACCACAGAGTGGTTGGTGTGCTACATGTACCACAGAGTGGTTGGTGTGCTCCAGGTACAACAGAGTGGTTGGTGTGCTCCAGGTACAACAGGGTGGTTGGTGTGCTCCATGTACCACAGAGTGGTTGGTGTGCTCCAGGTACAACAGAGTGGTTGGTGTGCTCCAGGTACAACAGGGTGGTTGGTGTGCTCCAGGTACAACAGAGTGGTTGGTGTGCTCCAAGTACAACAGAGTGGTTGGTGTGCTCCAGGTACAACAGGGTGGTTGGTGTGCTCCAGGTACAACAGGGTGGTTGGTGTGCTCCAGGTACCACAGGGTGGTTGGTGTGCTCCAGGTACCACAGGGTGGTTGGTGTGCTCCAGGTACCACAGGGTGGTTGGTGTGCTCCAGGTACCACAGGGTGGTTGGTGTGCTCCAGGTACCACAGGGTGGTTGGTGTGCTCCAGGTACCACAGGGTGGTTGGTGTGCTCCAGGTACCACAGGGTGGTTGGTGTGCTCCAGGTACCACAGAGTGGTTGGTGTGCTCCAGTTACCACAGGGTGGTTGGTGTGCTCCAGGTACAACAGAGTGGTTGGTGTGCTCCAGGTACCACAGGGTGGTTGGTGTGCTCCAGGTACAACAGGGTGGTTGGTGTGCTCCAGGTACCACAGAGTGGTTGGTGTGCTCCAGGTACATCAGGGTGGTTGGTGTGCTCCAGGTACCACAGGGTGGTTGGTGTGCTCCAGATACAACAGGGTGGTTGGTGTGCTCCAGGTACCACAGGGTGGTTGGTGTGCTCTAGGTACCACAGGGTGGTTGGTGTGCTCCAGGTACCACAGGGTGGTTGGTGTGCTGCAGCGTTCGTCTTTCCTTTTGACTACATGGCCAGCCCAGCGGTGCTTGGAGTTGTTGGCATAATGGATGACATCCTTGGCGTGTGACAATGCCCGGATGTCACTGTTGTGGGTCTATCTAGCGCTGTTGCCTGAGTGATAGAGCCACGAGACGGCGCTCGAGCGAGGCATGTGTTGTCCTTAACTGGTTCTCCATGGCTTTTGTTAGAGACCAGGTGTCACATCCATAGCATAGCGCTGGTAGGACCACTGAGTTGAATATGTCGATAGGAGTTTGGTGTTTCCTGTGGGTCTGTTACCGCCTTCATCGAGTTGAAGGCGGCCCAGCCTGTTGGACGGCGACTGTTAAACTGGAGCTACAAGTTATTGTCCATGCTGAGGAGTCGGCTGAAGTAGATGTATTCATCGACTTCCTCCGAAGGCGTATCATTTCGGAACACAAGGTTGGGCTCCCCAAAACGATTGCGCATAGCTTTCGTTTTTTCTAGATTTATGGTGCGGCCCAGTTTCTTGCTCTCCGCTTCCAGCGACGCTAGCGTCTGTGTCGCTTCTGTTTCTAATCTGGATGGTACAGTCTGTCTGACTTTTCAGAGCCTGTCTTTTGGTTTAAAGGCGAGGGCTCGACTTCATCGAAAGAGGTCACCCCATGTGAATTAGTCTCTCTCGACAGAAGGGTATCCCCGCCTGCGGAGAAAACATCGCACAAAGCACGAACTCCGTAGCTCCAGCTATGAACCCAGGGATCTCCAGGGATGAACTCAGAGATCTCCAGTGATGAACCCAGGGATCTCCAGCGACGAACCCAGGGATCTCCAGGGATGAACTCAGAGATCTCCAGCGATGAACCAAGGGATCTCCAGCGATGAACCAAGGGATCTCCAGCGATGAACCCAGGGATCTCCGGAAAAATTGCCATCATGAACCGACCGTCGCATCTAGGAATCGAACCCCGACCATCTGAACACGAGGCAAACGGCTTGACCACTTCGTCACAGAGGTGTTTCCTGTCACTGTTCAGCTGTGCACTACTACACTCTGATTTTGTTTTCGGCAAAGTGTTTTTATGTGAACAAGTAGAATTAATGACGGAAATCAGTTCCGCACATACGATACTGTTGCCACATAACAGACACATAACACCTTACTGAAAGGGTACCGGAGAGTAAGATGGAAAACAAACATACTTACTTGGAATATATGGATGGAAGACAAACATACTTGCTTGGAATACTTGGATGGAAGACAAACATACTTACTTGGAATACTTGGATGGAAGACAAACATACTTACTTGGAATACTTAGATGGAAGTCAAACATACTTACTTGGAATACTTGGATGGAAGACAAACATTCTTACTTGGAATTCTTAGATAGAAGACAAATATACGTACTTGGAACTATCCAGACAACTCCGGCCTACATAACTATCCAGACAACTCCGGCTTACATAACTATCCAGACAACTCCGGCCTACATAACTATCCAGACAACTCCGGCTTACATAACTATCTAGACAACTCCGGCTTACATAACTATCCAGACAACTCCGGCTTACATAACTATCCAGACAACTCCGGCTTACATAACTATCCAGACAACTCCGGCTTACATAACTATCCAGACAACTCCGGCTTACATAACTATCTGCGACAAGGGGGAACTGAGACACTAGTCTGGTCAGACACAACATACTGACCAGGACGTCGCGTCAGGGTCAGGTACAATATACTGACCAAGACCACAACCCTTCTCTTCCATGTAGCGTTCCCAGGAAAATAACTGTTTTCAAGGCAGCCTGGCTGACGAGATGTGGATCGATGTGATCCCCTTAGTAGTGAGCGCCGCGCAGATGAAGCTAAGCATAGCACAACTGCCTGGAGAATCCCGGTCCACTTTCATCAGCATGCTTAGGATGTGAGTAAGGCTACTACAACCAGTTACTTAATGTCTTTTTCAGGGCGTACACAAGAGTAAACTTACTTGGGGTATTAAACAACAAGAACAAGAAACAAAACAACAGGAACAACAGGAACAAGAACAAGAACAACAGGAACAACAGGAACAACAACAAGAACAAGAACAATAACAAGAACAACAGGAACAACAACAAGAACAACAGGAACAACAACAAGAACAACAAGAACAACAGGAACAACAGGAACAACAGGAACAACAGGAACAACAACAAGAACAACAAGAACAACAGGAACAACAGGAACAACAGGAACAACAGGAACAACAGGAACAACAGGAACAACAACAAGAACAACAGGAACAACAACAAGAACAAGAAACAAAACAACAAGAACAACAGGAACAACAACAAGAACAACAGGAACAACAGGAACAAGAACAAGAACAACAGGAACAACAGGAACAACAACAAGAACAACAAGAACAACAGGAACAACAGGAACAACAGGAACAACAACAAGAACAAGAAACAAAACAACAAGAACAACAGGAACAACAACAAGAACAACAGGAACAACAGGAACAAGAACAAGAACAACAGGAACAACAGGAACAACAACAGGAACAACAGGAACAACAGGAACAACAGGAACAACAGGAACAACAGGAACAACAGGAACAACAACAAGAACAACAAGAACAACAGGAACAACAGGAACAACAACAAGAACAACAGGAACAACAACAAGAACAAGAAACAAAACAACAAGAACAACAGGAACAACAACAAGAACAACAGGAACAACAGGAACAAGAACAAGAACAACAGGAACAACAGGAACAACAACAGGAACAACAGGAACAACAGGAACAACAGGAACAACAGGAACAACAGGAACAACAGGAACAACAACAAGAACAACAAGAACAACAGGAACAACAGGAACAACAACAAGAACAACAGGAACAACAACAAGAACAAGAAACAAAACAACAAGAACAACAGGAACAACAACAAGAACAACAGGAACAACAGGAACAAGAACAAGAACAACAGGAACAACAACAAGAACAACAGGAACAACAGGAACAACAGGAACAACAGGAACAACAACAAAACAACAGGAACAACAGGAACAACAACAAGAACAACAGGAACAACAGGAACAAGAACAAGAACAACAGGAACAACAACTAGAACAACAGGAACAACAGGAACAACAGGAACAACAACAAAACAACAGGAACAACAGGAACAAGAACAAGAACAACAGGAACAACAACAAAACAACAGGAACAACAGGAACAACAACAAGAACAAGAAACAAAACAACAAGAACAACAGGAACAACAACAAGAACAACAGGAACAACAGGAACAACAACAAGAACAACAGGAACAACAGGAACAAGAACAAGAACAACAGGAACAACAACAAGAACAACAGGAACAACAGGAACAACAACAAGAACAAGAACAATAACAAGAACAACAGGAACAATTACAGGAACAACAACAGGAACAGCACAAAAAACAGGAGCAATAGGAACAATAACAGGAATAACAACAATAACATAAACTACAACAACAGGAACAACAACAGGAACAACAACAGGAACAACAACAGGAACAACAACAGGAACAACAACAGGAACAACAACAGGAACAGCCACAGGAACAACAACAATAGAAACAACACACACAGAAGGAACAACAACAACAACAACATGAAAAACAACAGGAACAATAACATGAACAACAACAATAGGGTCAACAACAACAACAGGGACAACAACAACAACAGGAGCAATAACAACAACAATAGAAACAACATCAGCAACAACAGGAACAACAGCAACAGAATTAACAACAACAATAGGGACAACAGCAACAACAACAGGAATAACAACAACAAGAACAATAACAATAGGAACAACAACAGGAACAACAAAAATAAGACCAACAACAACAGGAATAACAACAACAGGGAACATCAACAGTTGCAACAAAAATAAGAACAACAACAACAGGAACAACAACAACAGGAATAACATGAACAACAACAACAACAGGAACAACAACAACAGGAACAACAGCAAGAACAATAACAAGAACAACAACAAGAACAACAACAAGAACATCAACAAGAACAACAACAAGAACATCAACAAGAACAACAACAAGAACAACAACAGGAACAACAACAACAGGAACAACAAAAAGAACAACAACAGGAACAACAACAGGAACAACAACAACAGGAATAACAGCAAGAACAACAGCAAGAACAACAACAAGAACAACAACAAGAACATCAACAAGAACAACAACAAGAACATCAACAAGAACAACAACAAGAACAACAACAGGAACAACAACAACAGGAACAACAACAACAGGAATAACAGCAAGAACAACAACAAGAACAACAACAAGAACAACAACAAGAACATCAACAAGAACAACAACAAGAACAACAACAACAGGAACAACAGCAAGAACAACAACAAGAACAACAACAAGAACAACAACAAGAACAACAACAAGAACATCAACATGAACAACAACAGGAACAACAACAACAGGAACAACAGCAAGAACAACAGCAAGAACAATAACAAGAACAACAACAAGAAAAACAACAAGAACAACAACAAGAACAACAACAAGAACATCAACAAGAACAACAACAAGAACAACAACAGGAACAACAACAACAGGAACAACAAAAAGAACAACAACAGGAACAACAACAAGAACAACAACAGGAACAACAGGAACAATAGAAGCAACAACAGGAACAACAGCAAGAACAACAACAAGAACAACATTATGAACAACAACAAAAATAAGAACAACAACAACAGGAACAACAGAAGCACCAAAAGGAACAACAAAAATAAGAAAAACAACAACAGGAATAACAACAATAGGGAACATCAACAGTTGCAACAAAAATAAGAACAACAACAACAGGAACAACAACAACAGGAATAACATGAACAACAACAACAACAGGAACAACAACAACAGGAACAACAGCAAGAACAATAACAAGAACAACAACAAGAACAACAACAAGAACATCAACAAGAACAACAACAAGAACAACAACAAGAACAACAACAACAGGAACAACAAAAAGAACAACAACAAGAACAACAACAGGAACAACAACAACAGGAACAATAGAAGCAACAACAGGAACAACAGCAAGAACAACAACAAGAACAACAACAAGAGCAACAACAAGAACATCAACAAGAACAACAACAGGAACAACAACAACAAATGGAACAACAAAAAGCACAACAACAGGAACAAAAACCAGAACAACAGGAACAGGAACAAGAACAACAACAGGAATCAAAAGAAGAACAACAACATCAACAAGAACAACAACAACAGGAACAACAAAAAGAACAACAACAGGAACAACAACAACAGGAACAATAGAAGCAACAACAGGAACAACAGCAAGAACAACAACAAGAACAACAACAAGAGCAACAACAAGAACATCAACAAGAACAACAACAGGAACAACAACAACAAATGGAACAACAAAAAGCACAACAACAGGAACAAAAACCAGAACAACAGGAACAGGAACAAGAACAACAACAGGAATCAAAAGAAGAACAACAACATCAACAGGAACAACAACATCAACAACAGGAACAACAACAACAGGAACAACAACAACAGGAACAACAACAACAACAACAGGAACAACAGGAACAAGAACAGGAACAACAAAAAGAACAACAAAAACAAAAATAACAACAACAACAACAGGAACAACATGAAAAACAACAACAGGAACAACAACAGGAACAACAACAATAGGGTCAACAACAACAACAGGAACAACAACAACAACAACAGGAACAACAACAATAGGGTCAACAACAACAACAGGAACAACAACAACAGGAACAACAGCAATAGGGTCAACAACAACAACAGGAACTTAAGAACAAAAGGAACAACAACAGGAACAACAGGAACAACAACAGGAACTTAACAACAACAGGAACAACAACAACAATAGGAACAACAACAACAGGAACAACAACGACAGGAACAACATGAACAAAAACAGGAACTTAACAACAACAGGAACAACAACAACAATAGAAACAATAACAGCAACAACAGGAATAACAACAACAACATTAGGAACAACAACAACAGGAAATACAGCAACAAGAACAACAACATGAATGGCAACAACAACAACGACAGGAACAGCAACAGGTACAATAACAACAACAACAGGAACAACAACATCAGCAACAACAACAACAGAAAAAACAACAACGGGAAAAACAACAACAATAGGAACAGCAACAGCAACAGGAACAACAACAACAGGAACAACAACAGAAACAACAACAAGAACAACAACAGGAACAACAACTTGAACAGGAACGACAACAACAGGAACGACAACAACAGGAACAACAACAACAGGAACCACAATGACAACCACAATAGGAACAACAACAACAACAGTAACAACATCATCAGGAACAACAACAGGAACAACAACAACAAATGGAACAACAAAAAGCACAACAACAGGAACAAAAACCAGAACAACAGGAACAGGAACAAGAACAACAACAGGAATCAAAAGAAGAACAACAACATCAACAGGAACAACAACATCAACAACAGGAACAACAACAACAGGAACAACAACAACAGGAACAACAACAACAACAACAGGAACAACAGGAACAAGAACAGGAACAACAAAAAGAACAACAAAAACAAAAATAACAACAACAACAACAGGAACAACATGAAAAACAACAACAGGAACAACAACAGGAACAACAACAATAGGGTCAACAACAACAACAGGAACAACAACAACAACAACAGGAACAACAACAATAGGGTCAACAACAACAGGAACAACAACAACAGGAACAACAGCAATAGGGTCAACAACAACAACAGGAACTTAAGAACAAAAGGAACAACAACAGGAACAACAGGAACAACAACAGGAACTTAACAACGACAGGAACAACATGAACAAAAACAGGAACTTAACAACAACAGGAACAACAACAACAATAGAAACAATAACAGCAACAACAGGAATAACAACAACAACATTAGGAACAACAACAACAGGAAATACAGCAACAAGAACAACAACATGAATGGCAACAACAACAACGACAGGAACAGCAACAGGTACAATAACAACAACAACAGGAACAACAACATCAGCAACAACAACAACAGAAAAAACAACAACGGGAAAAACAACAACAATAGGAACAGCAACAGCAACAGGAACAACAACAACAGGAACAACAACAGAAACAACAACAAGAACAACAACAGGAACAACAACTTGAACAGGAACGACAACAACAGGAACGACAACAACAGGAACAACAACAACAGGAACCACAATGACAACCACAATAGGAACAACAACAACAACAGTAACAACATCATCAGGAACAACAACAACCGGAACAACAACAACGGGAAAAACAACAACAATAGGAACAACAACAGCAACTGGAACAACGACAGAAACAACAACAAGAACCACAACAGGAACAACAACTTGAACAGGAACGACAACAACAAGAACGACAACAACAGGAACAACAACAACAGAAAACAACAACAATAGGGTCAACAACAACAACAGGAACTTAACAACAAAACGAACAACAACAGGAACAACAACAACAGGAACAACAACAACAACAGGAACAACAATAACAATAGGAACAACAACAACAGGAACAACAACAACAGGAACAACATAATTAAAAACAGGAACTTAACAACAACAAGAACAACAACAACAATAGAAACAATAACAGCAACAACAGAAACAACAACAACAGGATAACAACAACAACATTAGGAACAACAACAACAGGAAATACAGCAACAAGAACAACAACATGAATGGCAACAACAACAACGACAGGAACAACAACAAAAGGAACAACAACAACAGGAACAACAACAATAGGGACAACAACAGGAACAACAACAGGAACAACAACAACAGGAAAAATAACAACAACAGGAACAACAACAACACCAGGAACAACAAAACGGGAACTATAACAACAACAACAACAGAAACAACAACAACAGGAACAATAACAACAGAAACAACAACAACAGGAACAACAATAGGAACAACAACAACAGGAACAACACCAACAGGAACAACAACAACACCACGAACAACACCATCAGGAACAACAAGAGGAACAACAACAGGAACAACAACAGGAACAACAACAACACCAGGAACAACAACAACGGGAACAACAACAACAGAAACAACAACAACAGGAACAACAGCAACAGGAAAAACAACAACAGGAACAACAACAGAAACAAAAACAAGAACAATAACAGGAACAACAACTTGAACAGGAACGACAACAACAGGAACGACAACAACAGGAACAGCAACAGCAACAGGAAAAACAACAATAGGGACAACAACAGGAACTACACCATCAGGAACAACAACAACAGGAACAACAACAACAACAACGGGAACAACAACAACAGGAACAACAACAACAGGAACAACAACAGCAACTGGAACAACGACAGAAACAACAACAAGAACCACAACAGGAACAACAACTTGAATAGGAACGACAACAACAAGAACGACAACAACAACAGAAAACAACAACAATAGGGTCAACAACAACAACAGGAACTTAACAACAAAACGAACAACAACAGGAACAAGACCAACAGGAACAACAACAACAACAGGAACTTAACAACAACAGGAACAACAATAACAATAGGAACAACAACAACAGGAACAACAACAACAGGAACAACATGAACAAAAACAGGAACTTAACAACAACAAGAACAACAACAACAATAGAAACAATAACAGCAACAACAGAAACAACAACAACAGGATAACAACAACAACATTAGGAACAACAACAACAGGAAATACAGCAGCAAGAACAACAACATGAATGGCAACAACAACAACGACAGGAACAACAACAAAAGGAACAACAACAACAGGAACAACAACAATAGGGACAACAACAGGAACAACAACAGGAACAACAACAACAGGAAAAATAACAACAACAGGAACAACAACAACACCAGGAACAACAACAACGGGAACTATAACAACAACAACAACAGAAACAACAACAACAGGAACAATAACAACAGAAACAACAACAACAGGAACAACAATAGGAACAACAACAACAGGAACAACAACAACAGGAACAACAACAACACCACGAACAACACCATCAGGAACAACAAGAGGAACAACAACAGGAACAACAACAGGAACAACAACAACACCAGGAACAACAACAACGGGAACAACAACAACAGAAACAACAACAACAGGAACAACAGCAACAGGAAAAACAACAACAGGAACAACAACAGAAACAAAAACAAGAACAATAACAGGAACAACAACTTGAACAGGAACGACAACAACAGGAACGACAACAACAGGAACAGCAACAGCAACAGGAAAAACAACAATAGGGACAACAACAGGAACTACACCATCAGGAACAACAACAACAGGAACAACAACAACAACAACGGGAACAACAACAACAGGAACAACAACAACAGGAACAACAACAACACCAGGAACAACAACAACACCAGGAACAACAACAACAGGAACAACAACAACACCAGGAACAACAACAGGAACAACAACAGGAACAACATCAACAACAACAGGAACAACAACAGGAACAACAACAGGAACAACAACAACAACAGGAACAACAACAATAGGAACAAAAACAACTACAACGGGAAAAACAACAACAATAGGAACAACAACAGCAACAGGAACAACAACAAGAACAACAACAGGAACAACAACTTGAACAGGAACGACAACAACAGCAACGACAACAACAGGAACAACAATGACAACAACAATAGGAACAACAATGACAACAACAATAGGAACAACAACAACACCAGGAACAACAACACCAGGAACAACAATGACAACAACAACAGGAACAACAACACCAGGAACAACAACACCAGGAACAACAATGACAACAACACCAGGAACAACAACAGGAACAACAATAGGAACAACAACAACAACAACAGGAACAACAACAACACCAGGAACAACAACAGGAACAACAACAGGAACAACAACAACAGGAACAACAACAACAGGAACAACAATAGGAACAACAACAACAACAACAGGAACAACAACAGGAACAACAACAACACCAGCAACAACAACAGGAACAACAATAGGAACAACAACAACAACACCAAGAACAACAACAGGAACAACAACAACACCAGCAACAACAACAGGAACAACAACAACACCAGGAACAACAACAGGAACAATAACAGGAACAACAACAACAACAGGAACAACAACAACAACAGGAACAACAACAGGAACAACAGGAACAACAACAACACCAGGAACAACAACAACGGGAACAACAACAACAGGAACAACAACAACAGGAACAACAACAACACCAGGAACAACAACGGGAACAACAACAACAGGAACAACAACAACGGGAACTATAACAACAACAACAACAGAAACAACAACAACAGGAACAACAACAACAGGAAAAACAACAACAGGAACAACAATAGGAACAACAACAACAGGAACAACAACAACAGGAACAACAACAACACCACGAACAACACCATCAGGAACAACAAGAGGAACAACAACAGGAACAACAACAGGAACAACAACAACACCAGGAACAACAACAACGGGAACAACAACAACAGAAACAACAACAACAGGAACAACAGCAACAGGAAAAACAACAACAGGAACAACAACAGAAACAAAAACAAGAACAATAACAGGAACAACAACTTGAACAGGAACGACAACAACAGGAACGACAACAACAGGAACAGCAACAGCAACAGGAAAAACCACAATAGGGACAACAACAGGAACTACACCATCAGGAACAACAACAACAGGAACAACAACAACAACAACGGGAACAACAACAACAGGAACAACAACAACAGGAACAAGAACAACACCAGGAACAACAACAACACCAGGAACAACAACAACAGGAACAACAACAACACCAGGAACAATAACAGGAACAACAATAGGAACAACATCAACAACAACAGAAACAACAACAGGAACAACAACAGGAACAACAACAGGAACAACAACAGGAACAACAACAATAGGAACAAAAACAACAACAACGGGAAAAACAACAACAATAGGAACAACAACAGGAACAACAACAAGAACAACAACAGGAACAACAACTTGAACAGGAACGACAACAACAGGAACAACAATGACAACAACAATAGGAACAACAACAACACCAGGAACAACAACACCAGGAACAACAATGACAACAACAACAGGAACAACAACAACAACAGGAACAACAACACCAGGAACAACAATGACAACAACACCAGGAACAACAACAGGAACAACAATAGGAACAACAACAACAACAAAAGGAACAACAAAAACACCAGGAACAACAACAACGGGAACAACAACAACAGGAACAACAATAGGAACAACAACAACAACAACAGGAACAACACCAACACCAGGAACAACAACAGGAACAATAACAGGAACAACAACAACACCAGGAACAACACCAGGAACAACAACAACACCAGGAACAACAACAGGAACAACAACAGGAACAACAACAACAACAGGAACAACAACAGGAACAACAACAACAACGGGAACAACAACAACAGGAACAACAATAGGAACAACAACAACAACAACAGGAACAACACCAACACCAGGAACAACAACAGGAACAACAACAACACCAGGAACAACAACAGGAACAACAACAGGAACAACAACAACACCAGGAACAACAACAGGAACAACAACAGGAACAACAACAACACCAGGAACAACAACAGGAACAATAACAGGAACAACAACAACACCAGGAACAACACCAGGAACAACAACAGGAACAACAACAACACCAGGAACAACAACAGGAACAATAACAGGAACAACAACAACACCAGGAACAACACCAGGAACAACAACAGGAACAACAACAACACCAGGAACAACAACAGGAACAACAACAGGAACAACAACAACAACAGGAACAACAACAGGAACAACAACAACAACAACAGGAACAACAACAACACCAGGAACAACAACAACGGGAACAACAACAACAGGAACAACAACAACAGGAACAACAACAACACCAGGAACAACAACAACGGGAACAACAACAACAGGAACAACAACAACACCAGGAACAACAACAACGGGAATAACAACAACAACGGGAACAACAAAAACAGGAACAACAACAACAGGAACAATAACAACAGGAACAACAACAACACCAGGAACAACACCATCAGGAACAACAACAGGAACAACAACAAGAACAACATCAACAACAACAGGAACAACAACAGGAACAGCAACAGGAACAACAACAACAACAGGAACAACAACAATAGGAACAACAACAACAACAACAGGAACAGCAACAGGTATAATAACAACAACAACAGGAACAACAACAAAAGGAAAGACAACAACGGGAAAAACAACAACAATAGGAACAACAACAGCAACAGGAACAACAACAAGAACAACAACAGGAACAACAACTTGAAGAGGAACGATAACAACAGCAACGACAACAACAGGAACAACAACGACAACAACAATAGGAACAACAATGACAACAACAATAGGAACAACAACAACAACAACACCAGGAACAACAACACCAGGAACAACAATGACAACAACAACAGGAACAACAACAACAACAGGAACAACAACACCAGGAACAACAATGACAACAACAACAGGAACAACAACAACAACAGGAACAACACCAGGAACAACAACAGGAACAACAACAGGAACAACAACAACAACAACAGGAACAACACAAACACCAGGAACAACAACAACGGGAACAACAACAACAGGAACAACAATAGGAACAACAACAACAACAACAGGAACAACACAAACACCAGGAACAACAACAACGGGAACAACAACAACAGGAACAACAATAGGAACAACAACAACAACAACAGGAACAACACCAACACCAGGAACAACAACAGGAACAACAACAGGAACAACAACAACAACAAAGGGACAACAACAACAACAGGAACAACAACAGGAACAACAACAACAACAAAGGGACAACAACAACACCAGGAACAACAACAACAGGAACAACAACAGGAACAACAACAACAGGAACAACAACAACTTCTCCCACAACGCCGGCTGACATTGTTCCGGACACAGTCGGGAAATATTCCTATCGCGAAGTCATGAAAAGTTTTGTTCCACAGTAGTTACACTACAGACGGGGAATGAAGTTGTTAGAGACTTCAGTATACTAAGTCACATCTTCTATGAGCTAGAGTGCCCAGTTCCCTACCTCTCTCTCTCTCTCTCTCTCTCCTTCTCTCTCCCTATATATCTATCTATCTATCTATCTATCTATCTATCTATCTATCTATCTATCTATCTATCTATCTTTCTATATCTGTCTCTCTTTCTCAAACAAAACACATAGATCTAAAAATTAAGGCAAAATGAAAGACTGGATGAAAGCCAAAAACTATTTAAGTATTATTTGACGGATGTCTGACGTGAAATAAAAAAGTGAAAGAAATTAGATGCGCACAAGGGATCATGCACTGCGTGAGTTGCAGCGGTCATCGGCCAACAGCTGACTGCTAGCGTCAGGGCCAGCGAACTTGAGCTGACAAGACCTTTCTACACCTTCATGCGGTGATCCTGGATAACAGACTGCACAAGAGCACATTGGCTAATTAGAAGGAATCGAAGAGGGAAGATTAAGCTGGTACTCAAAAAATGCTTGCTGAAATGGGATGTGTTGGACCGAAAGGTGCAAATATCGCAGTCAAGCCGTAAACTAAGAAAAAACGCATTCCGTTCTCCGGTAACAACATCCTGCCACTTGCAGAGCACTTTTCAGGGCTTTTTGCTGGGAGATTGAGAACGAATGATGACGAAGAAGAAGAAGAAGAAGAAGAAGAAGAAGAAGAAGAAGAAGAAGAAGAAGAAGAAGAAGAAGAAGAAGAAGAAGAAGAAGAAGCTTACAGGACATAAAATGTCAATTATGTTCGTCACTAGTACAGTCCTTAACAAGCTCTATAAACATGTAGGGGCCGCTTGCTTTCTTCACATATATTCAAGTTGAAGTCTTCTTCAGCGCTCGTTCGGAAAAGGACGTTGTGACACTGTGTTTTGGCTTACAGCGAGGAAGCGATATATGCACCTTATTGTCCGACACATCTGATTTCATCTGCCTTTTTTCGGGTAGCGTGTTTGTCTTCGCAATGTGATCCCCATTCTCTTAGCCAGGCAACAATAGTGCAGCTTGTTTCCAGGGCCGCCATCTGGAAACAGAGTAGGGTCTTAGTCAGCTGTGGTTTGCTGACACTGAATCAACTCAACTCAATTCATGTGCTGTCTCCGTAACGAAGATTGGCAGAAAATTACCTTCAATATCCTATTTCTCTTGTCTTGACGGTACAATCAGCCACATTGACATTAATCTATATTTTGATGCTGCTCTCACACATAAAGCTCTGTCCGCCTCTTGTCTTGACGGTACACTCTGCCAGACTGACATTAATCTATATTTTGATGCTGCTCTCACACATAAAGCTTTGTCCGCCTCTTGTCTTGACGGTACACTCTGCCAGACTGACATTAATCTATATTTTGATGCTGCTCTCACACATAAAGCTCTGTCCGCCTCTTGTCTTGACGGTACACTCTGCCAGACTGACATTAATCTATATTTTGATGCTGCTCTCACACATAAAGCTCTGTCCGCCTCTTGTCTTGATGGTACACTCTGCCAGACTGACATTGGTCCATGTTTTAACGCACCTTCAACATTCTCCTCCAATATTGTTTTCAATAAGTCGTGTTATTTTATACGAACAATATATTTTACTTTCCAAATTGTAATGTCTGTCAAAAGCTCTCTACCCATTCCTATTCTCATCAGGATGTTGCTATTTATTTGTTTCTTTTTCCACGAAATGCGACACATCCTTCTGTGTAACCACATTTCGAGGGCTTCTATTTAGCTGTGGGTCTAATCTCCTCTCTACTGCAGAGAGACACACATACACAAATAGCCCTCCATAAAATTGGGTCAGTAAAGATAGATAAACATTTCAATCCCTTTATAATAGAAAAGTGGGAGTAACAGCTCTTGAAAGAAAATGAATAAAATGCATACAACAGGACCACCAACTGACAAACACTGGCCTATATTTACCCATCTAGTGAACCGATCCTGGATTAGTCGCAGTAATAATCCGTTGTTTATAAACACAGACTGCGTGAATCCAGCTTCTTCTGGATGAGGTTACTAAACAGCTGTGATAGCTGCTGTGGGAGACTTCGCTTGTTGGCTGATAGTAGCTCGCATGTTGAGCTAATGTTAACATGGTTGAAGGTACGTACGAGTTGAGCCGGGTCAGTGGGTATGAATGCCGCAGGAGCGAAGGAGGGAGTTGCCAGTGCTCAGTGCCGGACTAGGATAACGTATGCCTCTGTGCAACATTTAGTTTGTGGCATCCAACGATATATACTCTGGGATTTGAACACCTTTGGTGAAGCTAACCTGGCAGTTTGAACGGTTCTGTACAAGTAACTGCAAGGAAGAAATGATGATGAACATAAAGAAAAGATAAAAGAAGAAGAAAAAAGAAGTAGAGAAAGAAGAAGAAGAAAAGACGAAAAATAAGGAGAAGAAGAAAGAGACGAAAAAGAAGAAGAAGAAGAACATGGAAGTCGAAGAAGAAGAAAAAGAAGAAGAAGAAGAAGATGAAGAAGAAGGCAATGAAAAATGTATAAATTGCACCCGAACACCCTTTCATTGCTGAAAGTGCACAAACTTCATAGCTCCCAAGGCGGCTCAATCTTTTTACATTGACTCACTCATGTACCCATTTACAGCTGAGTTAACTGGAAGACGTGGTCATACTATGACAAGAAAAACCCGAACTGTCCGATCTGTCAAAACAATCACGACGCCATGAAACGAATGAAGAAAAGAGGAAATAAGAGAAAACGAAGACAAGTCTAGCAGAAAAAAAAAGTTGAGAACAAGGACACGACGAAAAGTGAATATATCTGTTCCTTTCCTGGAATTAATAACACCAAATAATCTTTAAAAATAAAGTTCCTAAACAAATTGCACTTCATACCCCTAAGCCAGGTCGTTGAGTGTTCTACGAAAAGACAAAATATGTTCATTAAATGCAGAAACTCTGAACTTCTTCCCATAATGGCAGCTCTAGTGCGCGCTCTAAGCTGATATAGCAGGCGCACCCGCACCCAAACATTGGCGCTGTGTTAAGATTTGTTCCGAGAAACGCAGAACATAGTAATCGACAAGTGCAGTTGAGGATCGCGTCTGAACAGGCTAGTATATTTGTTTGGGTAGTCTGTGGGGACAGAAATATCCTGTCTTGTGTTTGTTACATCTGTGTTACACTAAACAAAGTATAGGGTGTATAATGCAGCTGCTATTTTAACAGAACATCTTTATTGGAGTACTAACGTGTCTCGTTGCAAAGTGTGGTTTCTGCAGTAGTTCGCTACAAGGATATTAATAGCTGCCCATTGCAAGTGAAGATGGTGACAGCGGTACAGTTGCCGTGAGAGATGTCTCCATTTGGCTTGGTTTCGTTCGTTCCTAATCTCCCGCTACCAAACCCTGAATGGGCTTAAGTAGCATAATGTAGTCCAGAGAACGGAATGCATTGTATCGTAGTTTACAGCTTGACTGCGATATTTTCACCTTTCGGTCCAACACATCCGACTTCAGCAAGCATTTTTTGAGAAACGGGTTAGCATTCCCTCTTCGATCCCTTGTCCTTAGCCAGTCTACCCTGCTGCAGCCTGTTATCCAGGATCACCGCGTGGAGGTGTAGAAGGGTCTTGGCAGCCCTGGTTCGCTTGTCCTGACGATAGCAGTCAGCTATGGGTTGCTGACCACTGCAGTTCATGCGCTGCTCAGCATCTTGATCCCTCTCCATTTAACTCATAGATTATTTGTGGTTTATCTGATTATGTAGCTTGCTTGCGAAAATCAAAGTGGAAACAGATCTGAGTTGTGGCCGTCCCACTCTCTCGGTTCCCGAAATATATATATATATATATGTTTGGGGTGTAGATGAGCAAAGACGGCGCCTTACAGCCTGCGGGTCTAACACGGTTCTCTTCTTTTAGTCCATTATGGATAATGCCTGGCTATAAATTTGACTGGAATTTACACTAGTCGACGACTTACACTTCTGTCCATGGAAACGTGTTCCTGGTTTCCATTTGGATTAGTTAGTTCGTTCATCATCTGTTGATTTCTTCCATCCGATTATCCTGGCTTGGTCATCGGCTATATGTAATAGGATTTCGGTTACCCTGTGCCGTGTGTCGTATTTCTACGGTCCATAAAAAAAGCACCGTTGCCTTGCCGAATTTTGAGCGCATTTTTAGAAGACCGACGTCAACACTAACTGGCTCCTCCGAGAGAGCCAACGACTCCGTTCGCGGTCAGCGCTTCCTCCCTTGGTCAGCGGCGGTTCACATGCTCAATAGCTTCTCCCTTGGTCAGCGGCGGCTCAATGCTCAGTAGCTTCTCCCTTGGTCAGCGGCGGCTCAATGCTCAGTAGCTTCTCCCTCGGTCAGCGGCGACTCACATGCTCAATAGCTTCTCCCTCAGTCAGCGGCGGCTCACATGCTCAGTAGCTTCTCCCTCGGTCAGCGGCGGCTCACATGCTCAGTAGCTTCTTCCTTGGTCAGCGGCGGCTTAATGTTCAGTAGCTTCTCCCTCGGTCAGCGGCGGCTCAATGTTCAGTAGCTTCTCCCTCGGTCAGCGGCGACTCACATGCTCAATAGCTTCTCCCTCAGTCAGCGGCGGCTCACATGCTCAGTAGCTTCTCCCTCGATCAGCGGCGGCTCACTGCTCAGTAGCTTCTCCCTCGGTCAGCGGCGGCTCACATGCTCAGTAGCTTCTTCCTTGGTCAGCGGCGGCTCAATGTTCAGTAGCTTCTCCCTCAGTCAGCGGCGACTCACATGCTCAATAGCTTCTCCCTCAGTCAGCGGCGGCTCACATCCTTAGTAGCTTCTCCCTCAGCCAGCGGCTTCTCACTCGGTCAGAGCCTTCTCACGCGCCCAGCGGCTCTTACTCGGTCACCGGCTCATCCATTTGTCATTGACTCATCCCTCGACCAGTGGCACTTCCTTTAGTCAGCGAATCATCTCTCAGTCAGCGACTCCTTACTCGACCAGTGGCTTCTCACTCGGTCAGCGACTCCACATCCGGTCAGCGAATCCTCCCTTGATCAGCTGTTTCTGCCTTGGTCAGCGTCTCTTTACTCAGCCTAGAGGTTCCTCACTCGACCAATGGCTACTCACTAGGTCAGCGGCTCCACATCCGATCAGCGGCTCCTCACTAAGGTCTGCGGTTTTCTACTCGGTCAGCAAAACCTTACTCGCCCAGCGGCCCCTCACTCGGTCTGCGGCTCTTTACTCGGTCTGGGGTTCTTTACTCGATTAGCGGAACCTTACTTGGTATGCAGTTCTCTACTCGGTCAGTGGAACCTTACTTGGTCTGCAGTTCTCTACTCGATTAGCGGAACCTTACTTGGTATGCAGTTCTCTACTCGGTCAGTGGAACCTTACTTGGTCTGCAGTTCTCTACTCGGTCAGTGGAACCTTACTTGGTCTGCAGTTCTCTACTCGGTCAGTGGAACCTTACTTGGTCTGCAGTTCTCTACTCAGCCAGTGGAACCTTACTTGCTCTGCAGTTCTCTACTCGGTCAGTGGAACCTTACTTGGTCTGCAGTTCTCTCCTCGGTCAGTGGAACCTTACTTGGTCTGCAGTTCTCTACTCGGTCAGTGGAATCTTACTTGGTCTGCAGTTCTCTACTCGGTCAGTGGAACCTTACTTGGTCTGCAGTTCTCTACTCGGTCAGTGGAACCTTACTTGGTCTGCAGTTCTCTACTCGGTCAGTGGAACCTTACTTGGTCTGCAGTTATCTACTCGGTCAGTGGAACCTTACTCGCCCATTGGTTCTTTACTCGTTCAACGCCTTCTCACTCACCTAGCTGCTACGCAGATGCGTATTGGCTCCTCAGTTACAAATATCAACATAAATATACTTTTATTTGCTAATTATGTTATCGAATATCAATAAAACAGAACAGAGAATGCAAGTATCAGGCATCCAGTCTAAATGGAAGGCAGATGTTGTTGTTGAATGCAAACAATGAGTAGGAGTACTCTTTTATGCTCCTAAAAAGGACGTTAAGTGGGGGTTGTCGTAGCTTTCCTCACATCCCGAGCGTGCTGATAAAAATGGACCGGAGTCCTCCAGGCGGTTGTGCTTACTTGGCTTCATCTGCGTGTCGCTCACTACTACGGGGATCACGTCGAACCTCACCTTTCTTAGCTAGACTGTTGTCCTCGACAACAGCCGATTTCCAGGACGACCAACAAGGAGGTCACGTGAGGGTCTTGGCCAGTATATTTCTCCTGACCCTGGCTAACATTGTCTGATCAGTGTGTTTTGCCTGACCAGACGTTAGCCTCAAAGGACCGACGCCTAGTCTTTTCAGGAGGATCGGAGAGTACACCTCTTCCGGTTTGGGTAGTCTCCTACCATCATGATGGCTCATCATGTTGGATGACAGAAAGGCTGGGAAGTGATTGTGTCATTATATTTAATTTGGATCAAACGCAGCCTTTATACGTTGGTCGTAAATTTTGAAAGACGAACGGCTTGGACAGTTGTGACAATGTTAATCACTTTTTATGACATGATTTCATGGTGTTGCCAGTGAGACCGTGAAGGAAATAGCGACACTTCTGGACACCAGCAGTCAAGATTCATCAAACACAAGGACTCTCTAGCAGCTACGTTATGCTTCGGAGCACCATTGTTCGGTGGGCTGGGCATGTTGTTCGCACGCAAGTCTAGATTGGATAAGCAACTAAAGACAAATATATATTCTTCAGGGATGGCATAACACCGGCCATGTTATTTGGTTTGTTAAGACCAGTATATGTGTGTAATGTGTGTTCATGCACCGTTCAATCCAGAAGTGTAGGGTCGGCTAGCTCTTCTTCGGAAGGCTGAAAAGTGAAATTGACTAGCTTGCCGATTAAGTGAACCCACAAGCCAACCTCACCTCATTGGGGTGCACACTGGGAAACTAGGGCTGCGAGGCATTAGGCTCACGAGGCAATGGCTCGTCTGGGCGGATGGACTCCTACAGGTCAGATGCAGATGGTGGTCCACCACAGCTTGGAGAGAACTGGGCGCCGCCAAGAGATTCTAAGCCCAAGATCCACACATGCAGATACAATCAAAATTTACTACACCGGTTCGGTCGCAGCCCGGGTCAACAATGACCGCGCTTGCTGTCTCCCACCAGGGCGGAGGTGTTAAGTGTGCAACTGGTGATTACCAGGAAAGAGAGGGCGGAGATGTCCAAGGAAGAGATGGGCAGACAATATCGCTAAGTGGCCAAACCTTCGTCCCGGTGAGGCAGGACTGGTGGCAGCGGACAGAGAGAGTTGGCGTGGGATTGTTGGAGTGTCTTCAAGTGTGCCCCAACGACCTGATGGGTTACTGGATGAACTGAACTAGAGACTAATATCGATGGCGCCCTACAGACTGCGGAACTATTGTGATCTAGTGTCTGAGTCTATTAATGTCTCGCACATCATTTAACTACTCTCTGCGGCACTCGGACGCCACGCAGGAATCTCCAGCTATCAAAGCCGTACACGGGTGTCTCTCGTGCGGATAGATGTGCAGAGTCAGAAGAGGACTACACAACTACTGTCAGACTGATGCCCACACATGATGATGTTGATATCTTCATTCGCAATAGATTCCTACTACTGCTACTATTACTACTACTACTACTGCTTCTACTACTACTGCTACTACTACTGATACCACTACTAATACTACTGCTACTTCTACTGCTGCTACTACTGCTAATACTACTACTACTGCTACTAATACTACTGGTACTACTACTACTACTGCTACTATTACTACTACTACTACTGCTTCTACTACTACTGCTACTACTACTGATACCACTACTAATACTACTGCTACTTCTACTGCTGCTACTACTGCTAATACTACTACTACTGCTACTAATACTACTGGTACTACTACTACTACTGCTACTTCTACTGCTACTAATACTACTGGTACTACTACTACTGCTACTATTACTACTACTACTACTGCTTCTACTACTACTGCTACTACTACTGATACCACTACTAATACTACTGCTACTTCTACTGCTGCTACTACTGCTAATACTACTACTACTGCTACTAATACTACTGGTACTACTACTACTACTGCTACTTCTACTGCTACTAATACTACTGGTACTACTACTACTGCTACTTCTACTGCTACTACTACTACTACCACTACTACTACTACTTCTGCTACTACTGCTGCTACTACTGCTACTACTACTGCTAATACTACTATTACTACTACTACTACTGCTATTACTACTACTGCTACTACTACTACTACCACTACTACTACTACTGCTACTACTACTGCTAATACTACTATTACTACTACTACTACTGCTATTACTACTACTGCTACTGCTACTACTGCTACTACAACTACTGCTACAACTGCTACTACTACTGATACTACTATTACTGCTACTAATACTACTCGTACTATTACTACTACTCATACCGCTACTAATACTACTTGTACTGCTACTACTACTGCTACTAATAATAATGGTACTACTACTACTACTACTACTGCTACTAATAATAATGGTACTACTACTACTACTACTACTACTGCTGCTATTACTACTACTACTACTACTACTACTGCTACTACTACTACTACTACTACAACTACTACTACTACTACTGCTACTACTACAGCTGTTACTAATACTAAAGTTACTAATACTACTGCTACTATTACTACTACTAGTACTACTACTACAGCCACTACTCGTACTACTGCTACTTCATCTACTATTACTACTACTACTAGTACTATTGTTGCTGCTGTTGCTGTTACTAAATCTACTATTACTATTATTATTACTGCCATTACTATTACTGCAACTACTACTGCTACTACCACTACGTCCACTACCGCAAATACTACTAATACTACTGCTACTACTACTACTACTATTAGTACTATTACTACTACTACAACTACGACTTCTACTAGTACTGCTGCTGTTGCTAATACTGCTATCATTACTACTGCTACTATTACTGCCACTACCACAACTACTGCTACTACTACTAGTACTACTTCTACTACTACTATTACTGCTATTGCTACTACTACTAATAATAGTAAAAATAATAGCTGTACATCAAGTGCAGCGTGTAGCCTAGTTGACAGTGGGCTGGCATATTAAGACTGGGATTACATAGTGCCGCAGCTCGATATCACGGACGAACAGACGGGCGTTCCTGGTACGACCGCTTCTCCAGTCGACCCAGCTGTAAATGGATTCCTGACGTATAAGTTGTTAAAGGTACAAGCAAGAAGAAATATAACTTGCCACCTCACCTAACTTAGACTGAGGCTTAGTACATGAAGAGTTATCCTCATCCCGACAGCAAATGTTGCCACACTTTTACCCACACCAGGCTCATAGATTGTTAAACACGGACGTGGCGGCATCAGGAGTCAAACACTTTGTCCCAAAAGGCAAGCTAATTGCTCTACCATTTGTGTACTCAATAACCCTTTTTCAAAAATCTTCCATTTATATTTGAATGCCAAGTTGTCCCTAATACCTTAACCTCTCACTATAAAAACAAACTTGGAGGAAAAGAAGTCATAAAAAGAAAATCTAAACCGCGTCCGTCTAAACCAGAAGTTCTCCCATCTTTATTTGCTCATTAGAACCACCAAAAATATGAATATTATCAGACTGACAAAAATGGGATTTAGGTAAGAAGAAAAATATATGTATCTCTTTTAGCGATGCTCTGCTACATTTTATGAGCTTGATGTTGAGATGTTGAGTGAGAAAACAAGAGAGAGAGAGAGAAAGAGAGAGAGAGAGAGAGAGAGAGAGGGAGAGAAAGAGAAATAGGAAACGGGGCGAAGGTTTTAGTGAAATAGCAAAGCCGAAGGTAAATGAGTTTAGATGTATAACATATTAAAATAGAGCGGGACCCAGTGGAATTAATAATTAAGTGTCGGATACACTGTAAACACGTTTACATATTAGGGTAACAAAGTTGACATGTAACGGAAAACAGATGCAACGACCAGTATTTTAAGGCAAGGAAGACTAACGCCTGGTCGGGCACAACATGCTGATGGGACATGTTAGTCAGGGTCAGGCACAACATGCTGATGGGACATGTTAGTCAGGGTCAGGCACAACATGCTGATGGGACATGTTAGTCAGGGTCGGGCACAACATGCTGATGGGACATGTTAGTCAGGGTCAGGCACAACATGCTGATGGGACATGTTAGTCAGGGTCAGGCACAACATGCTGATGGGACATGTTAGTCAGGGTCGGGCACAACATGCTTATGGGACATGTTAGTCAGGGTCAGGCACAAAATGCTGATGGGACATGTTAGTCAGGGTCAGGCACAACATGCTGATCGGACATGTTAGTCAGGGTCAGGCACAACATGCTGACGGGACATGTTAGTCAGGGTCAGGCACAACATGCTGATGGGACATGTTAATCAGGGTCAGGCACAACATGCTGATGGGACATGTTAGTCAGGGTCGGGCACAACATGCTTATGGGACATGTTAGTCAGGGTTAGGCACAAAATGCTGATGGGACATGTTAGTCAGGGTCAGGCACAACATGCTGATCGGACATGTTAGTCAGGGTCAGGCACAACATGCTGATGGGACATGTTAGTCAGGGTCAGGCACAACATGCTGATCGGACATGTTAGTCAGGGTCAATAAGAATATATTGGCCAAGAATTTAACCTTGGCTTCCTCGAAGTCTTTCCTGGAAACGAGATGTTTTTATGGCAGCCTGGCTAACGAAATGAGAGATCGAATTTATCCCAGTAGTAGTGAGCGACACGCAGATGAAGTCAAGCAAAGCACATCGGTCGTCATCAGTACGCTCGGGATATGAGGATAGCTGGGACAACCCGCCACGTCGTGTCTTTTTCAGGACGCACAAAAGGGTAATCCTACTCATGGTGGGCATTCAACAACAACAACTACAACAACAAGAACAACAACTTCAAAAACAACAATAAAAACAACAACTACTACTACTACAACTACTACTACTACAACAACAATAACAAAAACTACAAAAACAAAAAACAACTACAACAACAACAACACGAGTTGCGAGAGTGTGTTGAGTGTGCAAATAAAGGGAGGGAAGTGTAACACCAAGAATCTTGGGCTAAGTAGTTTAGAAGAGTTAACAAAAGCGCTTAAGACTTCCTCAGTAGTTCTAAATTAGGATTATTTAGTTCAAATGTATCTTGTTCTCTTTAATAATATTGTGTCTGTTAATATTTTGTTATTAAATATGCACCATTTTACATGGAGAGTGTTTACTGTGTTATTTACAGTGTGCAATCGTGCTGTGGTGTGGATACATGTTGTAACGTTCTAGATAACAACCATCAGCAAAACCTGGACTCTGCCACAAGACTGCTTTGACACAGCCTGTTTCCAGGAAGCATGATCCTCATATTGGATTTTTATAGCGTATATTTCACCTGACGCAATTACTGTTAGCTCGCCGCAAAACAGCTCAGTTCATAGTGAGCAATTCGCAATTTTCTGTGATAACAGCGTGCCACGGTTCGAATCGCGTCCGGAAACTAAAAAAAAAACAACAAAAAAACAAACATGGATTTTAATCGGGAACCACTTCTCTAGCCAACCCAGCTGTAAATGGGTACCTGACACAGAATTAGGGAAAGTAAAAAACAGCAAGGAAGGCCATTGGTACCCCGACCTCTCACAGGCTGCGGCTTAGTGCAATGGAGTTTTCAAACACCCCATTTCCAACCAGCGGTTCTTCTTCTTCATCGTACGCAGTCAGACAGTAACCATTATTTTTTCGAAAAAAGCAGCGGTCATCCTGAGGCTGTCGACACTGCCATAGAGCTTGTCTAGTGTTGCCACTGGTGATGGCCACATCTGCTCTCTCTGATCCTCGTATGTCAGGCAGTTTTGCAGCAAATGCTCAGCGGTCATTTTCCCGGTACCACACGGGCATTCGTCAGTGCCACCTATCTTCAATTTGTTGAATAGGTGGTACCTCAGTCTATTGTGGCCAGTGCGAAGTCTAAAGACCACGACCTGCTCTCTTCTGTTCAACTGGTAATAGGCATCGTTTTTGGTGTAGCCAGTGTGTTCCAACCAGCGGTTAATTCTGCTGAATTTCCACTTTTCTTTGATTAGGATATACGTTGTGGAAGGCATCCTCCAACATAGCCAGGCATGCTCTCACATGGAACCCTCAACGGAAGAGGAAGAGAGTTATATTTACCAAAATTCGGAGAAGAGAATGTGAGAGAGGACTGCGATTAAAAGGCTGCACCTGGAGGGTTGCAAAAAGAGTAGTCCAGGTCCAGATGCTCGCGAGATGAAGTCAATGACCTATACACAAAGAGAGCGAGCAACGGTCTTATATATAATTGCTTAATCTAGTTGAAATAATTTCTTCATGGACATCAAGTACTTTTTCTTCTTCGTTATTCGTTCTCAAACTTCCGCTACCAAGCCTTGAAAAGGGCTTTGCAAGTAGCAGGATGTAGTCCGGAGAACGGAACGCGTAGTTTACAACTTTATAGATTTGGATATTTGCACCTTACAGTCAAACAAATCCGATTTCAGCATTCCATACGATTCGCGGCAAAACTTACTAGAATGACAAGTGTGGATGACAATACTGATGACTATCGATAGGTTTCACTTCTTCACTGTTAACAGAAACAATTAATAATGCAGCTTTGGTCCTCTTTGATGACTGTCACCGGACAACTTCAAACTAAGAGATTGTGTGTTTCCAATGCACAGTTGCTATTGTTTGCGAAAGCCCACGATGAGTAGATTACTCTTTTGTCCGACTTGAAAAGAACGTTACGTACTACAGGGATCACGTCGATCACTCACCCTGTTAGCCAGGCTGCCCCGAAAACAGCCCGCTTCCAGTGAAGGATACTAGGAAGCCCATGTGAGTGTATTGGCCAGTAGATATTACCTGACCCTGACTAACATGTCTGATGAGTATATTTTCGACTAAGAGCTAAGAACTTGACGCAAAAATGGGGACGCGGAATAGGAAATTCTCCCCTGTACCACCTTGGCCTCCAATTTCCTTCAACCAATTAACGAATATTTCGGAGATCTAAATCACCGAGTAAACGCATCAAACTCCGGAAATTCATCTCTAATGTCATGTCAGTCCTCACATGTGGTTGTCGAAGCTGGAGAAAGACAAAAACACATGAAAATGGGTTGAATGCATTTGAAAATAAATGCCTTAGCTGTCTAATGGATATTGGCCGGAAATAATTCATCACTGCTGAGCAAGTATGATTACGGTCCAACCAAAATTGTGTTTCTAATGTCAACAGGAAGAAACGTTGGGCGTACATCGGACACGTGCCGCGATAAACAGTAATGGACTGCCATTTACAGGCCATTATGTTGGAACCTATCGGCAAAAGGAAGCGGGGTAGACTCAGAGAAACTAGAATAATCACCAGAGAAGGTGTAACCAAAAGGCAAGGGAACATTCAATGATTTCAGAGTGGCAGTGGACTGATCAAACTGGAAGATTTTTAGTTCTGGCTTATGCAAGAGAAAAAGATAAGAGATATAGAGAGAGACAGAGAGAGAGAAAGATCGAGAGAGAGAAAGAGCAAAAGAGAGAGGAGAGAGTGTGTGTGTTTACTGTCGAAGGTAGACTATATAGAGAGAGAAAAAATGTAATTCCAAAAGGCAAGCAAGGTATACTTTCGTCTAGCACCGATACTGAAACATCCAAGCGTCACAGTTTCCACTAAACAGACGCCGACTAACACGTTGATCATCCCAGCGTTATGTCTTCAGTGTCAAACATGGACCTTATTAGAGAGGCACAAACGTCGGTTCCGGACCTTGGACTTGCGCTGAAAACGAAAGCAGCAGGAGAGACGATTCGCGGCAAAAAAAACGAAGACATGGTTGAGGAAAATGGTGGGGACTATATCGGTCAATTACTCGGTCATGAAGCACAGAAAATAAAATAGTTTGGACAATTGACAGGGATACAGTATGATTAACCTGCGGGTCTATATTGCTCTACTGTTTTTGGTTCGTTACGGATGCCGTCAGACCACGGATTTGCCTGGAGTTCACACTAGTCGACGACTTACACTTGCGTTCCCGGAAACGTGGTGTTGTTTTCCGTTTGGACTGGTTAATTCGTTCATTTTTTGTGATTTCCTCTGTCGGATTATCCTGGTCAGGACATCGGCTATATGAATGGCACCTTAAACCTGTGTCGTATTTCACGGCCTAATTCACACAGCTGAACTTCACTAAATTAGCGTGTGAGAAATTTAAACACTACTAAAATGAACTGAACACAGCCGGAGAGAGATGCCAGACTCACTCACATACTGAGTGATGTCCCTACGACCTCTTGTGGTTATGGAAAAGACACGACACACAACGTTAGATGTCATCCCCGCTCCGCTGCCTTGCGGGATACATGTTTACGGGAAAGGCTTCGAGAGTAAACCCTGAGGAAAAATCTGCATCCTATGCTACCTCCAGTCGTCTCGCTAAATATCTTGCCACTGGCCAAAGGTAGCTCTGGACCAGAGAGTGAAGTTGACAGAAGGCGCAGTTTCTTCGTCACTTTAATCCAAATCACCGCGCCGGTCACCGAATTCAGCGGACACGGCAAGAGAACAGGCTGTCCATACAACTGAACGAAGAGCGTGGTCTTCACCACATGTGATGGACAAACATCATTATAATTAACCTGCAGCGAGATCATATTACTTGAAGGTGTCAGGGATACAATCAAGAAGTCGACCCTGAAGACGATGGATAGAAGGGATCAAATAAACACTCCAAAAGAGTCCCAAGCATTTCACCTAACGCAAACAGGAAGTTGATGTATACCCGGATGTGTCCTTCCGGGTTGAGCGCCAACATGGCTGCTGATCTGATTATCTCCTGAACCATGTGTGTTTTTCTGTGATCTTTGTGTCTACAATTGCTGTGTTACAGATTCCTCTTGGATAACGTGTGTTATGTTCGTTTTTCCAATTCGACTTGTGCCCGTGAAAGCGCTGATGCATTTCAATCGAGATATTATAGGATAAAGACGAACACAGAATACACAAGAGCGACTAAAAGCAAACAGCCAAGAAGAAAATGAGGCCGGAAAAATGAATACGGAAAGGCCTAACCTTCAGAGTGAACCTGTGAAGCCATGCTTGAGTAGACAGGTAGATCGTAGAAAAATTCACAATGTGGAAAGACACATTACCTGGAGAGGGATGGGCTCCGCCAGGTGCAATACGGCACAAGACACACCAATATGGCAGATAGAATTGCGAAAAATCAGAAATGCGCAAGCCGTCTCAGTTCACAACAATGACATCATACCACTGGGGTTAATTCATCTAGACGGAGGACTTTATATCCTGGCAGAAAACCAAGTGAAGTGGCGCGAACTGATCCAACAATCTGCAGTAATGGTGCCCCAATGACCTTCCAGGCTACGGGAGATGAGGATGATGCTGATGATGACGTGTACCTTTTCTCTGTGCCGCCGCAAAGCAAACCACGAACAAGAAGTTGACGCCGCCGACTATAGAAAGAAGTGATCAAAGGATACATTCCAGAAGTTCAACATGTCCGCGTCACCTAACCCAAACCAGAAGTGGTCGCATGCTTCCTCTCTACGTCGCAACCAGGTTGTTGATGTTTTTGTTGTTCAACGCCTCGAATGAGTGAGATTACTCTTTTGTGCACAAGGAACAAGACGTTAAATGGCGGTTTGTTGTAACTTTACTACCATCTCAAGTGTGCTAATGAAGGTGGACCGGTGTCCTCCAGGCTATTGTGCTATCTTTGGCTTCATCTGCGTGTCATTCGATGCGACGGGGTTCTCGTCGATCCCTCACCCCATAAGACAGTCTGCCCTGAAAACGGCCCATTTCAAAGGAGGACTACGGGGAAGTCGAGTTGATGGTCTTGGATAGTATATTTTGCCTGACCCTCACTAACAAGCTTGGTCAGTATATTTTGCCTGATCCTGATTAACACGTCTGATCAGTATATTTTGCCTGATCCTGACTAACAAGCCTGATCAGTATATTTTGCCTGATCCTGACTAACAAGCCTGATCAGTATATTTTGCCTGACCAGATGTTAGTTTTCCTCCCCAGGCACCTGGAAACAACTAAAGATGAACTTCGGCGCCTGGTCCCAATTGGAGAGAGACAGAAAAGGGTAGCTTAAGATCTAATCTGCTAGAGGAGACCTGTCAATGGCCTAGGCCTGTTTAGCCTTTGAAATACTACGATCCTCAATTAGCTACCAAAGAGGTATTCAGCTTATAACCACATTAAAGGTCCATGCGGCAGTTGTCATATCAACTTCTCTGTTGGCCTGTGAAACCTGGACTGTGTACAGTCGTCCCACCAACTCTTCTGTTGACCTGTGAAACCTGGACTGTGTGCAGTCGTCCGACCAACTCTTCTGTTGGCCCGTGAAACCTGGACTGTGTACAATCGTCCGACCAACTCTTCTGTTGGCCTGTGAAACCTGGACTGTGTACAGTCGTCCGACCAACTCTTCTGTTGGCCTGTGAAACCTGGACTGTGTACAGTCGTCAGACCAACTCTTCTATTCGCCTGTGAAACCTGGACTGTGTGCAGTCGAAATGCGAACAAGCTTGACTACTTTCATCTGGGTTTCCTAAGGAAACTGCTGAACATAAAATGGCAAGATAGGATCACAGGTGTAAAAGTACTTCCGCTGGATGGCAAGACAAGCATCAACTCAACGCTGTGTAAATCGCAGCTTAGATGGTCTGGTCATGTTGTCTGCTTGTCCAATGAGCGGCTTAGATGGTCTGGTCATGTTGTTTGCTTGTCCAATGAGCGGCTTAGATGGTCTGGTCATGTTGTTTGCTTGTCCAATGAGCGGCTTAGATGGTCTGGTCATGTTGTCTGCTTGTCCAATGATCGGCTTAGATGGTCTGGTCATGTTGTTTGCTTGTCCAATGAGCGGCTTAGATGGTCTGGTCATGTTGTTTGCTTGTCCAATGAGCGGCTTAGATGGTCTGGTCATGTTGTCTGCTTGTCCAATGAGCGGCTTAGATGGTCTGGTCATGTTGTTTGCTTGTCCAATGAGCGGCTTAGATGGTCTGGTCATGTTGTCTGCTTGTCCAATGAGCGGCTTAGATGGTCTGGTCATGTTGTCTGCTTGTCCAATGAGCGGCATCCAAAGAAAATATTCCATGGCGAGCTTGAGTCAGGCAAACAAGCTCGCGGTGGCCAAATAAAACGTTACAAAGACATTCCGAAAGCTCAAATGAAGAACTGTGACATTGACTTGAAAAAAAAAAAAATTTCGTTCGCCTTATCTCTCAATTTCTCAAGGCGGTGTGCGTTGCACTTTGCTTGTCGGCCCAGTGCATCCGACTTCAACATGAATTTTATGTAAGGGTCTGCTTCCTCCTACATTTTCTAAAGGTTTGTTTCCCCGGGGTAACGGTCGGTGCTGTGATGGGGATCGAACCCAGCACCTTCGGTTGGGAGACGTGTCATTTAACCACTAGCCCATCCCGTCCGCCGATCTTGACAATTTAAAGACCATTGCTGCTGATCGCTTTGCCTGGCGTGGTAAAATATCTGCTGGCACGGCGCGTATGGAGCAGACAAGAATCAAGAAGCTGGACAGAGACGGTCCACACGAAAAACAAAAGACGAGTTACCTCCGTCTGACGGTCAGACAGTATTTCTCTGCCCTCAGCGTGACAGACTCTTTCGCGTTCGTATTGGTTTCATCAGCCATCGCCGAACTCACTCCAGGCTTGACAGATGACAATGAGGTCGGCTTCGGAAACTTCTTCTTCTTCTTCTTCTGCGTCAGACAGTAACCATTATTTTTTTGAAAAAAAGCGGCGGTCATCCTGAGGCTGTCGCCACTGCCATAGAGCTTGTCTTGCAGTTCCACTGGTGATGGCCACATCTGCTCTCTCTGATCCTCGTATGTCGGGCAGTTCTGCAGCAGATGTTCAGCGGTCATTTTACCAGTACCGCACGGGCATTCGTCGGTACACCCTATCTTCAATTTGTTGAATAGGTGGTACCTCAGTCTATTGTGGCCAGTGCGAAGTCTGAAGACAACGACCTGCTCTCTTCGGTTCAACTGGTAATAGGCATCGTTTTTGGTGTAACCAGTATGTTCGGTTCCCCATTTGGTCTTGTATCTGGCTTTGATAAGCCGTTTTGACTCTTCGTACGTCATACTGGTATCTGTTTGTGGTAGTCTTGCACCTTCTTTTGCCAGTCTGTCTGCCTCCTCGTTGCCTTGGATGTTGCAGTGTGATGGGACCCACTGTACCACTACCCTTTTTGGTGCGGACTGCTGGCACAGTTTGCAGAGTGCTGCTCTTAAGTCATTAAGCTCAGTATTTTTCTGGCTTTTTAGCGCTGTGACTACGGCGAGAGCATCTGTCAGCAGGACTATATGGCTCTCATTTTCACTGTGTGTCACCATTTCTTCCACTGCCGCCCTCAGCGCCTCTGCCTCCGCTCTGAAATTGCTTGTGTACTTAGGCTTCGGAAACGATTGACAAGCAACAAAAATGGCCTTTGCCCAGAAAGGACCTACTAGCACTGATTAACTGATTGATCTCAATCAAGCTTTTAAATGATTGATCTCAATCAAGCTTTTAAATGATTGATCTCAATCAAGCTTTTAAATGATTGATCTCAATCAAGCTTTTAACTGATTGATCTCAATCAAGCTTTTAAATGATTGATCTCAATCAAGCTTTTAAATGATTGATCTCAATCAAGCTTTTAAATGATTGATCTCAATCAAGCTTTTAAATGATTGATCTCAATCAAGCTTTTAAATGATTGATCTCAATCAAGCTTTTAACTGATTGATCTCAATCAAGCTTTTAACTGATTGATCTCAATCAAGCTTTTAACTGATTGATCTCAATCAAGCTTTTAACTGATTGATCTCAATCAAGCTTTTAACTGATTGATCTCAATCAAGCTTTTAACTGATTGATCTCAATCAAGCTTTTAACTGATTGATCTCAATCAAGCTTTTAACAAACTGTATATCTCAAAGGTTCTTGTCCAACTCCATCTTTCCTTCATCCATTTTGCTGTGAGGGACTTGTCCAACTCCATCTTTCCTTCATCCATTTTGCTGTGAGGGACTTGTCCAACTCCATCTTTCCTTCATCCATTTTGCTGTGAGGGATTTGTCCAACTCCATCTTTCCTTCATCCATTTTGCTGTGAGGGACTTGTCCAACTCCATCTTTCCTTCATCCATTTTGCTGTGAGGGACTTGTCCAACTCCATCTTTCCTTCATCCATTTTGCTGTGAGGGACTTGTCCAACTCCATCTTTCCTTCATCCATTTTGCTGTGAGGGACTTGTCCAACTCCATCTTTCCTTCATCCATTTTGCTGTGAGGGACTTGTCCAACTCCATCTTTCCTTCATCCATTTTGCTGTGAGGGACTTGTCCAACTCCATCTTTCCTTCATCCATTTTGCTGTGAGGGACTTGTCCAACTCCATCTTTCCTTCATCCATTTTGCTGTGAGGGACTTGTGCAATGAACGTGAAAATCACATTTTGCCACTTGATGGCCTTGCCAAAAACAATCCCGCAGTAATTACATGTACCAGCAGAAATAGCCTGACACTCCAGTGGCTCTCACACTGTGCTAGTCGCAGCCTTGAGGATAATAAAGACCATTAATTAGCCTAACCCCCCGCTTTCCTGATCCGAGCATCCATTAGGAAATAGTGACGCATGTTATAGTCGTTTGCTTTAATGGAAAGCGAAATCATCAAGTAATTTATGTTTACTTAGAAGGGATTAACTAGTTAGTTATACAGTTAGTTAGTCCGTCAGTCAGGCACTTAGTAAGTCGGTCAGCCTAGTCGGTCAGGCAATCAATCTGTCAGTCACACAGACGTTCAGTAAGTCAGTCAGCTAATTAGTAAGTTAATTAGTTAGTTAGTTAGTTAGCTAGTAAGTTAGCTAGTAATCTAGTTAGTTAGTTAGTTAGTTGGCTAGTAAATTAGCTAGTAATCTAGTTAGTTAGCTAGTAAGTTAGCTAGTAATCTAGTTAGTTAGTTAGTTAGTTAGTTAGTTAGTTAGTTAGTTAATTAGTTAGTTAGTCGGTCAGTTACCCAGTCGGTTAGTCTGTTAGTTAGTTTCCATTCTACGTATGTAGTTTAACGGCGCGAACAGCTTAAGTCGGCATGCTCCGGGTACGTTGCATATGTCATTGCGTGCTCGTGCCGATGTAGAATCCTTCTGATGTCATTTACCCTCCTGCCTCGTAGCTGCCCTCTTGCCATGTAGCCATATCTGTCAGCACTCTAAGCTGTCAATGGAAGTTGAGATGACTGCGCATTCTCCTGAGATGACCGAACCAGCGTATTTTTGGACCTAGAAATGTACTCTGCGCAAGCCTTAGTGCCGACTATACTTTCAATGTCCTCGTTTTGGCAGTCTGTCCTGGTCACACTGGCGACCATCATCAAACATTTCATTAGTCTGACAGATATTACAAGTAAACCAAATGTACATCCCGCTTGTACGTAAATATATTGTAAAGAGGCCAACATTGTCAGTGGCTGAAATGAATATTATCAACATTAAGTGCCGTCGCCGCATCGGAATTTTGGTGGTACTGGATCTCCATCTGCCTCTGTCCCCCGCGAGGTTGACACACGCAGTCAAACTGTATCCTGACAGCATCTTGATATTGTCTGTCCATCTGCACCTATGACGCCTTTTGTCTCTCTTGTCCTTCTTTTCTTCCCTTCAGCAAACTTTCAAATCGCTTGATATGACCAAACTATTTTATTTTTCTGCTTGTTATTTCCTTCAGGCGTATCTGCTTCACTTTGAGTTGCCCCAGAACCCCATCATTGGTTTTCAGATCTTTCCAAGAAACTCCTCTGAGTAACCACATTTCAAAGGCGTCAATACTCTTCTCCATTTTCTTCGTCATGATCCAGAAAAGGCCCATACAATAAAAATGAATGCAAATAGATTTAATGATTCTCATTTGTAAGATCTGAGATGTTTGCTTTGACAGAAGTGTACCTGTCCTACTGTTAAATGTATTTGTGTTTATTGCAATCATCATCGTGTGGCATGTCCTTTGCAGAAGCTCGATCTCATGACAGCCTGTCTGTAGGAAACTTTCTTTCGTCAATCTTCCGGCCTGCTCCAAGGTCAAATCCAGCGTCTCTTTGATGTCGTGGGTCCATCGTCTTCTCGGTCAGCTCTGCTTCTCTTCCCAGTGACCATGCCTTCCATAACCACTCTCTCCAGTCCGTTGTGTAGTTTGACGTGTCCAAAAAAAACACCTTACGTTTTGGGTCATTACGTCATTTGTGAGCCAATTTTCCTCTACATTCAGGTCTTGCCGAATGGATTTGTTTTTTCTTTATTTGTCCACGGGATTTTCAGGACTCTTCTGCAGCCCTGTGTTTCAAAAGCACCAATCTTCGCTCTTATTGCTTATGTAATCGTCCATGTTTCACATCCATAGGTTGCCACTGGAAAAATGCATAACATATGCGATACCTGTTAGTTTCTCATGCGGTTCTACGTCGATTATACGGTATATATTTCTTCAGTTTGAGTAGGTTTTAGTCGCTCTGTACCTGTCCGTCCAGTCTCATTTATAGATGTATCAATAAGTTAGACAGGTGCATGAGTTTGACCAAACTGACGCGGCCTACTCGGCTACCGAACAATACAAATCGGGGTGGCTGGGGAGGAAGACTAACGTCTGGTCAGGCAAAATATACTTATCAGACATGGTAGTCAGGATCAGATAAAATATACTTGTCAGACATGTTAATCAGGGTCAGGCAAAAGATACTGACCAATACCCTCACTTCGGCTTCCTCGTAGCCCTCCCTGGAATCGGGCTATTTTAATGACAGCCTGGAACAAGGTGAAGGATCGACGTGATCCCCGTCGTAGTGAGCGACACGCAGATGAAGCCAAGCATAGCACAACCGCCTGAAGGACTCCGGTCTACCATCATGAGCACGCTTGGGATGTGAAGAAAGCTACTGCAACCTGCCACTTAACGTCCGTTTCAGGTCACACAAAAGAGTAAACCTCCTCATTATGATCATTCGCAACAACAACAACAACAATAACCGCTGGATGGCTGTGTTCCACATGTTGAGGCAATTCATTTTCCGATGTTATTCTTTCATGTTTTTGCCGTTTTGTTTCCTGGTTTAAGTATAGATAACGAATATGTCATAATATTGTCAATGACAAGTTTAAATTAGGCTGTTTCAACCTGCTATAACTACAGCTTGCACGTTCTGATAAAATTGTTGGTCGCTCTTCTACGTCTTCTTTTGTCGTCTCACTTTCTACCGGGTTGTAGAATAGTGTTGTGGGATGTATTTGTCTTTCGCGTCTCTAGTGGCCTAAGTAACATTTGCCTTTTCTTAATGGTAGATCTCGTTCACGCTGTTTTGACGATCACTAGAACCAAACTTCGTACATTCTTTGGTGAGGTTATATGATGGAGTGGTCAGATGATGGAGTGGTCAGGTGATGGAGTGGTTAGCTGATGGAGTGATCAGGTGATGGAGTGGTCAGATGATGGAGTGGTCAGATGATGCTGTGGTCAGATGATGGAATGGTCAGATGATGATGTGGTCAGATGATGGAGTGGTTAGATGATGAATTGGTCAGATGATGGAGTGGTCAGATGATGGAGTGGTCAGATGATGCTGTGGTCAGATGATGGAATGGTCAGATGATGATGTGGTCAGATGATGGAGTGGTTAGATGATGCTGTGGTCAGATGATGGAGTAGTCAGATGGTGCAGTGGTTTGATGATGGAGTGGTCAGATGATGGGGTATGCAGGTTAGGGAGTTGCCATGTGATAGAGTGGTCAGATGATGGGGGAGGGGGGGGGGGGGCAGGGGAAGCAGTAGCCAAATGATTCAGTGGTCAGATAATGCAGTTGTAAGATGATGGAGCCGTCAGATCAGTACGCTGTTGGGGAAGAAATGTTTCTTCAGCGACTTGAGATTTTCCGTTCATAGATAGAACTGCTTTGATTGTGTAACACATGACATCAGTTGCAGTCACACAATCAAATAACGCATCCTTATACTAAACGCTGCAGTGCAACGAAGAATCCAACTAAACATATATACATGATTTTACTAGTGAAGAAGGGCGGGTGGCCAAATGGTTTCGATGCATGTCTGCCTGCCGACACGGAGGGCAGCGAATCCATTCACTTTTAAGGCCTACCTTGTTCATTCTGTTGTGAGTGAAAAAAAAACACATTGCCGTCACACGACGTGGCGATATCAGTAGCGAACAGACCTGTATTCCTCAGCCTAACATCCCTCGACTACCCTTATATAGTGGAAACATTACACTAATAGTGGCCTTTTGATAAGGGTCAATGATAGTCCGTCGGCGAGTGAGGACGTGTTCGCTGGTAGCTCGTGTAGAATGCTCCTTACTTCTGTGTTTTATGTGGAACAGTTATATTATAAGACTGTGTTTGTGGAAATTCACTTCTTCTGGAGTAAGGGATTGTTCAATACGCTGGATGTAATAGTATAATGTACTAGATACAGAAATGATGCTGTATGTTCATATAGTGTTCCTGCTAAATGTATTATACATTTTGTAACTGCTACAAGCGTGAGTAGTGCTCAGGCTGGCCATTTGGACGTGTTAAAAAACGACACGGAGACGTGAATGAAAACTAATTTAGGCATGACTGTTCAGGTTTGTGTACAACGGACATTTTTGGAACCGGACAAATATATGTCCGTTTATACGAACTTGTCGCTGCTGAAGCGCCAACGTTACAGAAATATAAACTTGGGATATGGGACATATGTTTATGGTATCGTGGTCATCTGCCTTGCTTAAATGATATTCGAGTACAATGTGAATAACTTTCAAAATGGCGTTTTGATTTCGACATGGCCTCGAGTGACCCTGTAGATTGAATATCCTCGCTGTCTTGTGGGTAACGTGTCTATCGGAAAGACTTCAGGTGTAAAACCTAAGGAAAAACCTGCATCCGTGCTACCTCCAGTCGTCTTGACTACGTCTAGCAACCGGATGATGGTAGCAGGGAACAAGAGAGTGGGACTGTACGCAGTGCAGATTTTCCACCTTAGAGGGTTTCAAGGTCGAAGTTAGGCTTCTTCGGCCTTGTGTGACAATAGCAATAACTTATGAAGAGGCAAGCCGTTCCAAGAGACATGTAGATTAGTCAACATTTTGGAAGCAGGTAGGGAGACCCACTACAATAGAATGCATTTCACGTCAGCTCAACGTAAGTACATAAAATGTGTCCGTTTTGTCATCATTTTGTGTGCGGTGGGGAATGGGAGAAGCCAGTGGAAGGGATATATACACATATAATCATAACTATTATTTGTCACTGGTTCTCAAACTTCCACCACCAAGCCCTGAAAAGGGAAATAGCAAGAGGCTGTCTGGAGATCGGAATGCCCTGTGTCGTAGTTTACAGCTTGACTGCATTATTGTAGCCAGATCTAACAGCATTGTAAACCATCAGTGGAAGATGAGGAAGTTGCATTCGACACTTAGCCCAAGGAAATGCGCGCAGCATTGTGACACAAGAGGACAGAAAAGTTCAGAATCTAAGTGACATTCTCGTGACAACTGCACGTGTATCGAACAGCAAAGAATAGGAATTATGACACCTTACAAGCGTTTAGTAGATAGTTTCTAAATCCAATAACACTTGCGTAAAATAAAAAAATCACAACCTGCGACCCTCGGATGGTTCCGGCAAACCTTAAACAATATCAGGCCGGTAATCGAAAAATACGTACAAGCTCTGGTTGTCATCATCATGTAGCGTGTCCTTTATAGAACGTCGCTCCCATCACAGTCTGTCTGAAAGACACTCGCTCACTTGCCAAAACTTCAGCCTCCGCCACAGTCATACCCAGACATTCCTGGATATCTTGGTGCCATCGTCTTCTTGGTCTACCCCTTCCTCTTTTGCCTTGGCACCATACCTTCCATCACCGTTCTCTCAAGACCATTGTGTCTCTTGATGTGACCAAAGTATTTGCATTGTCTGGCCAAAATGAATTGATAAACCAGTTATCCTCTATGCTCAACTCTTGCCGAATGTCTACATTTGTCTTTTTTTCTGCCCAGAGTATTCTGAGGATTTTTCTCTAACATTTTGACTCGAAGGATTCGATTTTTTTTATGGAAGTTGTCGTAATCGTCCATGATTCGTCATTTGCTGCCACAGAAAAACACAGGCTCTCAAGACCTGATCTATTTCTTCACCTTCCACTGTAAATTTATGCTGACATTGTGATTTATCTGTGGTCATTATCTTTGTTTTGTTTATGTTTATAAACAGGTTTTGATCTTTACTATGTCCATTTACAGCTGAAATTAGCTGCACAAGCCGTTCTGCACTTATTGACAGTATCACTGTGTCATCTGCGTATCGTAACTCTGGAATCTCGTACCCCCCAATCGTAAATGGGTCGAAAATTTTAATGTTCTCGTTGTCTCTAACATTACTCATTATAAATTTCGCATATATGTTGTACAGATAAGGTGAGAGGATACATCCCTGTCGGACTCCCTTTTGTACTGCAAACCAATCTGATGTTTGCCTAGATACTCGGACAGCGGCTCGTTGATCTAGGTATAATGTCTTAATGAGATGGATAATATGCACTAGTTGTTAGTGGTCCTAGATATAATTATAATATGCGCTGATGGGAATGAATGGAGGATCTAATCCCTTTAGATATGAGCTGGATCTGTTGACAGCTTAATGTCCCAGGGACAAAGACAGCTGCTGTGGTGATGTGTAGAGTCTGCTGTGCAAGCAACCATTAACGCATGTCCGTTAGCCCTGGAGACAGGGTCAAGAAGTACTCGACTGAAACCTCGTGGTCGTGTCAGAATCTGTAAATTGGGTCACAAGGTGGGTCTATTCTATTGTTTCTTGAGAGGGGCGTGTCCTGTGTGTCTATTCTATCCAGGTGTTTGTTGAGAGGGGTGTGTCCTGTGTTTCTATTCTATCCAGGTGTTTGTTGAGAGGGGTGTGTCCTGCGTGTCCGTTCTATCCAGGTGTTTGTTGAGAGGGGCGTGTCCTGTGTGTCCGTTCTATCCAGGTGTTTGTTGAGAGGGGTGTGTCCTGTGTTTCTATTCTATCCAGGTGTTTGTTGAGAGGGGTGTGTCCTGTGTGTCCGTTCTATCCAGGTGTTTGTTGAGAGGGGTGTGTCCTGTGTTTCTATTCTATCCAGGTGTTTGTTGAGAGGGGTGTGTCCTGTGTGTCTATTCTATCCAGGTGTTTGTTGAGAGGGGTGTGTCCTGTATTTCTATTCTATCCAGGTGTTTGTTGAGAGGGGTGTGTCCTGTGTTTCTATTCTATCCAGGTGTTTGTTGAGAGGGGTGTGTCCTGTGTGTCCGTTCTATCCAGGTGTTTGTTGAGAGGGGCGTGTCCTGTGTGTCTGTTTTATCCAGGTGTTTGTTGAGAGGGGTGTGTCCTGTGTGTCCGTTCTATCCAGGTGTTTGTTGAGAGGGGTGTGTCCTGTATGTCCGTTCTATCCAGGTGTTTGTTGAGAGGGGTGTGTCCTGTGGGTCTATTCTATCCAGGTGTTTGTTGAGAGGGGTGTGTCCTGTGGGTTTGTTCTATCCTGGTGTTTCTTAAGATGGGCGTGTCCCGTTCTCAGCTTGAAGATTAAACTCTGGTCTTTTCGTTTAATGTTGGGGCTGGGTCCCGGAGATTGGTTGTGCTTGGTGTCTTAAATACATTCGGTATATCTGGAATGTAGCCCATTTATTTCACCTTTTCTATTTATAGCTGTTTCTCAGGACCTGCCTGCAGGGCTGTAGTGTGATACTATATAGAGACAATGTTGCCCCTCTGCTGGCCAGCTCATTTGCCTTCTTATTTCATGGGATGCCGCCATGGCCAGGTAATCGCTGGATCACCACTTCTGCTCCGTAAGAGGTGGATAGTTGGTCAGTTAAAGGCCGATGTTATTAACATCGGGAAGTGTACTGTTTTCTAATGCTTGAATCGAATATTTTGAATTTGAATATATAACGATTTCCTCAGGCTGTATGGAACAGTTTTCCAAATTCTGAGATTATTGGGCATTCAGCTTTTTCTTATTGGGGTTTTCTGCTTTGAAGTTGGAACAGATGCCTTTCAAAGGCAGTAAATGCATGTGTGGTCATAATGGTGCAGGTTATAATATATAATTCCATCGCTACATCCAGCTTCGGTGGTAGCCCGGTAGAATATCCATTTGTGTATATAATGTGTCAATGTTGAACCACTCGACTTAGACACGTCTGTATGAATTTGCTTGTATATAAATGTGTATAAAGTTATAAAGTTACAATACAATTTTGGACATCATCATGTAGCATATCTATTTTAGAACGTCGCTCCCATCACATCCCGTCTGAAAGAAGCTCTTTTCCTTGCCAAAACTCCAGCCTCTGCCACAATCATATCCAGGCATTCCTGTCTTCTTGGTCTACCCCTGGCTCTTTTGCCTGACACCATAAATTCAGTGTTCTCTCGAGACCGTTGTGTCTGTTGATGGGACTAAAGTAATTACATTTTCTGGCCAAAATGGAATTGATAAACCAGTTCTCCTCTATGTTCAACTCTTGCCGAATGTCTATTTTTTTTATTTTCTTCGTCCATGGTATTCTGAGGATCTTTTTGTAACATTTTGTCTCGAAAGACTCGATTCTTTATCTAGATGATTTCGTAAACGTCCATGATTCGCAGCCATAAGCTGCCACAGGAAAAACACAGGCTATCAAGACTTTTATTTTTTATCGTTTTGCTGGTGTTTTGCCATAATTTCTTTAGGCTGTTCAGTCTTTGCGTTGCCATGGCTGGTCTTCTTCGGATTTTTTTTTGAGCAGTCGCCATTTTTGTCAATTCCAGAGCCCAGTTATTTAGAATGCGTGACCTGGTTTCTTTTCTCACCGCCCACTGTAAATGTTTGTTGACATCGTGTTTTATCGGTGGCCATTATCTGTGTTCTGTTTATGTTTATACATATAAATAGGTTTTATTCTGAAGTGTATCAATATACGACTATAATATTGGACAATTGTGTGTTATTATTAATATCGTAATTTATTAGCCATGTTTGGATATCGCTTGTGCGTTAGCGAGGCCTGAAAATGGAGCAAGAACAGTAACTCAGCAACCAGTGAAGCATGTTTTACTCACTTAATTTGTGTCCTGGGCACAATTGATTGCTTCCCCTATCCTGGGCACCATTGATTGCTTCCCCTGTCCATGGCACCATTGAATGCTTCCCCTGTCCATGGCACCATTGATTGCTTCCCCTATCCTGGACACCATTGATTGCTTCCCCTGTCCATGGCACCATTGATTGCTTCACCTGTCCATGGCACCATTGATGGCTTCCCCTATCCTGGACACCATTGATTGCTTCCCATGTCCATGGCACCATTGATTGCTTCCCCTATCCTGGACACCATTGATTGCTTCCCCTGTCCTGGACACCATTGATTGCTTCCCATGTCCATGGCACCATTGATTGCTTCCCCCGTCCTGGACACCATTGATTGCTTCCCCTGTCCTCGACACCATTGATTGCTTCCCATGTCCGTGGCACCATTGATTGCTTCCCCTGTCCTGGACACCATTGATTGCTTCCCCCGTCCTGGACACCATTGATTGCTTCCCCCGTCCTGGACACCATTGATTGCTTCCCCCGTCCTGGACACCATTGATTGCATTCCCTATCCTGAGCACCATTGATTGCTTCCCCTGTCCATGTCACCATTGATTGCTTCTCCTGTCCATGGCACCATTGATTGCTTCGCCTGTCCGTGGCACCATTTATTGCTTCCCCTGTCAATGGCATCATTGATTGCTTTCCCTATCCTGTGCACCATTGATGGTTCCCCTGTCCATGGCACCATTGATGGCTTCCCTGTCCATGGCACCATTGATGGCTGCCCTGTCCATGGCACCATTGATGGCTCCCCTGTCCATGGCACCATTGATGGCTCCCCTGTCCATGGCACCATTGATGGCTCCCCTGTCCTGCCAGCATTGATGGCTCTCCTGTTCTGCCAGCATTGATGGCTCCCCTGTCCTGCCAGCATTGATGGCTCCCCTGTCCTGCCTGCATTGATGGCTCCCCTGTCCATTGCACCATTGATGGCTCCCCTATCCATGGCACCATTGATGGCTCCCCTGTCCTGCGCAGCATTGATGTCTTCCCATATCCTGGACACTACCTGGTTAATTGGTTGGTTGCTAATGCCCACAATTGGTTGGTAACCCTTTTGTGCGCCCTGAAAAGGACGGAACATGTGACAAAATGTAGTAGCTTCCGTGACATCCCGAGCGTGCTGATGAAGTGGACCGGGGTCCTCAAGGCGGTTGTGAAATGCTTGGCTTCACTTGCGTGTCACTCATTACTACGGGGTTCACATCAAACCTCACCTTGTTTGCCATACTGTTATGTGTTTGACAGCAGCCCGCTTCCAGGACGACCAACGAGGAGGTCAGATGACGGTCTTGACGGTATATTTCTCCTGACCCTGACTAACATTGTTTGATCAGTGTGTTTTGCCTGACCACACGTTAGCCTCCTCTTCCCAAGGGCACTACATCAGACATCATGTTTCCAATGTTCAGCCACGCGAATTGCCTTGTCATCCTACCTCAACACGTCCTCCCTAGCTCAAAAGGTTTGACCAGATCATCAGGTGGTCTGGGTCTTGTGTTGCTCCACAGTCGCCTGTCTCATCATTCGTGTATCCCAGATTTATATAAGTTCTTCCTGCATCGTGATACACCAGTTCGAAGTCTATTTAGGAACATCCATGCAAGCGGTTTCCAGCCGTATGTTCCTTCCGCAGTTCTATTCAGAGAAACTGCAGCAGTTTATTAAATGGTGAGTATCCGGGAAGAGTCTGTATGGTCTAGTTGACTGTAATAAACTTCGACTAGAATTCAGTCTTATGCTCTGAACGGGATGTCTAAAGATAGGGTGCATTGGGTCTTTGTTTAAATCTTCCTTTCATTGTATGATGCGACACGGCTTCGTGTCTCAGGTAGTGGTTCGCAGATTATGGGGTATATTTTTCAGTTGGAATAGGTCGGTTTAAGACAACATGTAACTCTCCGATTTGCTTCATCTACTGTTGTAGACATGTTGTAAGACACAATTAGCGAGGTTACGTTTTGGAGCTGGCTATGGAAACTTTAGGCCTAAAGAGCTGCAATAGATATTTGCAGGAATATGACGACCTGTTTTGTTGGAGGCCTATGCTCTACAGGGAACTGGGAAAGTTTTGATTTGATATAGACGAATTTGGTATGTCAAATTCTCTGACAGAACTTTTATGTCGTATGTGATAACCAACCGATTCTTCTACATCTATGTAATAACTGACCAAGCCTTCTACGTCTCTGTGATAACTGACCAAGTCTCCAATGGGATAACTGACAAAGTCTCCAATGGGATAACTGACCAAGTCTCCAATGTGATAACTGACCAAGTATCCGATGTGGTAACTGACCACGTATCCTTATTGTATGAATGTAAACGTTTGTTCCGGCGTATTTCATTTCAGTTCAGTTCAGTTCATCCCGGAACCCATCAGGTCGTTGGGGCACACATAAAGACATAAAAATCCCACGCCATCCCTCTCTGTCTGCCGCCGCCTGACGTATCTCACCGACACGAAGGGCTGACCACTCAGTGATGTTGTCCACCCATCTCTTCCTCTGACGTCCTCGCCCTCTCTGTCCCGGTACGGAACCAAAGAGTATCGAGTTGGTAATTCCGTTGGACCTCTCGACGTGACCGCACCAGGCCATCTTTCGTCTTTTGATAGCTGTGAACAGATCTTAAAAAGGACCAATAGCGTCTTCAACTCTCTGGCGGATTTCTACGTTTATGACACGATATTTATATGTAACATTTAGGAGTTTTCTATGACACCTCATTTCCATTGCATGTATCCTGCCCTGGATATCTGCTGTAATGGTCCAGGTCTCGCAGGCATACATAAATATTGACAGCACCAAAGAGCGCATTAGTCTGACTTTTATGCCGAGGGCGAGCCGCTGGTCTTGCCATATAGGTTTCAGCCGAGTCAGCGCCGCTGTTGTTTGTGCTTTTCTTGCAATGACCTCTGGCTTCGAACCCTCTTCGCTGATCAATGATCCCAGATATTTGAAACCATTTATCACCTCAAGTTCCTGCCCATTCGCCTCTATTACAGATTGAAACCCTGCTACGTTATTGGTCATGAGCTTTGTTTTATCTGTATTTATTTCCATACCAAAACTCAGGGCCGTTCTATCCAATCTACCAATCAACTCCTGGAGTTCCCTTTCTGTGCCTGCCAATACATCAATATCATCAGCAAAGCGGAAGTTTGTGATAAGCCTGTCACCTATTTTAACCATGCCAACATGTCCTTTTAAGGTCGTCTCCATTATTCTTTCCAAGAATATATTGAAGAGTGTTGGGGAGAGTATACATTCCTGTCTCTTACCCACCGTCGTGCGGAACCAATCGCCTAGCGTTCCCTCTACCAGACTGCGCTTGTCGCCTGCTCATAAAGGTTTGCGATTACCCTCACAATATCACTGTTGAACTTATAATGCTTCATTGTTGACCATAGCGCCGCATGCCACACTCTGTCAAACGCCTTTCTAAAGTCAATGAAGGCATGGTAGAGTTGTTGATGATACTCTGAGTACTTCTCATTCAGTAGCCGAAGATTAAATATCTGCTCGATGGTACTCCTTCCCGCTCGAAAGCCCGCTTGTTCTTCAGCAATGATATTCTCTGCCTGTGGTTTCAGCCTGTTAAGTAATATCCTCAAGAGAACTTTACTTGGATGACTTATCAGACTGATTGTTCGATAGTTCTGACACATATTTAGGGATCCTGTTTTAGGCAGTGGTATAATGACTGATTTTGTCCAGCTGGAGGGCCACACTCCTGTCTGCCAAATCCTATTTCAGATGCATGTCAGGGTATTAATTGTTGCCTCACCTCCCACTTGTAGGAGTTCTGCTGGAATATTATCCACACCTACAACCTTCCCTCTCTTCGGCATTTGCACGGCTTCATATACTTCTTCCCTTGTTATCGTTTGATTTTCCTCTATCAGACTCACTTCAGGAGACATTGCATTTCTTGGGTCACCTCGACCTTCATGCTTATATAGCTCCGAACAGTACTCTGTCCAGCGCTCACGAATCTCGGGAGCTTCTGTGAGACATTTCCCACTCTTGTCCTGAATCGTTGTATTTCGACTTTGTACAGGTCTTACTAAGTCCTTGACTAATTTATATGCTCCCTTTGCATCATTTCTTCCCCGATTTTGTTCGATATCTGCGCACTGAGCTGTTATCCATTCCACCTTGGCCTGTTTCATCTTGGTCTGTATGGTTCCATTTATCTCTCTATATCGCTGAATCCCATCTAGTGTTTTCTTCGCTCATTTCATTTCACATATCTAAAATTTTCAGATAAGTATCCATTTAGGGACGTCGCTACTGTAATGACTTAATTGCTTTTATTTATCATGTGCATTGTCTCCTTGATGAACGTTGTTTGGTTGTAACGTTTATATGTGTGGGGAAAGCCGTGAAGGTTTGTTTCAACTCGGTATCTGAGCCAGTTGACCGCGTTATTGTAATGTTCACATTCCGTGAATCCATAGTTCGAGAACCGTCGAGTTAGATGACTGAAAACTCAGTCGGTGAGCAAAACCTGACCTCGCAAAACTGCGCTCGTTCGCGACCATGCATCCTGGCTCAAAACCACTCACGGACGGATTTTAAGAGCTGCGAAAAGTTCACGACTTGTTGAAAGAAGAACGAATGAAGTTGGTAAACAACCTTGTGGCATTCTAGAGCATTTAGAAAACTTATGTAGAGATTCACAAATGAAGACATTTGAAAATTCGTTAGTTTGAGTCTGTTTTTTGTGTGGAAATACCGGTTTTTACTTGTGTGCGGTAGAAGGAATTCTTTCAACTGCCTGTCAGGAAACGAGGCCATGCACGTGGCTCTTTTACAGGTAATAATCATCATCATCACCTTGTTTCATGCCTCGTAGCGTCTGCGATCAATTCTAGCAATATTTACGTTGACAATTTCAGCACTTGGAGGTGTCTCCTTTCCCATCAAGCTTGCAATGTCTTCTCAGATCTTGATTTTGTGTTTTCCTTCTTATTGCTTGCCCCTCGATTTTTCGTTTTCTCCTTTTTCTGGTTGTCATCTGTTTATAATATGTGTCCAGTGAAATGAGCTTTTAATGTGTTATCCTTTATAGATGAATGTCTTCTTTCTATTTGTTAGTTCTTCGTCACATCTTCGGCTTCTTCTTTTTTCTTGCTTTCGTTTTTCAGTACCTCCTCTTCGTCTTTTTCTTCTCTCGTTTTCTTCTTCTTTATCTTCTTCTTCTCCATATTCTTCTTTTTTTTTTTACATATTATTCTTCAACGCAGTATTCTTCTATGTATTCTTCTTCTTCTCCTTTTTTTTTCTTCCTCTTCTGTGGCTTTTTCTATTTTTTATTCGTTGTCTTCTTTTTATTTTTTCTTCTTTTTCCTTTTTTCTTCTTCTATGTCTTCTTCTTTTACTTCCTCTTCTTCTTCTTCTTCTTCTTCTTCTTCTTCTTCTTCTACGTCTTCTTCTTCTTTTTCTACTTCTTCTTCTTCTTCTTCTACACCTTCTTCTTCTACGTCTTCTTCTTCTGCGTCTTCTTAGTATACGTTTCTTCATCTATGTCTTCATCATCTTCTACTTCTTCTTCGCCTTCTTCTTCTTCTCCTTTTTCTTGGTCTTCTTCTTCTACGTTCTCTGCTTCTTCTTTCTACTACTTTTTCTTCTTATTCTTCTACTTCTTCTTTTTTTTCTTCTTCTTCTTCTTCGTCTTCGTCTTCTTCTTCTTATTATTATTATTATTCTTCTTGTACGTCTTATTCTTCTTATTCTTCTTCTTCTACGTCTTCTTCTACATTTTCTTCTTCTACGTCTTCCTCTTCCTCTTCTTTTTCTTCTTTTTTTCTTCTTTGTTTTCTTCTTCTTTTTCTTCTGTGTCTTCTTCTGTGTCTTCTTCTACGTCTTCTTAGTCTACGTTTCTTCTTCTATGTCTTCGTCATCTTTTGCTTCTTCTTCTTCTTCTTCTTCTTCTTTCTTATACTTTTTCTCTTTGTTCTTCTACTTCTTCTTTTTCTTCGTCTTCTTCTTCTTGTTCGTCTTTTTCTTCTTTTTGTTCGTCTTCTTCGTCCTCTTCTTCGTTTTCTTCGTCTTCTGCTTCTTCTTCTTTATCTTCTTCTTCTTGTACGTCTTCTTCTGCTTCTACTACGTCCTCTACTTCTTCTACGTATTTTTCTTCTATGCTTCTTCGTCTTCTCTTCTTCTTTTACGTTTTATTCTTTTTCTTATTATTCGTCTTCTTCTTTGGTTCCCTTGAAAATGTAATGTCTATATCTGCAACGTTGTCTCTTATATAAACTTCTATTTTTTCTTTATTCATATCAAGACCCATAAAGTTTCTTGCTTTGTTTCTGATTTTCCTTGGCCAGTATCTCAATTATCGTACATCCTGGCTGCCCAGTGCAATCAAGAATGACTTCCAATATGACAGATTGGGTCCTTTCGCGACGGGGTACGAGCCATTCTACCTGCCTGGCTGTCCATCACAGGCGGTGTGCCATAACATTGTGCAGATATAAGCATTCTTTCATAGTGCCAATTTGCTGGTAATCCTGATTGCTTTGGGGCAACTTTTGGCAGGTTGCCTTAGGCGTCAGCACCTTATCTTGCTAGTGCAGAATGTAGTCTTGCTTGTGATGCCTCATTTAACCAGGAATCAGTGGGTTTGGGGACATGGTCCTGCTCCGATTTGCCCCAACATTTGCCACATTTAATGGAGGACCTGCTCAGAGGTTTCTGAGGGCTTTGCTGCACCCAAAATCTAAGATTTACTCTCAAATACCTGGGGATGAGATCAAGATGCTGACCAGCGCATGAGCTGCAGCGATCAGCGACCCATAGCTGACTGCTAGCGTCAGGGCCAGCGACCCTTAGCTGACTGCTAGCATCAGGGCCAGCGGACAAGAGCTGCCAAGACCCTTCTACACCTCCACGAGGTGATCCTGGATAACATGCTGCAACAGGGCAGGCTGGCTAAGGAGAAGGGATCGAAGAGGGAATGCTAACCCGGTACTAAAAAATGCCTGCTGAAGTCGGATGTGTTGGACCGAAAGGTGCAAATATTGAAATTAAACTGTAAACTACGACACAACGCATTCCGTTCTGTGAACTACATTCTTCTACTTAAGCCCGTGTCAGGATTTAGTAGCAGGAGGTTGAGAACGAACGAAGCCAAGCCAAGCCATATACCTGGGGGCGAGTTTGTTGGCATCAGCTGCTCACCTTTTACTAGACCCCCGTTAGTAGACACAGAGGCTACATCGTGATGGTGCCGTTGCTGTAAAACTTTACTTTTAAGAAAAATCAACATGATAAACACGTGAAGATACATTTGCATGTCTGTGAAACATGGACAGTATATAGCAGATGCATCAGACAGTTAAATCGATTTTACTTGAGCTGTTTGCGTAAGATGGCTCATGATCGGATAACAGGACAAAGTGCATAGCTCGGACATTCTTCGCACGTCAGACATATTAAGCATTCAAACTTTTTTACAAAAATAATAATGTTTGCGTAGGCGTCAGAGGCCCGTTGGGTCGATCGACCACTACCATGTCCAACTGCTGGGGCTGTGTTCATGCGTAGAGTGTCGACCGAAATCATAACAGACTTCCCAGGTGGAGGCTTGTACACCGCTGCTTTGGGATGAGTGCCGCAAGGAGTATGTTAGACTAATGTTTGTGTCAGGCTGTCCGTGTCTGTCCGTGTTAATAACTCCCTGTATTTGTTTTCATGTTCCGCCGCCGAGTCCTCTAGATTGTGTCCACCTTTTGGTCAGCGTGACCCTTGCTGTGCTGAGAATACGAGGTTGGGACAGGTATCATGTAACCTTTTGTAGGGGGAGGGATGGTCAGGAGGAAGGCCGAGCAGGAAGGTTCTTGAGTAGTGATAACCTGGGCCGATGTCCAGCCAAGCAGAACGATGAACACCATCATAGGCTGGCCTCCGACGGTTCAAGCCAGGCATGAAATGCAGCGAAATGTACAATAACAAAAAGGATAATCCATCGAAAGCACATACATTCCCAGAACAAAGTCTCTGATACCACCTGGTGAAAATATTGTGAATTATAATCCGAACAGGAACCAGCAAACATCACAAAATTTGACACAAACACCAGAGCGAGCCTAACGCGCAGCCATTAAGGCGCAGCCATTTTAGTTTACAGGTAGTTCAGTTAATATGGAGAAGGCATGTTTCCACGCCCGAAGAACACGCCTCGCCCCCCCCCCCCCCCCCAATCCTCCTCCACATCTGATATACGGTGAACTCAGAACTGGTATACGCTCAACAGGGGGACAGAAGACAGGCTACAAAGACTCTTTGAAAGTGCTCGTGAGCAGTTTCAACGCTTCAAGTCAGCTCCTATGAGTTGCTTGTGAAGAACCGTTCCACCTGGCGCGCTAGTATCACAAAAGGTGATCAGATCGCAGAGCGAATCTCAACCGCCGAAGCACATAGAAAACGAGCCGCACAGGAGAACAGAACGCGCGTCGACCCCACAGCACGAATGCCCCGCCCAGGATGCAGCAGCGTCTATCATGCCAGGATTGTTCTCTGTAATCACATTAGAACATAAACAATATGGTGCTGTAATCATGTTAGAAAACATACAATATGGTGCTGTAATCATATTAGAACACATACAATATAGTGCTGTAATCATATTAGAACACATACAATATGGTGCTGTAATCATATTAGAACACATACAGTACGATGCTGTAATCATATTAGTACAATATGGTGATGTAATCATATTAGAACACATGCAAAATCGTGCTGTAGTCATATATCAGAACACATACAATATGGTGCTGTAATCATATTAGAACACATACAATATTATGCTGTAGTCATATCAGAACATATACAATACGATGCTGTAATCATCTTCTCTTGCGATGGACAACTGTTTTCCGCTGATAAATAGCGGCCAGACAAAGAGCTAGACTAAAAGCTGATGTCTTGTAGGTAGACTGGGAATAGCCACGGACAAAGACGAGCAAACCTAGCCAGAAGTTGATAATCAGTGACCTGAATCATCTTAACACTGGCCAGTAGTTATATTTTGAAGTGTGTGGGTATTATCGTGACCAGAACCAGATGATTCACACTGCTACGTAAGAGCGTGAGGATGGACATTTACCATTGCACTTAAGACATTTCGCCCTGATATAACCAAATAGACTCTTATGTTTATAGTTGCGGAGCTCGTCTTCTTCGCCTTTATCACTTTCCGGTAGGTCAGGTCAGGTCAGGTCATCCCGTAACCGGTGAGGTCGTTGGGGCACACATGAAGACATCCTCACAACCCCACGCCACCCCTCTCTGTCAGATGCCGCTGCCTGTGCCTCTTCTGGTCGGAGACTGGTCTATTCTTTTATGTTGTCCTCCCATCTATGTTTGGGCCGTCATCTTCGGCGTCTGCCATGCACCTTTCCGTGGAGGATTGTATTTGCAAGACCAATTGATCTCGATATGTGACCGTAGAAAGTTAGTTTCCTTCTTTTGACAGTTGCCAAGAGATCTTCAAAAGGCCCTATAGCTGTTGTAATTCTATCTCGTATTTCCTCATTTGTAACTCGATCTTTGTACGTGACGTTTAAAAGTTTTCCAAGGCCTGTATCCTTCGTTGAAGGTCAGCTATAACTGTCTATGTCTCAAACGCATAGAGGAATGTTGACAGGACCCGTGTACGCATTAATCTGATTTTCGGGCGTAGTGCTAACCTTTTATCTTGCCAGATTTTGTTAAGCCGTGCAAGCACCGCTATTGTTTGTGCTATTCTGGCCAACACCTCACATTTTGATCCTTCATCACTGACAATCGACCCTAGATATTTAAAACGGTCAACCACTTCGAGTTCCTGACCGTTAGCTTTTATCCTGCTGTTGAAGCCCATGGCGTTGTTGGTAATTAATTTTGTCTTTCCATCGTTTATCTCCATACCATAGTCAAGAGCTGTTTCATCGAGCCTTCTGACCCATTCCTAGAGTTCTGCTTCTGAACCCGCCAACCCGTCGATATCATCTGCAAAACGAAGGTTGGTAATCGTTCGGCCCCCTATCTTGACAGTACCAACGTGACCTCCAAGTGCCACACTCATATTTCCCTCAAGGAATGTATTGAAAAGGGTTGGAGAGAGTGTACAACCCTGTCTCACACCAACTGATGTGCGAAACCAGTCCCCTCGCCTCACCTCCCATTCACAAGAACTGCGCCAGACCAGTAGAGACACCATCAAACAACCGTCTCAAAAGGAGAGCAATATATCGAATCAAAGTCTGTCATTCTGCACAATGGGTAGTTTATTTTTCCGCTCCATCCATCAGCACCGACTTTACAATCGCATTAAATATTTTAACTTTGGTATGAAAAACTTTATCAGGAAGTTTTGGTTATCGTCCATGATTCACTGCCATAAGCTGCCACATGAAAAACACAGGCTCTCAAGACTTTTACTTTTGTCATTTTGTTAGTGCTCTGCCATAATTTCTTCCGGCTGCTCAGTCTCTGCATTGCCATAGCTAGTCTTCTTCTGATTTCTTTCCAGCAGTGGCCATTTTTGTCAATTGAAGCAAGGATGCTCACTGGAAAAAAGGCAGCAAACGCCTTTAAAGAACATTATGCCAGAGCAAACCACATTGATGTTCCTACAAATATGCATACAGACATTAATGAAGAACAAAAGAGGCACGACGACATCAATATGGCACCACAGGAGCACATGATGGCAAAACTAACAATGAATGAAATGGAAGAGACCATGAAAACTTTAAAGAAAAAGAAATCGCCCGGAAAAGATGGCGTAACAAACGAAATGCTGATGGGGTTGGGCCAAACAGCAAAGAGAAAGTTACTATCAGTCCTGAACCAAAGCTGGAAAAGGGGAATTGTACCTCAGGCGTGGAAAGACGCTGTACTTATACCAGTACCAAAGAAAGAAAAAGATAGAACAGATCCAAATGGATACAGGCCTATCAGTCAGTCTACTGAGCTGTGTAGGAAAACTGATGGAGCGTATGATAAACACCAGATTGATGTGGCTTCTGGAAGAAAAACACATACTAATTCCACAGCAAGCAGGCTTTAGACAGCACAGATCCACTGAGGATCAGATCACTATCATAGCCCAAGAAATAGAGGATGCTTACCAGGAGAAAAAACACACAGTAGCGGTTTGGGTGGATTTAGAAAAGGTGTTTGACAAGGTCTGGAAAGAGATACTTAAGGTCAAGCTACGAAGAAGTGAAGTTTGTGGGAAAATGTACAGATGGATCAGCCACTACCTCAAAAACAGAACAGCCAGAGTTCAAGTACAAGGGCAGATGAGCAAAAAGGTGACACTTCAGCAGGGAGTACCCCAAGGAGGAGTACTGTCACCCACACTCTTCCTGGTGTATATAAATAACATCGCGGAGAATATACCAAGAAGAGTCCACAGCTCCATGTTTGCAGACGATCTGGCTATGTGGACCTCTGAAAAGAATCTCACCATAGAAAGTAATCGGATGCAGCAGGTCCTAACATCGCTGGAGGAGTGGGCGAACTCATGGCTGGTCAAAATAAATGAGGAATAAACAACATGTACGATATTCTCGCTTTCAAACAAACCCCAAAACACCAAAATAAGTCTTAACTGCAAATATATGCGGCCAAACGACAACCCAAACTACCTGGGAGTCACATTTGATCGGCGCATGACATGGAAAAGTCAGATCGAGAGAAACCGAATGAGAGCCAGAGAAAGAATGGCAATCATTAGGAAACTTGCTGGCACAAGCTGGGGAGCAGACGAAAGTATACTAAAGAAACTGTACACTGGAAGAGTGAGACCAGTTCTCGAGTATGGCATTGCGGCATGGACAACAGCAGCAAAAGCGAACTTCGATAAAGTTAGCAAACTCCAAAACCAAGCCTTGATAGTTATAACAGGATGCATGAAGTCAACGCCAATTGTAGAACTGGAAAAGATTACAAATCTGCAATCCATGACCAACATAAGAGACTGCAGAGCCCAGCAGCAAGCAGAGAAACTCAAAAAACTGACAGACCATCCAATGCATAAGAGACTAAATAATTTTGGATATGGGACACTAAAGCGGAGAAACTTTGCAGAAATAGCCAAAGCAAATATGAACGAAGACCATATCAACGCATTAACAACACCAAAGCCCATCCCTACTGTACGCAAACCTACCTGGAGGCAGCATATATTTCCAGAGATGGTAGAAAACATATCAGGTATTGGAAACAAGAATAGCCAGACTGAAAAAGAAAGAAGAGACATAACCCTGAGGTACATAACGAAAAACTACAAAAGCATGGACTGGACCCATGTATACACCGACGGTTCTGTAACAAACACAACACAAAACGGAGGGGCAGGGGTATTCCTGAGCCTACCAAATGGTAGAAAAATAACACTGTGGCAACTGGAAAATACTCAAGCAATTTCAGAGCGGAGGCAGAGGCACTGAGGGCTGCAGTAGAAGAAATGGTGACATGCAAAAGAAATGAAAGCCATATAATCCTGTTTACAGATGCCCTTGCCGTAGTCACAACACTAAAAAAGCCAGAAAAGCACTGAACTTAATGACTTAAGAGCAGTGCTCTGTCAACTATGCCAGCAGTCTGCACCAAAAAGAGTAGTGGTACAGTGGGTTCCATCCCACTGTAACATCCACGTCAACGAGGAGGCAGACAGACTGGCAAAAGAAGGTGCAAGACTACCAAAACCAGATCCTAGTGTGACATACGAAGAGTCAAAAAGGCTTATTAGAACTAGATAGATGACCAAATGGGAAACAGAACATACTGGCTACACAAAAAACGATGCCTATTACCAGTTGAACAGAAGAGAGCAGGTCGTGGTCTTCAGACTTCGCAGGCCACAATAGACTGAGGTACCACCTATTCAATAAATTGAAGACTGACGAATGCACGTGCAGTGCCGGGAAAATGACCGCTGAACATTTGCTGAAAAACTGCCCGACATACGAGGATCAGAGAAAGCAGATGTGGCCATCACCAGTGCCAACACTAGACAAGCTCTATGGCAGTGTCGACAGCCTCAGGATGACCGCTGCTTTTTTCGAAAAAATAACGGTCGACGTCTGACAGCGTACGAAGAAGAAGTCCATGATTCACTGCCATAAGCTGCCACAGGAAAAACACAGGCTCTTAAGACTTTTACTTTTGTCATTTTCTTAGTGCTCTGCCATAATTTCTTCTCTGCATTGCCATAGGTAGTCTTCTTCTGATTTCTTTTGAGCAGTCGCCATTTTTATCAATTGAAGCCAGGATGTCAACTCTTTCATTCCTAGTATGGCCAGGACAGTAGATCCACACGTTCCCGGAAGTTCGACGGCTAAGTCCATCATCTTCATATGACGCATCGATCCCTTCTGAAGCAAGGACTGAGAGTTATTAAAAAAAGAGGTGCCAGATAGCCACATCACAGCTGAAGTCACTGCCTCGATCTCCATTCTGTTACTGCATGCTGTTGTCAAGTATCCCCTACTCTAGCATAGAAGACCCAAACAGCTTTCTTACCACGTAGCACAGATCCATCGGTATATGTGACAGTATCAGAATCGTGTATATTTTCACACATTAGTTGTTAGACAATGTTAGTCAGGGTCAGTTGAACATGAAGGCCACGACCCCCCACCTCACTTCAATGCAGTCTCCCTGGGAACAGGCTGTTTTAGTGGTCTCGAGGTAAGGTGTCCGCCTCGGGTGCCGGAGGTCACGGCTTCGAATCACTGTTTAAATTTTCCTGATCTCTGGACAGTGAGATCGGACTCCCATTTTCAGTGTCGAGCATGTTAAAAATCCTTTGACAGTTATGAATCGAAAAGAGTAGGCTTAACTCGACACTAGACGCTGCCCGGACACAATTCGAATTAAAAATCTACTGAAGTTATTTGTACCTTTCCCCTGGTGTTTTGTTAAGAGCAGCTATAGGTAGCGCCTAACCGGCTGCGGGTCTACTTAGCTCTGACTCTAAGATGGACTTGCACATCAGTAAAATCAACTCTCCAAGAAACTGATTGTATACAGACTCTGTAGAGTCTTCTAAACCAGTAAAAAGACTAAGTTAAGAAGTTCATGGCGGCCTAGCTAACGAGGTGTGGATCAAAGTCATCCCTGTAGTAATGAGTCTCATGCAAATGAATTCAAGCAAAGTGCAGCCGCCTGTAGGACCTCGGTTTCCGGTCTACCTTCATCAGCACACTCGAGATGTGAGGAAAGCAACTACAACCAAATTCATACAATGAAGAATAAATTGGATGCGTGTAGCTATTTTTAGTTCAAGTGAAATTCAAATAAACTGGTTGTCTACAACCAGAGTCCTTTAATTCAGTATAAAGACGTTAAGTTTCAAGTTAACCCGCCCCTTAACACCCTTTTGAGAGCCCAAAAAGGTGTAAAATTACTCATCATTAACATTCGACAACAATCTTGGGTTTCTGCACACTTCTACACACTTCTACGCACTTATTAATAGATGTCCATCGCAAGCGATGATGACAACAGCAGTCAGACATGTTGTGCTGCACCTCACCAGTGAGTTTGGAGGTGACTGTATAGTCCAATCCTGGCACGGAAGATTCTTCCACATACGTAGCATTTAATGTCAGAATTGGACATGTGAATGTCAGTTGTTTTGTCTTTACGCAAAGTGCGCTTTTTCTGTGATTCGGAGGTCCGACGCCCGTGAGCGAAGGAGGTACTTCTGATGGTGGTTCTACGCCATGCCTTGCGGTCCTGGGCGAGGCATCCCCATGCGATTGCATCGATGCTGAAACATGTCAGAGATACTTTGAGGGAGTCTTTGAATTTTTTCTTTTGGCCACCGACTTGACACAGGCCATCTTTCAGCTAACCATACATTAGTTGTTTAGGAATGCGGTTGTCTGGTATGCGTACTACGTGGCCGGTCCACCTGATCTGGGTCTTCTGCAACAGTGTGTGGATGCTCGGCATTTTTACCTTCATGAGGATCTTGGTGTCTGGTACCCTATCCTGCCACTTTATTTTGAACAATTTACGGATGCACCTTGTATGGAAGTAGTCTACTTTCCTAGCATGACTGATGTACACAGTCCACGTCTCACTGGCATACAGAAGGGGGGAGAGCACTACAGCTCGGTAGACCGAGTTTCGTTTCAAGCCTAAGACCCCTCCGAATCCAGAAACTGTTGCGCAGCCTCCCAAAGGCTACATACATATGTACACACGCACATCTACATACACATCTCTACAAACCTTCATACACACACATCTACATGCACATCTCTACAAACCTTCATACACACACATCTACATGCACATCTCTACAAACCTTCACACACACATATCTACATTCACACATCTCTACAAACCTTTACACATACACACACACACACATCTCTACAAACCTTTACACACACCTCTACAAACCTTAATACACATCTCGACAAACCTTTACACACACCTCTACAAACCTTTACACACATCTCTACAAGCCTTTACACACATCTCTACAAGCCTTTACACACATCTATACAAACCTTTACACACATCTCTACAAACCTTTAAACATATCTATACAAACCTTTATACACACCTCTACAAACCTTTATATACATCTCTACAAACTTTTATACACATCTCTACAAACCTTTACACTCACACCTCTACAAATCTTTACACACACCTCTACAAACCTTTATAAAAATCTCTACAAACCTTTACACCCACACCTTTACAAACATTTACACACACACCTCTACAAACTTTTACACACACCTCTACAAACCTTTACACACACCTCTACAAAACTTTACACACACACACACCTCTACAAACCTTTACACACACCTCTACAAACCTTTACACAATTCTCTACAAACCTTTACACAAACATTTCTACAAACCTTTACACACACCTCTACAAACCTTAACACACACACACCTCTACATACCCACATCTCTTCAAATCTGTACACACATCTCTACAAACCTTTACACACACCTCTACAAACCTTTACACCCACACCTCTACACACCTTTACACATACACACACACCTCTACAAACCTTTACATACATCTCTACAAACCTTTACACACATCTCTACAAACCTTTACACACATCTCTACAAACCTTTACACACATCTCTACAAACCTTTACACACATCTCTACAAACCTTTACATTAATTTCTACAAACCTTTACACACATCTCTACAAACCTTTACACATACACGGAGAGAGAAATAGAGATACAGAGAGACAATGGCCTAGAATACCAGATGTATGTTTAATGAAGAAAATATCATTTAAGAGCACACCGGCGAACATCAAGCTGTGTTAATCTTTTTGATTCTGTTCTCTGACTGTCTGGAGTTAGACCGAATAAAGACTGGTTACCGTGGAACTCAGTGTAATCCTAAAGTTGCCTGATTGTCTGAGCTCAGCGGCGCCAAGTGTTTGTTAGCTACGAGCGATATCAACCGGTTACTGAAGGTGTTTTGCGTCTGGTTAGCTTCTAGGACGAAAACTCGCTTTTCACTGCAAAGTTGCGGAGTTCAACTTGGTAGCTACATTCAATCTAGCTGTAAATGTGTACATGACTTACTGTTCATCATCATCATTATGTAGCATGTCGTTTGCAGAACGTCGGTATTATTACAGTCGGTCTGTAAGACGCTCGATCACTGACTAGCTCTCCCGCCTCTGCCATTGTCCTGTCAACCCGAGAGTCTTTTTCTTCTTCTTCGTTCGTCTTCAGACCTCCACTTCAATTACTCTAGCGAAGGCAGCAGTAGACTCAAGGCTCTGTACGCTTCTGTACAGTTTCTCGTGGAAGGACACTGGCTGTTGCCAAATGCTACTTCTTTAGTCGGAGTACAGTCGACAGGACTGCAAAATATGTTCTGCCTTCATGGGGGCTGTGCCGCAGGCACAAAGGTCTGTAGTGCCAATCTTGAACTTGTTGTACAGATGGCATCTAAGTCTGTTGTGACCTGTACGTAGCCGGAGACTTATCACCTGATCTCGCTTGGGGAGTTGATGGTAGGCATCGTTTTCTATGTGGCCAGGGTGGTCTTCTTTCCATTTTGCACTGTACGTTGCCCTGATGAATGCTTTTGTCTCATTGTATGTGATTTCTGTATCACTCTGCTTCAGCATTCCCCCCTCTCTGACGAGTCTGTCTGCCTCCTCTTTGCCTGGAATGTTGCAGTGGGCTGGTGTCCACTGGACTGTTCTTTTTTTTATTAAGCACTGGGACAGGCGTTCGAGCGAGTCTGCCAGAGCACCAAGTTCATTTTTGTGCTGGTTTTTGAGCGCCATTAACACTGCGAGGGCGTTTGTGAAAATGACCACTTGCTTTTTTGCCTGCTCCTTATGGTCTGTAAGGACCCCAGAGTCTCTGTAATGCCCATTGTCCAATAACTCATCCGTCTGCCTCTTTTGCCAGGTACCTACCCTCCAGTATCGTTCTGTCTCATTGTGACGTTTAATGTGACCAAAGTACATTCCTTTCCTGGACATAATATTGTTTACTAACTAGTCATGTTCTATATCGAGCTCCTGTAGGATTTATGTGTTCACTATCCGTGATATTTGAAGCAACCCTCTTGTAACATATGATCTGAAAGAATTCAATCTTCAAATGTAGGGTGTATGTGGTTGACTATGCCTCGCATCTTTTTTGTTGCCTCTGGGAAAATGCAATTTCTCGCTATCTTGTTTTTTGTTGTAATTTTGTTAGTATTCTACCATACGTGTTTCATGTTAATTTACCTCTGTCATGGTCATTCTTATCTTATTTCTTGTTGGTAAACCCCATTGTTGTTTATAGTCTTGCAGAGATATTCAAAACTCGTGATGTTCCGAACTTGTTACTTCTCTATGATAGCTTTAGGTCTGTTGTTCGCCTTGTCAGTACTCTATATCTTAGTCTTGCCGGTGTTTATGAATACATTTTGTTCCTCGCTGTGTTGTTTGATCGACATGACGATCTGTTCAAGCCCCGCAGCGCTCTGCGAGAGGACAACAGTGTCCTCTTAGTTCTGGTATTTCATTCCCACTGATTGTGAACGGGTCGAACGTGTCACACGCTTCGCCATTCTTGCGTTTCTCGTTATGTTTTCTGTTTAGATATTAAGTAGATAAGAGGAGAGTATGCATCCTTGTCGTTCTTCCTTTTGCATCTCGAACCAGTCCCGTGTCACTCAAGCTATTCTGACCGTTTCTTATTGTCAAACTGTTAAAGAAGGACAACCAGCGAGGACGGGTACTAGCCACACTTACCTGCTAAACCAAGCTCTGGTATCGGACAGTGAAGTCTCTAAGACTACCCTTACTCATTCGACCATTGGTTTGAAATTGTCTGATGATTTACTATTCGTTTTGCAGTTTTGATGTGACCGGAATTTAGACACGACTATAATGGACAATGGTGAGATGCCCCTACGATCTATTGAGGTTATGTAAAATGCACGACACCCAATGATGGATGTCATCCCACTCCGCTGCCTTGTAGGATACCTGTGTACGGAAAAGAATTCGGGAGTAAACCCTGAAGAAAAATCTAAATTCTGTCCTATCTCCAGTCCTCTCGATAAAATCTTGCCACACACGCACGCACCCACGCACGCACGCACGAACGCACGCGCCTTATGCGTTCTGGTGTAGCCAAGAGGATTGTGTTGGAAAGAAAGAAACAAACATGTGCTTTCTATATTCCTTATGAGATTGTCTTTTTATAATTTCTGTATCGTCTTCTGCGTTAATCTTGAAAAAGACCTCGTGACATTTCTGCGATAGTATACAATGAGACTGCGATATTTGCCCTTTTCGGCCCAATACGTTCAGTTTCAGCACTGCATGTTTGGGGACCAGGCTGGTTTTCCTACTTGGGATCCCTGTCTTAGCCAGGATGCAAAAGTGCAGTGTGTTTCCAAAGTCGCTACTTGGAGACGGAATAGAGACTTGGTCAGCTGTTAATCTCTGACCTGATGCGTCTTCGGCCCCTGTTCGATTAAACATATCCAAAGAAAGTAGCGGTTGTCTGAGGTTACTGCATTCTCAAGAATCTTGTCATGTAATAGTGTTGCTGGGGGTCAAATGTGTTACCTCTGTACTTCATGTGTTGCTCTCTTTTGCAGTAGATGTTCAGCAGTAACTCATAGGTCATTTCTTTTATTTGTTGAATACACGGTATATTAGTCTGTAGTGACTTGTGTGAAGTTTGAAGGTTATGGCTTGATTTTTTCGTGGTTTAGATTAGAGGCAGACAAACTTAACAGTATACGGATCACATTATATATATATATTACATCTATTCTCGTGTCAAGTATGATTTATAAATGAATGAATTAATTATTTTTGATCTTTTTATGTGTAATCAGCACTATGTGCTTTAGAGCGATAAAAACTAGGAAACATTTTTTTAGCCGAGGAGTAATGAATAATTTTAATGCATTGCCATGGGAAATGGGAAGGCCTGGTCAGTAAATGCATTCAAGAATAGATTGAATGCGCATATGTTTTTACGATCAAGTGAATGTAAAAGAAACTGGTTGTATACAGACTCAGCAGAGCCTCTTAAACCAGTATAAAGACGCACACAGCATCAACTTTACAAACACACAAACAGCTCATAAGAAGGAAATTTGGCTGAACAGATGGGTCTTGTGAAACATGGGGAGGGAGGTCTATAGACATATGCCTAGCCCCAATCAAAATGAAAGTAAAAATCAACTCACAAGAAAGGACCAGAACACCATTTTCTGACTGAGAACCCATGTCCCTAAACAAACACCTGAACAGAATCTAACCACAACATTCTCCTGTGTACACATCCATATGAAACCGTGGCTCATCATCTCTTTGAGTGCTCAGCGGTCAACCATGTTAGGGAAAGGCTTCTTCCTCGGAGGCCAGATAAATGGAACACTTTGTATGGCATTAGACAACAACTGATAAACATGTGAAGATACAATTACATGGCATTGGGCGGAATGTCGAGAGCTCCGATGCTGCTGGATCAGTAATAAAAACAGCAGCAATAAAATTTTCTAACACAATCCAGTTGCCAGACAGCCTATATGGCGACAAGACGCATAAGAAGAACCGCCAGGTTTTTGAATGAAATTTGCACTGCAACTATTTGAGCTTGAACGATAGAGAAAAAAATGATAAATTTCAGAATGTTTAACAATTTTAGAAGCTATATTATCGCTCTGAAACTGAAACATTCTTGGTAATTTCCGAAAAGAAAAAAACATAAATTATCTATATTCTAGAGTTCTGTATGTCTAGTAATGGACGATGACTTTATCCCTCTCTGTTTGCATTTTCAATTTGAATGATAGCCCCAGCCTTCGTGCAATTAGATTTATTTTTAGGGACCTTTCCCTGGATATACGTTTGAATGTAGAACATCGCTCTCACCTGGCATATATGAAGTAATGGGGATAAATGGATTGCCACATTGTCGTGTCAACAGGATGGCACACCCTTCCATTCGGCTGTATATTTCGTCTTCTCTCGCGTGGCGTCATCAGACTCCCGGTTGGAGCGAGTAAATAACCTCCATGTTTTTGGACTGTGAAAGGGACCCCGGTTGGTCGAATTATAGAAATGACTTCAAGTACTCGGGGTGTAGAAATAGGAATAGGCCTCGAGCGGTGGAAGTGTGGAAATAACCTACAATTGGTCGGATTTTTAAAAATATATCCCAAGTGGTCGAATTGGGAAAAGGGTCGGAGGGATTGAGGTGTGGAAATAAGCTATGAGTGATCAGATTGGGGGTAAAAATATCGTGTGGACGGATTGTGGAAAAAACGTTCGAGTGTTGAAATAAACCCAGGTGCTCAGAATATGTAAAAAAAAAGTTATATGGTCGAAATGGCGAAATAATCTTCACCTTGTCGGAGTGTGGAAATAAACCCAAGTGGTCGGAATGTGGAAATAGCACCCCAGTGGTCGGAATGTGGAAATAAACCCAAGTGGTCGGAATGTGGAAATAGCACCCCAGTGGTCGGAGTGTGGAAATAGCACGCCAGTGGTCGGAGTGTGGAAATAGCACCCCAGTTGTCGGAGTGTGGAAATAGCACCCCAGTGGTCGGAGTGTGGAAATAGCACCCCAGTGGTCGGAGTGTGGAAATAGCACCCCAGTGGTCGGAGTGTGGAAATAGCACCCCAGTGGTCGGAATGTGGAAATAGCACCCCAGTGGTCGGAGTGTGGAAATAGCACGCCAGTGGTCGGAGTGTGGAAATAGCACCCCAGTTGTCGGAGTGTGGAAATAGCACCCCAGTGGTCGGAGTGTGGAAATAGCACCCCAGTGGTCGGAGTGTGGAAATATCACCCCAGTGGTCGGAGTGTGGAAATAGCACCCCAGTGGTCGGAGTGTGGAAATAGCACCCCAGTGGTCGGAGTGTGGAAATAGCACCCCAGTGGTCGGAGTGTGGAAATAGCACCCCAGTGGTCGGAGTGTGGAAATAAACCCAAGTGGTCGGAGTGTGGAAATAAACCCAAGTGGTCGGAGTGTGGAAATAAACCCAAGTGGTCGGAATGTGGAAATAGCACCCCAGTGGTCGGAGTGTGGAAATAAAACCAAGTGGTTGGAGTGTGGAAATAGCACCCCAGTGGTCGGAGTGTGGAAATAGCACCCCAGTGGTCGGAGTGTAGAAATAGCACCCCAGTGGTCGGAGTGTGGAAATAAACCCAAGTGGACGGAGTGTGGAAATAAACCCAAGTGGTCGGAATGTGGAAATAGCACCCCAGTGGTCGGAGTGTGGAAATAAACCCAAGTGGTTGGAGTGTGGAAATAGCACCCCAGTGGTCTGAGTGTGGAAATAGCACCACAGTGGTCGGAGTGTGGAAATAGCACCCCAGTGGTTGGAGTGGGGAAATAGCACCCCAGTGGTCGGAGTGTGGAAATAAACCCAAGTGGTCGGAGTGTGGAAATAAACCCAAGTGGTCGGAATGTGGAAATAGCACCCCAGTGGTCGGAGTATGGAAATAAACCCAAGTGGTTGGAGTGTAGAAATAGCACCCCAGTGGTCGGAGTGTGGAAATAGCACCCCAGTGGTCGGGATGTGGAAATAGCACCCCAGTGGTCGGAGTGTGGAAATAAACCCAAGTGGTCGGAGTGTGGAAATAAACCCAAGTGGTCGGAGTGTGGAAATTACATCCGAGCTGTAGTTAGTGAATAAAGTTTAGAATCACCGAGAACTTTATAATGGTATCATAAATGGCGACTAAAGAGTGTTGTGCATGGAGATGGGAAGCTTATTTTGTGAAAGGAATTAGTGCAGAAATCCTCACTGCACGAACGCAGGTTAGCGCTGTGACACATGATTCCGGAAGCCTGGTAAGTGCTATACTTGACTTCCTTTGTCTGTCGTTCACTACTACGTGGATCACTTTGATCCCACACCCCGTTAGCCAAATTGTCATTCAATAGTCTGTTTTCATGGAGAACTCCGCGGAATTGAGATTAACGTATTGGTCAGAATATTTCGCCCGACCATGACTAACTTTGTCCAATCAGTATATTATTTTACCTGATCGTACGTTTGTCTACCATTCCCAGAGAATTGGCTAAACATTTCACAAGTTTTACTTGAATTTAGAAGTTTATCTGGACAGAGACTTGTACGGACAGCGACTTGCACGGACAGCGACTTGCACGGACAGTGACTTGCACGGACAGAGACTTGTACGGATAGCGACTTGCACGGACAGCGACTTGCACGGACAGTGACTTGCACGGATAGCGACTTGCACGGACAGCGACTTGCACGGACAGCGACTTGCACGGACAGCGACTTGCACGGACAGCGACTTGCACGGATAGCGACTTGCACAGATAGCAAAATGCTGATCAGCGCATGAGCTGCAGTGCTCAGCGACTCATAGCTCACTGCTAGCGTCAGGGTCAGCGAACGAGAGCTGCCAAGACCCTTCTACACCTCCACGCGGTGATCCTGGATAACAGGCTGCAGCATGGCAGACTGGCTAAAGAGAAGGGATCGAAGAGGGAATGCTAACCCAGTACTAAAAAATGGTTGCTGAAGTCGGATGTGTTGGACCGAAAAATGCAACGACACAACGCATTCCGTTCTCTGGACTACATTCTGCTATTTAAGCCCTTACAGGGTTTGGTGGTGGGAGATTGAGAATCAACAAAGCCAAGCCATAAGCTATCTTGTACACTGGATCTTAGTCTGACGTATCAATGTATGTGAATCGGATTGTAGTAGACAAACGCTGGTCTGACCTTCATGGAGTCCAGTGGTCTGACCTTCATGGAGTCCAGTGGTCTGACCTTCATGGAGTCCAGTGATCTGACCTTCATGGAGTCCAGTGGTCTGACCTTCATGGAGTCCAGTGGTCTGACCTTCATGGAGTCCAGTGGTCTCACCTTCACGGAGTCCAGTGGTCTCGAGTCCAGTGGTCTGACCTCCATGAGTCCAGTGGTCTCGAGTCCAGTGGTCTGACCTCCATGAGTCCAGTGGTCTCACCTCCACGGAGTCCAGTGGTCTCACCTCCATGGAGTCCAGTGGTCTCATCTCCACGGAGTCCAGTGGTCTGACCTCCATGAGTCCAGTGGTCTCACCTCCACGGAGTCCAGTGGTCTCACCTCCATGGAGTCCAGTGGTCTCATCTCCACGGAGTCCAGTGGTCTGACCTCCATGAGTCCAGTGGTCTCACCTCCACGGAGTCCAGTGGTCTCACCTCCATGGAATCCAGTGGTCTCACCTCCACGGAGTCCAGTGGTCTCACCTCCATGGAGTCCAGTGGTCTCACCTCCATGGAGTCCAGTGGTCTCACCTCCACGGAGTCCAGTGGTCTCACCTCCATGGAGTCCAGTAGCCTCACCTCCATGGAGTCCAGTAGCCTCACCTCCATGGAGTCCAGGAAACAGTTCTCAGTTGATATTCTCCAACAAAGTTCTAGAAAACAATATGTGAACAGTTAATCATAACTTTTAAAAAATATAGAACTTAGTTTGCGCTTTGAACATAGAGTTATAACGGTTAATGTGCATCTGTTGTGAGCCCACTTCTAATGGTCTGTTTATGAGATTACACTGCGCAACGTTACTCTGGTTTGCGTGTAGAGCATTCCCTTATAAGGCTAAGTGCTATTCCGTGTCACTTAGAGTTAAAATCTGGATGTCGTTTTTTTATGACCTGGGTCGTCGTCAGTCTCATCATCAAATGCCCTGCCGTTTGGCGTTTCTGAAAATGGGGCTACAACTTTTTACGTCGTTTATTAGTTCCGCAGTGCATGAGTTGTAGCGGTCGGCGACCCAGAGATGGCTGCTAGCGTCAGGGCCTGAGTCAGAGAGATTGCTGATAGCGTCAGGGCCTGAATCACAGGGCTGGCCGCTAGCGTCAGGGTCTGAGTCATACAGCTGACTGCTAGCGTCAGGGAAGCAACACAGAGCTGACTGCTAGCGTCAGGGCCTGAGTCACAGAACTGCCAAGACTCTCTACATGGTGACCCATGTTAATAGGCTGCGACAGGACAGACTAGCTAAGGAGGCCGTGTCGAATAGGGAAGATAAACCCGACACCAGGTATGCCGTGCTGAAGTCGGATTCGTCAGACCAGAAGGTGCAAATATAGCAATCAAGCTGTGAGCTACGACACAGCGCATTCCGTTCTCCGGACTATTCCATGCTACTTACAAAGCCCTTGACTGGGCTCAGTAGAAGAGTTTTAAGAGCAAACGAAGATGAATAAGAAGAAGATGAAGAACAATAAATAGAAGAAAAAGAAAAAAGAATACGGGAAGAAGAAAAATAAGAAGAAGAAAAAGAAGAAGTAGGCAGAAGGAGGAAGAAGAGGGAGGAAGGGGGAAAAAGAGGAAGAGGGGGGAAGAAGGGAGAAGAAAGAACAAGGAAGAAAAAGGAAGAGGAGAGAACAAGGAGGTAGAAGGAAGAAGTTGTTCCTCCATTGATCACTTCCCATTCCACGCCTTTAAGCTTTCCAATATCTTCTCTCTATACCTCCCTCTCTGCCAGCTGTCACCTTGAGTTTCAATCCAGCTCTTCTCATGACGTGCCGGAACAGCCGAAGATCGCCTTGTCCTGATTTATGCCATGAGCTGTCTTTGTGTATGTACCTCCTCAAGAACCATGTTACTAGCTTTCATTGCAGTTCATGAAGTGTTAAAGATTCTTATGTAAAACCACAATTCCGTTGCCTGAAATGAGCCTTGTACTTGTCTGCTGATTGTCCTTGATTCGCTGCTGTATGTCAGTACTGGTTCCACATAACATCCAGTAACTCGTTTCTTTAATTCCAGAAATAGGGTTTTGGGGCATAAAATACCTCTAATACTTGGTCTAACGCCACCATGGTAGGTCAAAACGGGACTTTGCCAGACTTCGTCAACAGGAGGGGTGAAAGTTGCTATCTGTTTAAGCCACGTGTTTCAGGGACGGCCTGCCTCTCCTGCGCTTCCAGCCAGCTGGTTGGATATCCTTAACACTTTCAACTGCCTTAAGAAAGATCTGGTGAGCTGGAACTTCCTGATCCAGTCGAACAACATGTCTAAACAGGGAAAGGCGACGGTCCAGGACTTCCGTTACAATTGGGAGATTAGTTTTGGCAGAGACCTCCACATTCCGTACGAGATCGTACCAAGAAACTCTAAGATTGCGCATATGAAAGGACTCAAGTCTTGAAATGTCCTTTTACCGCAGAGTTCAAGTTTTGGCTCCGTACATTAGCACTGAAACCACACTTACTCACTTACTTAGTCGCTCCTCTTCTACCGTGAGGTGTAGATGTACTGAAACCACACTTACTTACTTACTTAGTCACTCCTCTTCTACCGTGAGGTGTAGAGGTACTGAAACCACACACGACTGGTACATCCGCAGCTAATTCTCTAGGAGACTGATTTTGTCTTGTCTTTTCTGCTCAAATCATGTTCCTCTCCCACCAGAACTGATGACCGTGCCCATGTATTGAAATGAGTTTACTTGTTTCACTTCCTTCTCGTTCACCTTATACACTATTTTGAAGATTTGTGTTTCTTATATACTTCTTCTTCTTCTTCTTCTGCGTACGCAGTCAGACAGTAACCATTATTTTTTTCGAAAAAAGCGGCGGTCATCCTGAGGCTGTCGCCACTGCCATAGAGCTTGTCTTGCAGTTCCACTGGTAATGGCCACATCTGCTCTCTCTGATCCTCGTATGTCGGGCAGTTCTGCAGCAGATGTTCAGCGGTCATTTTACCAGTACCGCACGGGCATTCGTCGGTACACCCTATCTTCAATTTGTTGAATAGGTGGTACCTCAGTCTGTTGTGGCCAGTGCGAAGTCTGAAGACAACGACCTGCTCTCTTCGGTTCAACTGGTAATAGGCATCGTTTTTGGTGTAACCAGTATGTTCGGTTTCCCATTTGGTCATGTATTTGGCTTTGATAAGCCGTTTTGACTCTTCGTACGTCATACTGGTATCTGTTTGTGGTAGTCTTGCACCTTCTTTTGCCAGTCTCTCTGCCTCCTCGTTGCCTTGGATGTTGCAGTGTGACGGAACCCACTGTACCACTACCCTTTTTGGTGCGGACTGCTGGCACAGTTTGCAGAGTGCTGCTCTTAAGTCATTAAGCTCAGTGTTTTTCTGGCTTTTTAGCGCTGTGACTACGGCGAGAGCATCTGTCAGCAGGACTATATGGCTCTCATTTTCACTGTGTGTCACCATTTCTTCCACTGCCGCCCTCAGTGCCTCTGCCTCCGCTCTGAAATTGCTTGTGTACTTACCAGTAGCGAATGACAGTGTTATTTTTCTGCCATTTGGTAGGTTCAGGAATGCTCCTGCCCCTCCGTTCTGTGTTGTGTTTGTTACAGAACCGTCGGTGTATGCATGGGTCCAGTCCATGCTTGGGTAGCTTTTCGTTATGAAGCTTAGGGTAGTATCTCTCCTTTCATTTTCAGTCTGGCAGTTTTTGTTTGCAATACCTGGTATATTTTCTACCACCTCTGGAAATATATCCTGCCTCCAGGTAGGTTTTCGTACAGTAGTGATGGGTTTTGGTGTTGTTAGTGCGTTTATGGGATCTTCGTGCATCTTTGCTTTGGCTATTTCTGCAAAGTTTCTCCGCTTTAGTTTCCCATTTCCCAAATTGTTTAGTCTCTGGTGCATTGGATGGTCGGTCAGTCTTCGGAGTTTCTCTGACTGCAGCTGGGCTCTGCATTCTCATCTATCGGTCATGGATTGCAGTTTTGTAATCTTTTCAAGTTCTACAATTGGCGTTGACTTCATGCCACCTGTTATAATTCTCATGGCTTGGTTTTGAAGTTTGTTAACTTTATCGAAGTTCGCCTTCGCTGCTGTTGTCCATGCCGCAATGCCATACTCGAGAACTGGTCTCACTCTTCCAGTGTACAGTTTCTTTAGTATGCCTTCGTCTGCTCCCCAGCTTGTGCCAGCAAGTTTCCTCATGATTGCCATTCTTTCTCTGGCTTTCATTCGGTTTCTCTCAATCTGACTTTTCCATGTCATGCGCCGATCAAATGTGACTCCCAGATAGGTTGGGTTGTCGTTTGGCTGCAGGATTTTGCCATTTAGACTTAATTTGGTACTTTGGGGTTTTAATGAAAGCGAGAATATTGTGCATGTGGTTTTCTCCTCGTTTATTTTGACCAGCCATGAGTTCGCCCACTCTTCCAGCGATGTTAGGGCCGTCTGCATCCGATTTCTTGCTATGGTGAGATTCTTTTCAGAGGTCCACATAGCCAGATCGTCTGCAAACATTGAGCTATGGACTCTTCTCTGTATATTATCTGTAATATCGTTTATATATACCAGGAAGAGTGTGGGGGACAAAACTCCCCCTTGGGGTACTCCCTGCTCGAGTGTCACCTTTTTGCTCATCTGCCCTTGTACTTGGACTCTGGCCGTTCTTTGTTTGAGGTAGTGGTTGATCCACTTGTACATCTTCCCACAGACATCACTTCTTCTTAGCTTGACTCTAAGTCCATCTTTCCAGACTTTGTCAAATGCCTTTTCCAGATCCACCCAAACAGCTACTGTGTGTTTCTGTGCCTGGTAGGCATCTTCTATCTCCTGGGCTATGAGGATGACCTGGTCCTCAGTGGATCTGTGCTGTCTAAAGCCGGCTTGCTGTGGAATTAGTATTCGTTTTTCTTCCAGATGCCACATCAGTCTGGTGTTTATCATCCGTTCCATCAGCTTGCCGACACAGCTCAGTAGGCTTATGGGCCTGTATCCATTTGGATCTGTTTTGTCCTTTCCTGTTTTTGGTACTGGTACCAGTATTGCGTCTTTCCATGCCTGTGGTACAATTCCCCTTTTCCAGCTTTGGTTCAGGACCGATAGCAGTTTCTTCTTCGCGGTTTGGCCCAGCCCCATCAGCATTTCGTTTGTTATCCCGTCTTTTCCGGGAGATTTCCTTTTCTTTAGTGTTCTCATAGCCTCTTCCATTTCGCGCATTGTTAGTTTGGCCATCATGTGCTCTTCAGGAGCCGTATTCATGTTTTCGTGTCCCTTTAGCTCTTCGCTAATGTCTGTATGCTTATCTGCAGGGACCTCGATGTGGTTTGCTCTGGCATAGTGATCGACAAAGGCGTTTGCGGCTTTCTTACCTGTGATCAAGTTCTCGCCCTGCTTGATAGTAATTTGTTTATTTGACGGGGTTTCGTCGTTCATGGCTCTGACTAGCTTCCATAGCTTGTTCCCGTCTTTGTCCAGGTTTAGACTTTCCGTTTTATTTTTCCAGCTTTCTCTTGCTGTTTGCTTGAGAGTGTGTTTGTACTTCGTCGCGGCGGCTTTGAGGGCGATGTTTGCCTCCATGGATTTTTCTCGCTCTGCCATGTTCCTAGCATTTGTTACTGCATCTTCCGCTTTCTGCAACTCATCATTCCAGTAGGGCTTATAGTTTTTCCTAGCTCCTCTTGGGATGGTTTCAGTGGCGGCTTGCATTATTGCCTTGCTTAGGCTCTCTACCATGGACTTCATTTTGGTGTTTCGTGTGTTGATTGTTTCACACAGCCCATCTGTCAGGATTGCAAATCTGTCCCAGTCGGCTCGTTTGTAATTCCAACGTGGGAGCGGTTTTGTTTCCTCTGGGCCTACTTCCATGTCAATGGTTAGCCTGATCGGCCTGTGGTCGCTACCTGCCAGTTGGTTTAGCACCTGGCGGTCTATTTTATGGTGTATATCCTGTGTGGAGAAGGCCAAATCTGGAGTCGAGGTGGTATGCCATGTTCTTGAATAAAAGCTAGGGCTATCCTCCGGCCTATTGATTAGGGAGAGATTTGCATCTATCTCCCAATCTTCCACTTCGTCACCTCTGCTGTCTGTGTCAGAGTATCCCCATCTCTCGGAGTGGCTGTTGAAATCTCCAACTACTATGCAGTTGGAGTCTCTGACCTCCATACTCGAGAGCGATAGGTCTCTATTTGGTGGTCCGTACAAATTGAAAATGCGGAGCTTCGTCTCTTGAGCCATTATGTCAACTCCTACAATTTCTGCTTGTCCGGTGTGATTGACAGATATCGCGCTACTCGGTATGCAGTTTCTGGTCAGTATCAGGACCCCTCCTTTGTGGCTTTCTCTATCTAGACGGAAGGTCTGGTATCCTCTGATTGAGAATTTATGGTTATTGTTGAGGTGCGTTTCCTGGATACATGCCACGTCAATCTTACCTTCATGCAGGTGATGTGTTAGGGAAAGTTTTTTGTTAATGACTCCCTCCGCATTCCACTGTAGTATTTTGAGGGTCTTGAGGTTTTGGCCAATAGAAGTTGCCCCATAGCCATGTGCCTTGACTCCACGACACATGGGTGGGTGACCACCAGTAGTCAAGGGTGGGCCATTCGAGGCGTGAGGCCCGGCACTATCGCTGCCTGGCGGGACTCCGCAGGATGAGCGCCATGCGTTTTTCTAATAGGTTGTACTGCCATCATGCTGCGATTTACGTTGCACTGTTTTGTTAGGCTTGCGGCCCCGTGCATCCGATTTCAACAGGCGTTTCTGTAGGGATGCCCTCCTTAGCCTTTGGCTGTCCCCAGCCTATCTGCAAGGCAGCAGTTGTTTATGATCAGAGTTGTCTCTCTTATGGAAGTTGTCTTACCAGACTATCGAGTCTTCACTACTCGTGTCTATAGGGTGCAATGATGATATGTGAGATGATATATGAGATGGACTGGTTTACCCGGAAGAGAGGCAGTCCAGTGTGTCTGTATCCCAGGATCGTCACGTCCTGCCAGAAACGTAACATTTGCATGTGAGTGGGGTATCTCTTTCTCCCTTTATTTTCTTGGCTTCTATGCAGGGATGGTACGCCTAGCATTCCCTGCCACCTGGGGTGTTGACACAGTGGGGCAGGTGTGCAATGTCCGCTGGTCTGCATCTCTTCTGCGTCCAGCATGATAGTTATATGGCTGATAACGTACAGAGGTAGATATCGTAGCCGACGTGCATTTAGCCAGAGGACAAGCCTGGTAATGTCACAGAGATGTTGTTCGCCTGGTGTGCGGACAGCTCTCATGGTCAGTGGTTGAGTCTTGACAGTTCACAGTGAGGTGGCTGCTCTACTGTTTTCGACACCCCGACCAGGGACTAAGTCTTTAGTTGGTGGTTTCGCACCCCATCGCCGTATAAGGTGAGTATCAATCAGTTGTCCGCCCGCTTTGATCGGCGGACGGCAAGGACCTCTTGCTGCGGCTTTACCGGATATGGATGGGGCGCAAGCCCCAGGTCCCGAGCATGTAGGAGCCTCCCATTGCAGTAATGCTGAGATTTTGGGCGGGATTGCGGCTTACAAGGGTTCGGCCGTAATCCCCCACATGGTAGCCTCGCCCCATTGGCTTATCAGCCTGGTACGTGAACCAAAGTGTCTGCGGCTCCTCTCGATATGAGCTGGTTTTCCGTAGCAACGCCCTGTCATTAGTAGGGTAAAACTGACCTGTCTTCAGATGGTCTATTTCCAGCACCCGTTCACTATTTGGTCAGACGAATTTATTGAGGGCTTTTTGTTTGTCAATGACCAGGTATTTGAAATCTGCGGTTTCTGCGGGGTTAAACACGATTTCCGTAGCTTTCTTTCATTAGAGTGTTTGAGAGCTGACTTGTCTTCCGTGAGTCTAATACCAGCGTACGTTCATTTTTAGACCCAAACGGTAGTGCTCTCGATTTGTCAGTCGTTCTACAGTATTGGCGTGTTCAGTCAAATAAAGCCGCAGGTTCCACTCCTGGTGGTGCCCTTCCGTCAATTCCTTTAGCGAGACAATCAAGTTACTTAGAGGGTGGCCCCAGATTTTCGAGGGTCTAATTCCAGCACATGTTCACTATTAGACCCAACGAGGGTGCTCTCTTTTTGACCGTCATTCTACAGTATTGGCGTGTTTAGTTAATTTAAGCCTCAGGCTCCACTCCTGATAGTGCTCTTCCATCAATTCCTTTGTCAAAACACTCGATGCAAACCAACCGAGCCACAGGGGGCATAACCCCAGATTTCTGAGGGTCTAAATCCAGCACCAGTTCCATATTAGACTCCAGAAAAGTGGTCTCGGCATGTCAATCATTTCAGTGTTGGCCGTGTTGAGTCAAATTAAGCCGCAGGCTCCACTCCTGGTGGTGCCCTTCCGTCAATTCCTTTAAGTTTCAGCTTTGCAACCATACTTCCCCCGGATCCCAAACACTTTGGTTTCCCGGAAGCTGCCCGCAGAGTCATCGAAGCAACTCCTGCGGATCGCTAGTCGGCATCGTTTATGGTCAGAACTACGACGGTATCTGATCGTCTTCGCGCCTCTGACTTTCGTTCTTGATTAATGAAAACATTCTTGACAAATGCTTTCGCAGTAGCTCGTCTTGCGGCGATTCAAGAATTTCACCTCTAACGCCGCAATACGAATGCCCCCGTTTGTCCATGTTAATCATTACCTCCAGTTCCGAAAACCAACAAAATAGAACCGAGGTCCTATTCCATTATTCCATGCACCATTATTCAGGCAGCCGAGGCCTGCTTTGAACACTCTAATTTTTTCAAAGTAAACGCGCCGGCCACCCAGGACGCTCAGCGAAGAGCATCCGTGGGAGAGAGCCGGCAGACGGTAGGGCAGGAGACAACGGGCAGTGAACCGGCGCGAGCCGGACCGCCCGCCTGCGCCTGAGATCCAACTACGAGATTTTTAACTGCAACAACTTTAATATACGCTATTGGAGCTGGAATTACCGCGGCTGCTGGCACCAGACTTGCCCTCCAATAGATCCTCGTTAAAGGGTTTAAAGTGTACTCATTCCAATTACGGGGCCTCGAAAGAGTCCCGTATTGTTATTTTTCGTCACTACCTCCCCGTGCCGGGAGTGGGTAAGTTGCGCGCCTGCTGCCTTCCTTGGATGTGGTAGCCGTTTCTCATGCTCCCTCTCCGGAATCGAACCCTGATTCCCCGTTACCCGTTACAAACATGGTAGGCATGTCACGTACCATCGACATTTGATAGGGCAGACATTTGAAAGATGCGTCGCCGGCACATGAGGCCATGCGATCAGCACAAAGTTATCCAGAGTCACCAGTGGGGACGCCGCAACCCCGCGAGGGGAAACGACGATTGGTTTTGAACTAATAAAAGCGCTCTTTCCGCGAGGGTCGGAGCTTGGTAAGCATGTATTAGCTCTAGAATTGCCACAGTTATCCAAGTAGGATCGTGTCATCTAAGGAACCTCGACTGATTTAATGAGCCATTCGCGGTTTCACCGTGAGACAGTGTGAACTTAGACATGCATGGCTTAATCTTTGAGACAAGCATATGACTACTGGCAGGATCAACCAGATATCTGTCGGAGACGTACGTACAGCACACACCGGTCGGCGGAGGAAGGGTGTGTAAAAAGCCTCACTGGGACGACGGCCACAGGGACCGACTGACGGGACGGACGGACGGTTGTTCCACCCGTCCCTCACTCCGTCGACCTAGGACCGCCTGACAGGGGCCTCCCACACGCACCAGACGACCGACCGACCGGGCTCGCTCGAGGAGGGATGGCAGCGCTCTGTGCAGAACGGATCCCAACGACCTCGGCGATGAATTTCACTGGGACTAGAGATAATTTGGCCTGCCGGCCTGCCCTTCTCCGTAGGAACGCAGGGCCTCGAGGCAACGATTCCTGCTTTCCATTTGCCGGTCACAAGCTCTTTGCGAGAGTCGGACCACCAGCGAGACGTACTGTCGAGCTCTGCTATAAGCCTTAGATAAATCACCACGGACGGACCACGTTTCCTGATACGGACCAGACGAGCGCACCTCGGTGGAGGAGCCACTACAACAAACCGCACCCAATTCGCTCTACGGGGAAAGGCAGGCGAGCGTTTTCCGCAAGCCCGCGCTATCGCTCCGCCTGGCGGGACTGAGATCGCTTTACGAACACTGGTTGAAATTGAGTCGCTGCGGCGAGACAACTACCCCAGTTTCTTATATACAAACACTATTTCTGAATTCTTTTGATTTAAGGTTAGGCGCTCATTTTCGCTTTTTTTAAAATTTTGTGTTTTACGTTTGCCTAATTTATATATTTCACAATGCCGCGTACGTTGCACTTTTTTTATATTTTGCACCTGTGTACTCAGTGCGTCCGACTTCAGCATCCATGTTATGCAAGGGTCTGCTTCCTCTTACATTTTTTAAGGGTTTGCTTCCCCGGGATAATGACCGATGCTGTGATGGGGATCGAACCCAACACCTTCGGATTGTGAGCCGTGTCACTTAACCACTAGACCACGCCACCCCCATTTTCGCTTTGAGTAACTACCATTACTTCTGCGAGGTCAAGGAGAATCCTTGACCTGAATTTGATGGAAATTCTCGTTTTCAGGTCGACCTTCGCTTGTCAAGTTATTTTTACACTTAATATCAAGGGAACAGTGAATAAGTATTGATCGCGTTATTACAGATCTATCAGCATCGGGGCTCTTGTCCTTCGACCCAGTGCCATGAAGTGGTATTGGCACGTGTTTATCAGTTGTTGTCTAATGCCATACAAAGTATTCCATTTATTAGACCTCGGAGCAAGAAGCATCCATCTCCTAACATTGGTAAGTGCTCAGCACTCAAAGAGATGATTCTGTTCAGGTGATTGTTCTATGGGATATCTTGGCTTCGGTAAGTGCTCAGCACTCAAAGAGATGATTCTGTTCAGGTGATTGTTCTATGGGATATCTTGGCTTCTCAACCGAAAGATGGGAGTTATACTGTCATTTGGATTTGGGCTTTCCATATCTCTGTATACCTCCCTAACCGCGTTTTCCAGGGCCCATCTGTTCAGTGATTGGATGATGGAGAACAGTACATGCTCAAAAGGAGAGTATGAAAATATGTGACAAGGAGAAAGATAGAAGACAAGACACGCCAAGGACGACAGAGGCAAAATATTTAGTATGACATCACCAACTCGTTAATGATAAACAGATCGCCTGAAGAAGTGTTACAAAACGCAAAGAAACGTATGGTTTTGTAAGGGTTTTGCGATTGGATGGAACGTTTAATTATGATCGCAGTGTTAATTACATCATTTAAAATTAAATTGTCGCTAATTCAACTCTTGATTTTTATTAAAACTAAGCCCTGTGCGGAAAATTCCTAGTATTTTATATCTGGATCGGTTACAAACGAGAGAGTTCTTGAAATTTTTAGGAAGGCGTTAGGTCAGTATAAAAACCTACTGACTAAAAGTAAAAACACGAAAATTGGTATGGGCATATATCACGATCGGTAGGGCTGACCAAGACCGTCCTGCAAGGCACTGTGCATGGGAAGCGTGGAGGGAGAGCCCACAAAAGAGATGGTAGGAAAATATAAAAGTGTGGACGGGAAGGTCTATAGCTGAAACTAATACTCTGGCGAGAAATCGAGACGTATGGCGGGAACTGGTTCGACAAACTGCAATTACGGGGCCTCAACGATCTTCTAGGTTACTAGACTGATGATGATGATGATGATGATGATGATCCCTTTAAAAAATTCAATTGGGGGAGAGGAGATTAACTTCGGGTCAAGCAGAACAAACTAATCATAGCTTTTTGGGTAGGTGAGCCCAGGTAATGAAATGACTTTCCATCCCAACGGTCGGGGTTAGATCTTTAGTTGACGCGGGATTTTTCCGATTCCAAAACGGGTTCTAGTGTCGACCCAGCCAAAATAACTGAGTACCAGAATAATCTGGAAAATTAAAGGGAGCCGGCGTGATGTTCACTACATCACCGCTAGTGTGAGGTAAAGAAAAATGCGGGCCTACCACCATATTCACAATATGACACGCTACCGTGTTAACACAATTTTTACTTATGTAAGTCAGGGCCAGCTGAAACATACTGATCAAGAACCATACCTCACATTCACGCAGTTCTACCTGAAAACAGGTTGTTTCGTGACAGTCTGGTTAACGAGGTAGGAATCGACAGTATGATCTCAATAGTGATGAGATTACTGGGGAATCTCGCATTGCACTACAGCAAGAAGAATTCCAGTTTTCCATCTCAATTACGCCTTCGGATGTTAGGAGAACCATTGCAGCTTGCCCCAAACGAAAATAGCAAAATCAAGTACTATTTGGATTGGCGAACTGAGACCTTAGTCCGGTCAGGCACAGCATATTGAACAGGACCGCATCTGGTTCAAACACAACATACTGATCAGGACGTCACGTCAGAGTCAGACACAACATACTGAACAGGACCGCGTCAGGGTCAAACACAACGTACTGAACAGGACCGCATCTGGTTCAAACAAAACATACTGACCAGGACGTCGAGTGAGGGTCAGGAACAACATACTGACCAGACCCGCGTCAGGGTCAGGAACAACATACTGACCAGGGCGTCGCGTGAGGGTCAGGAGAACATACTGACCAGGACCGCGTCAGTGTCAGCCACAACATACTGACCAGGATTGCGTCAGGGCCAGGCACAACATTCTGACCAGGACGTCGCGTGAGGGTCAGGAACAACATACTGACCAGAACCGCGTCAGGGTCAGGCACAACATACTGACCAGGACCGCTATCCATCTTGCACCTTCGATCCACCTTCATAAGTACTCTCGGGATGTGAGAAAAGTTTCTACAAACCGCCACTTAACACTCTATCCGGGCGCATAAAAAAGTAAACTTACTCATTATGAACATTCAACAACAACAACAACAACAACCGTGATTCATTGTAATTCGTTCACTTCAGAATTTATAGCTTTTTCAATTCATTGCTTTTTATTGCAAACTTTGCAGAACACAATTATTTATGAGAAAAATTAATTGACTTTTACGATAAAATCGCATTTTATTGGAGGCTTGCAGAGAAACAGGGGTTGCAAAGAATTCCAGGAATCTTGTTGTGCAAAGAAATAAATTCGCAGAAATGAGCAGTTGTCCGCTTTGATTGTTTTAGTCGTGTTTTTATTACTCTAAATTTGACATTTCATATCGTTTTCTAGGCTGTTGTTTCTGGCTTCGTGGTTACTTAAAATTTTCATCTTGTTTTTTTTTCTTTTTCTTTTTCTTGTTCTTCTTCTTAAACTTCTTCTTCTTCTCCTTTTTATTCTTCCTGTTATTCTTATTATTATTATTTTTCTGCATGTTCATTTTTCACTTCTTCTTATTTTTCTTCTTTTTTATCTTTCTTCCTCGTCCTTCTTCTTCTCCTACTTGTTCTTCTTCTTTTCCTTCTTATTTTTCTCGTTCTTCCGTTTCATCTTCTTACAATTATAACTATTATACTTCCTCTTCTTCTAATTCATCTTCTTTTACTTCATTTTCTTCTAATTCATCTTCTTTTACTTCATTTTCTTCTAATTCATCTTCTTTTACTTCATTTTCTTCTAATTCATCTTCTTTTACTTCATTTTCTTCTAATTCATCTTCTTTTACTTCATTTTCTTCTAATTCATCTTCTTTTACTTCATTTTCTTCTAATTCATCTTCTTTTACTTCATTTTCTTCTAATTCATCTTCTTTTACTTCATTTTCTTCTAATTCATCTTCTTTTACTTCATTTTCTTCTAATTCATCTTCTTTTACTTCATTTTCTTCTAATTCATCTTCTTTTACTTCATTTTCTTCTAATTCATCTTCTTTTACTTCATTTTCTTCTAATTCATCTTCTTTTACTTCATTTTCTTCTACTTCCTCTTCCTTCCCATTGTTCTACTTTATTTTCCTCTCTTCCTCATCTTCGTCCTCTTTCTCGCGCCCTCTGTTATCCAATCACATAGTACAGGGTTTTCACTGCAGCTTGCTCCTTTCAGGAAGCCTGCATCCAATCACTTTGTAAGTTTGTGCCATCGTGGTAATGTAAGAATTTAATTGACATTACGAGGTTGCGAACTACATACACCTTAGCAACCCAAGAACAGGGTATCTCAAACGGAGTTCAGCGGAACCACAGAGTTCCGCAAGACGTCTCCGGGCATGGCCAACTGTAATAGATCTAAAGTAATTCATGCTCGGAGAGAGGTCGCACGAAAACTAAGTAATGAATAAACATGAAGTATTTTTTTAAGGAAAGAAAAATATACTTAGCCTACATATGTAATAATTGTATTTTTTTCATTAAAGAAAAATCAATTTAACCTACATATGTAATAATTGTATTTTTTCAGGAAAGAAAAATAAACTAAACCTACATATGTAATAATAATATTTTTTCAGGAAAGAAAAATCAACTTAACCTACAAATATAATAATAATTTTTTTTCAGGAAAGACAAATCAATTTAACCTACATATGTAATAATTGTATTTTTCAGGCAAGAAAAATTAACTTAACCTACATATGTAATAATTTTTACTCACGATTTCCCGTGATATCTGACAATTATTTCAAGCGTTGCTGCGTGATGCCATAATTGATAACAGCTGGTCTAGATTGATCGGAACAGGTAGACCCACAGCAGACACTGACGTCTGAGGCGATGTGTGAAAGACTTCATTTGACGACGTTTGATGAATTCATTAGTTAGGGGAAGTAATCTGTTGATTCTTGCTGACTTACCTGACCTTGCCCCTAACTCTAGGTCTCGTATACACCTTTGAGAGAAGGTAAGGCAGGACGTAGGATGTTGGGATGTTGTTATTGGTGTTGTTTAATGCCCACAAAGGGAATGAAGACTAACGTCTGGTCAGGCAAAATATACTGATCAGACATGTTAATAAGTTTCAGGCAAAACATACTGGACAAGACCATCACATTGGCTTACTCGCACCCTTTCCTGGAAACCGCCTGTTTTTTATGGCAGCCTGGCTAACAAGATGAGGGATGGACGTGATCCCCGTAGTAGTAGTCCTGCTCGTTGTGGGCAAACAACAAAATGTCAACAATGAGGAAGTTTAATCTTTTGTGCGCAGTGAAAAGGACGTTAATTGGCAGGTTTGTATTAGCTTTTCTCACCTCCCGAGCGTGCTGATGAAGGTGGATCGCGGTTCTCCAGGCGGTTATGCTACGCTTGAGTTCATCTGCGTGGAGCTCACTACTGCGAGGATCAAATCGATCCACATCTCATCAGCTAGGCTGCCTTGAGAAAGCCTGTTTCCAGGGAACGCTACATGGAAGAGAGATTTTGGTCTTGGTCAGTGTATTGTGCCTGACCCTGACGGGACGTCCTGGTCAGTATGTTGACCCTGACTGGACTTGCGTTTCAGTTCCCCGCAGAACGTATGTAACATCCAGATAAAGTCTAGCTGAAATATATAGTTGGTAGCTTGTGAACTTGTTTTTCGGTGACAGTAACATCTAGCTTCTGTGATTACTGCAAGTAGCTGACGCTAGGTATCGCATGCATATGCGCAGTTCAGTTACAAAATGGTGTCAGTGATCGTAGGGTGCATAATCAAAGAATCTCGTGCTATTGTGTGTGTTTGTTTCTTTGTTTTTCTGCGAGGGACAGTAGGCAAAACAATTTTCTGCAAATGATATTCATAAGGAGATGCTTCCTATTTACGGCTAGAAGTGTTTAACTCGTGAAGTGGTACATAACCGGGTCGGTAAATATACTAAAGGCTGATACAATATTGCTGATGAAGCCAGACCTGGTCGCCCTGTTCAGAATTCAATTTATTCATATGTGCGCTAGGTAGGCAAGATGATTCAAGCTGACGGGCGAGTAACGATAGAGAGTGTAGCAACTGCAATTGCGTTTTCGAATGCCTTAGCCTTCATAACAATCCATGACCCGCCATTGGCAGGAGAAGTTTTGCGAATGACGGAGAGTTTGGCCTGGCTTCGTTCGTTCTTAATCCCCCGCTACCATACCCTGAAAGGGCTTAAGTAGCAGAATGTAGTCCAGAGAACGAAATGTGTTGTGTCGTAGTTTACAGCTTGATCGCGATATTTGCACCTTTCGGTCCAACACATCCGACTTCAGCAAGCATTTTTTGAGTACCGTTTTAGCATTCCCTTCGATCCCTTCGATCCCTTCTCCTTAGCCAGTCTGCCCTGCTGCAGCCTGTTATCCATGATCACCGCGTGGTGTAGAAGGGTCTTGGCAGCTCTAGTTCGCTGGCCCTGACGCTAGCAGTCAGCTATGGGTCGCTGACCACTGCACCTCATGCGCTATTCAGCATCTTGATCCCACGGAGTTTTAACGTGAAGTACAAATGTGATTGTGACATCAGGGCAAAGACGTCTATGCTGTCCGTGTTGGGGCACTGATGGAGCGATGGAGCAAGTGTTCCAATGATGGTCAAAATTATGTTCAGAAATGCGGAACAAAGTAAGTGCAGTAAAGAAACGGTCGTCAAGTTCTTATCCCATTCAGTATTTGTACTGACTTGACCTCGAATGTTCTGCGTTCGCCCGGAAAGGGGTCGGCCACATTACTATGTGATGTAGTTTACAGCAAAGCGACGCCTTTCGGTCCGATACGTTCGGTTTTAGCAAGTCATTTTTAGCGTTAGGTTGTCCTTCCCTTTTCTATCAAAATTCTCTTAATCAGACTGCGCAATTGCAGCTTTTTTCCAGGGTCGCCATTTGGATGGGAAATAAGGTTTTTGTCAGCCACGAATCGCTGATGCTGACGCAAGCAGCCAGATGCGAGCCGCCGATTACTCTCAGCTCGTTCACTGCTGCTTAATCCCCCCAGTACCTTAAAATAAGTTGTGAAAGCAGCAAGGACGGCGCCCAACAGTAATTTTGCTCTAGTGTTTTAGTCCATCACGGATGTTGTCATGTCACGTACTTGACTGGAATTCACACTAGTTGACTACTTACACCTGTGTCCATGGAAATGTGTTGCGCTTTTCCATTAGGATTAGCTAGTTCGTTCATTTTGTGGTGTTTTCTCCTCCAATTATCCTGACTTGATCATGTTATTTTAAATAGTATTTCGGTTACGATATGTCATATTTCCATGGTCCAGTCCACGTGGTTGAATTTTACGAGATTGACGCCCTTCGTCCCGTTTGTTGATATCGCCAGTTTGATTCGGCTGGGAAATGTACACACGAGTCTGTAATGGACTAACACATCGAGAGATCTGGCCTAGTGCGGCAAACAACGTGCTCTTGACATATTGCTCGCACGCTGAGTGATGCCTACTAGACCATGTGGGGTTATTGGGACGGTAAGACACGGAGTAGATGAAACTGGTTGTATACAGACTCAGAAGAGTCTTCTAAACCAGTATAAAGAAGTTGAGTTATGTTATTGTTCATTCGGTTTCTCAGTTCGCATTTATCTATACAGTGGCGACGATGAGGCTAACGTCTGGTCAGACAAAACACACTGATCAGAGAATGTTATCCAGGGTCAGGAGAAATATACTGGCCAAGACCCTCACCTGACCTCCTCGTTGGTCGTCCTGGAAACGGGCTGTTGTCGAGGACAACAGTCTGGCTAATAAGGTGAGATTCGACGTGATCTTCGTAGTAGTGAGCAATACGCAGATGAATAGCACAACTGCATGGAGGACCCCGGTCCACCTTCATCAGCACGCTCGAGATGTGAGGAAAGCTACTGCAACTCGTCACTTTACGCCCTTTATCAGGGCGCACACAAGAGTAACCTACTCATTGTTGACATTCGAAACACAGCATCTATACATTGAGCCGCTGCAATGCTTTTGTTTAGTATATTGTTAGAATGTTCTACTTCAAAGCTCTATGTATGACATAGACGAGAATAGTACTGCTGCAATTCTGAAAATAAATGTATTATAATATAACAAACAGCGCATGAAAGATGGCGCCATAACCGGTTGTGGGTCTACATTGCTCTGCTGTTTTAGCTCATTATAAATATCGATATACCATGGTTTTCCAGGGAATTCACACTAGTCGACGACTTACACTTGTGTTCAGGGAAATGTGTTGTTGTTTTCCATTTGGTGTGGTTAATTCGTTCGTTTTGTGTGTTTTCTTTCGTCCGTGTATCTTGAAATGGACATCGGCTATATGAATAGCACTACTGCTTAATCATGTGTCATATTTCACGGTCTAGTTCACCCAGCTGAACTTCATGAGAATGATGCCCTTCGCCCTACCTGAAGACAGTGTCAGCTTTGTTGTATGAAATTTAGACACAACTATAATGAACTGCCACCTGGAGAGAAATGGGGCGCCGTCAGGTGTGTAGCGGCCCAAGACACGCCGCTGTTGTATGGCGGGAGCTGGTACTACAAACTGCAATAACGGTGCCTCAACAACCTTCTAGGTTATGGGACTGGTGATAATAATGAACAGCGCAGTGAAGGATGTTCTGCATCACTTGGATTTGCAAAAAGGCCAAAAGCTTTATGAGTGTAAACTAGGATTGTGTTTGTGAAAGTACGGTCTAAAAATAACATCTTTTAGATGATACAGGAATTTTACAATAAATAAGTCATTTTCTTTAGGATTAGATGAAGAATAATAAAATAAAATTAGCAACACAAGAAAAAGAACAAGAGGAAGGACGGAAAGAAGGAAGAAAGGAAGACAGTAAGGAAGGAAGGAAGGAAGGAAGGGAGGAAGGGAGGGAGGAAGGAAGGGAGGGAGGAAGGAAGGGAGGGGGGGGGCAGGGAAGGAGGTAATCAGGCAGGCAAGCAGGGGAGGGAGGGAAGGAAGAGTCAGGGAAAAGTCAGGCAATAGTCAGGGAATTGTCAGGAAAGAGTCAGAGAAGAGGGGAGAAAGGGGGAAGGAATGAGGGAAGAGTTGTGGAAGAATGGCGGAGAAGGAGGGAAGAGTGAGGGAAGATATTGATGACAGGCAAAGTAGTTAATATGTATGCTGCCATTTGAAAATGTTCATGGAAGAAAATGTAGACGAAGGAAATATAACACAAGAAATAAAGAACAGACAAAATCAGTTTGCAGACGGTGTGAACTTGTCGTGCATTTAAAAAACAGACATGAAACAACAATTTTTTCAGCTAGGCAATGCACAGGTGCGAAACCCGTTGCCATTATGAAAAAAAACCTCTTGTGCATTATTTAGATTTTCTTGTAGTTTAGTCTGCTTGGTTTATGGTACAATAAAGTGGGAGCATAGATGGCGCCTAACAGGTTTCGGGTCTACTTTGCTCTAGTGTTTGAGCCTATTAATATGGACTCCACTTCGGTTAACCTCCCTTTGTGACACTTGTTACAACGCATCGGAGTAATCAGCTGCTCGATCCTAGCCCGCTAAGCAGGAAATTCTCCTCCTAGCTACATTCAAGCTTACGCAAGAGCTGGGACCTGCACAAGGGGCATGTGCCACTGCAGAAGGACAGGTCAACTAAGACTAAAGACAAAGTAGGAGCTCCTGGTTGCGCTAAGAGGTTACACAATTCCATGTACGGCGCAGGATAGACAAGTTAGCTGGTGCCCTTGCATAAAGAACTGATCAGAGCGCTTATGTTGGCAGTTTATGTGACATTAAAAGATTGCTAAATACATGCACAACTGTGTGCAGTCGTTTTATATGGTTAGCTTTGAAATTTGTGCTGTGAATGTGACATTGAAAAAAGAAACGAAAATCAAAACAAGTAGCTCAAAGGCCTCGGAAATCATTCAATCATAGACGTAGACCAAAAAATAAAAACCAAGAAGATACAGCAAAAAACGTGCACCCAAAACTTACACCAAATATACGTACAAACAACACACGAAAAACTTACACAAACACATACACCAAAAACATACTCCAAAAACACAATAGAAGCATACACCAAATATACACATCAAAAACATGCACCAAAAACATAAACCAACGACATAGACCAAAAAAACGTAGACAAAATGCATAGGCGAAAAACAAATCCCCAAAACACACACTAAAAACATCTACCAAAAACGAAAACCAAAAACATATACCCAAAAACTGCGACACACTTCAAAAACATAAACCAAAAACACACGAAATAACAGCAAATAACACGCACTAAAAACAAAATTGAAAAAAAATAATCCAAACACATAAAATGAAAACAAACAAAAAACACACACCAAAACATAAACCAAAAATGCCTACCATAAACATACACCAAGAATATACACTAAGAACATACAACAACAACACTCCAAAAACACACTTCGAAGTCATAAACCAAAAGCATAAACCAAAAACAGTCACCAAAAACATACACCAAAAAACAGTCACTAAAAACATATATCAAAATCTTTCACTAAAAACATTCACCAAAAAAACACCAAAAACATACACTAAAAATTCACACCAAAAACATACATAAAAATACACATCAAAAATAAACATTAAAATACACACCAAAAACGCCCACCAAATACATACAACAGAGACATACACCAAAAACATAGACTACAAACATAGACTAAAGTCATGCACCAAAAACATAAAGAAAACACAAATTCCATTGTCGGTCACAGCGAACAATAGACAGTACCACTGCAGCCTTTATGGCATGGCTCTACAATACTACCAAGAAGATTCTGATGGGATAACAGCATCATCATGTGAAATAAATTACCACAGAAACCCTCACTTGTAGAACACACGAAGTATGTTGGTGCAGACGTCCCGTAACAAGCCACCTGCAAATATAACCCAATGATCAGTAACCATACCAAAAAAAGGGAGAAACAGCAGAAAAAGAGGACTAGTAACAGGCATTCTAGAATATAAAACCTCGGTCCTCTTAGTGAGGAATGTGCCTCGCTACAAGAAAGGCTCGAATTTGGAAGTCGGCCAACTCAACAGGCAATATACACTCCTCCTCTTTCCACGCCCCCTCCCCACCTCTCAATACACAGACGGGTAACAATTATGGATAATAGTTACAGATGCATACCTCTGTGGCATATTGTTGTCGTCGGCTCGTCATCCATGTTGCTGTTGCTGACGTTGTTGTTGGTCCACAATGAGCAAATGTTTGTGTCTTTGGTGCGCCGGGATAATTCCTTTAAGTGGCGGGTTGCAGTAGCTTTCCGCACATACTGAGCGTGCTCATGAGGGTGGACGGATCTTCCAGGCGGTTGTGCTATGCTTGGCTTCATCTGCGTGACACTCACTACTATAGGAATCACGTCGATCCCCATCTAGTTAGCCGACTGCCTTGAAAGCAGCCTGTCTCCATGGAACGCTCTATGGAAGAGATTCGCCCTAGTCAGTATGTTGTGCCTGACTCTGACACGACGTCCTGGTCAGTATGTTGTGCCTGACTCTGACACGACGTCCTGGTCAGTATGTTGTGCCTGACTCTGACACGACGTTCTGGTCAGTATGTTGTGCCTGACTCTGACACGACGTCCTGGTCAGTATGTTGTGCCTGACTCTGACACGACGTCCTGGTCAGTATGTTGTGCCTGACTCTGACACGACGTTCTGGTCAGTATATTGTGTCTGACCCTGCCCCGATATCGTGGTCATGATGTTGTGCCTGACCGGACTAAAAACAACTGCCGTTGGGGATGAAGTGTTAGAGCCTTCATTGTATTGCACCACAGATTCGTGTAGTGGGACCACCAGTTCTCTTCCTTGCTGTCTTTTTCCTTCCTCCGCCATCAGGCAGGTACCATTTGCAGCTATCGACTGGAGATGCTAGTAGCAGGATTAGAACCCCGTACCTTTCCCATAAAACGCGAATGCTCTACCGCTTCGTTAATCAGCTGAATAGCGTCTCAGTAGCCTCTAATGACAGGCTCAATTTTGCATATTTTTTTTGGTTCGTTTACTTTCAGTTGTTTATTGCATTTGTTTTCAGAGTGCTATGCATAGACTTGTCTTTGCGGTTGTTATTGCTTCGCAGTTGTTGGCAATTTGTTTTGTTTTTTATGTTTATTGGTGGGAGGTGTGGGGGGGGGGGACGAGGAAGAGAAAGGGGGGGGGGGGGGATGTTGATTAAAGGTTTGCCTTTCTGAATTATTCTGGCGAATTCTTAGACATTTGACCTCCAGACCTCGGTTTTTTAGGCGACGTCAGGACATATTAGCTAATGTTTGTATCTGTTATGAGGACATATAAGCGAGTGTGTGTGTCTGTTTGTGATATGGACGTATTAACCAGTCTATGGATGAGTGTGTGTATCTGTTTGTAATGTGGACGTATTGGCCGGTGCATGGATGCGTGTGTGTATCTGTTTGTAATGGGGACTTATTGGCCGGTGCATGGATGCGCGTGTGTATCTGTTTGTAATGTGGACTTATTGGCTGGTGCATGGATCCGCGTGTCTATCTGTTTGTAATCTGAACGTATTGCCTAGTGTATGAGTGCGTGTTTGTATCCATTTGTAATGTGGAATTATTGACCAGTCAATGGATCCGTGTGTGAATCTGTTTGTTATCTGAACGTATTGGCTAGTTTATGAATGCGTGTGTGTGTCTTTTTGTTATGTTAACGTACAGTATGGATGCGTGTGTGTATCTGTTTGTAATGTAGACGTATTTGCTGTGTATGGATGCGTGTGTGTATCTGTTTGTAATGTAGACGTATTTGCTGTGTATGGATGCGTGTGTGTATCTGTTTGTAATGTAGACGTATTTGCTGTGTATGGATGTGTGTGTGTATCTGTTTGTAATGTAGACGTATTTGCTGTGTATGGATGTGTGTGTGTATCTGTTTGTAATGTAGACGTATTTGCTGTGTATGGATGTGTGTGTGTGTATCTGTTTGTAATGTAGACGTATTTGCTGTGTATGGATGTGTGTGTGTATCTGTTTGTAATGTAGACGTATTTGCTGTGTATGGATGTGTGTGTGTATCTGTTTGTAATGTGCTCCAGTTTAGCAGTTTTACAGTACTGTAATTCTGCCAATCCTTTCTGTACGCGGAGAAGTGGTCGTGCCGAGAATAATCCCCGATATGCCCAGTCCAACCGGACACGAAGTAATTTCGACGCGTGTTTGTTGCTATGCTGCTGGGGATGTTGTTATTGTTCAAAGTTACTTGTGCCAAGTTGAGTTAAACCTTGACGGCGTTTCTCTAGTAGCGGGTTCCGACAAACAATTACAATTAAAACGGTCATTCTAAAAGACTCGAGGAGCGTACTCCGAGACATCTCAAGCCCCAAACAAGATAGACTCTAGGAGCGTTCACCAAGCCATCTCAAGCCCCAAACAAGATAGACTCTAGGAGCGTTCACCACGCCATCTCAAGCCCCAAACAAGATAGACTCTAGGAGCGTTCACCAAGCCATCTCAAGCCCCAAACAAGATAGACTCTAGGAGCGTTCACCAAGCCATCTCAAGCCCCAAACAAGATAGACTCTAGGAGCGTTCACCAAGCCATCTCAAGCCCCAAACAAGATAGACTCCATGAGGGTTCACTAAGCCATCTCAAGTTCCAAACAAGATAGACTCCATGAGGGTTCACCAAGCCATCTCAAGCCTCAAACAATATAGACTCTCACACGAAATAAAATATAACATCGGATTGCTGTCCCCAAAAACAGATTTAGTCTCGCAGTGGATTCCGGCTCACTGTGGGATCCCTGGGAACGAAACGACAGATGAGCACAGAAAAGTCGGAAGTTGCGGCAGGCTTTCGCCATCAACAGAGCTGTAAATAAGCAAAGACACTCATCAAACAATCCACGAGGACGGAAGGGAGAGACCACCAAAAGGATTCCAGACAGAAAATTACAACATTGATAAGCTTGGCAGAGATGGGTAGACAAAGATCCACATACTCAGAACGGGACATTGCAGACTCAAGACCCACCTCAACAGAATGGGTTTCAGAGACACTGCCACGTGCGATTGTGGAGCACCCAAGCAAACACCAAAAACATTTCCTATAAGACTGCCGCACTTATGCACAACGAAGATGGGTAGTCTGGGTAGTCTGATGTGGGGGAGCGCCCATGCTCGAAAGGCTGTCAAGACCAGCGAAGACTGGAAACGCAGTCTTGTTCGTGAACCTCACCGGACTAGAAGCATAGCATCAGTTGATCGTGAACCTCACAGGACTAAGCGGACAGCATCAGTTGGTAGTGAACCTCACAGGACTAAGTGGACAGCATCAGTTAATCGTGAACCTCACCGGACTAGAAGCATAGCATCAGTTGATCGTGAACCTCACAGGACTGAGCGGACAGCATCAGTTGATCGTGAACCTCACAGGACTAAGTGGACAGCATCAGTTGATCGTGAACCTCACAGGACTAAGCGGACAGCATCAGTTGATCGTGAACCTCACAGGACTAAGCGGACAGTATCAGTTGATCGTGAACCTCACAGGACTAAGCGGACAGTATCAGTTGATCTTGAACCTCACAGGACTGAGCGGACAGCATCAGTTGATCGTGAACCTCACAGGACTAAGCGGACAGCATCAGTTGATCGTGAACCTCACCGGACTAAGCGGACAGCATCAGTTGATCGTGAACTTCACCGGACTAAGCGGACAGCATCAGTTGGTAGTGAACCTCACAGGACTAAGCGGACAGCATCAGTTGGTAGTGAACCTCACAGGACTGAGCGGACAGCATCAGTTGGTAGTGAACCTCACAGGACTGAGCGGACAGCATCAGTTGGTAGAGAACCTCACAGGACTAAGCGGACAGCATCAGTTGATCGTGAACCTCACAGGACTGAGCGGACAGCATCAGTTGATCGTGAACCTCACCGGACTAAGCGGACAGCATCAGCTGGTAGTGAACCTCACAGGACTAAGCGGACAGCATCAGTTGGTAGTGAACCTCATAGGACTGAGCGGACAGCATCTTTTGGTAGTGAACCTCACAGGACTGAGCGGACAGCATCAGTTGGTAGTGAACCTCACAGGACTAAGCGGACAGCATCAGTTGATCGTGAACCTCACAGGACTGAGCGGACAGCATCAGTTGATCGTGAACCTCACAGGACTGAGCGGACAGCATCAGTTGATCGTCGAAGAGGAAGAAGTAGCGCGTTACAGTGGCTATTCACACATGCCAATAAGTTCTTAGAAGGAGGACCGGTGTGGTCCTGGCCGTAGTGCAATGCGAGGCTCCCCGGTAAGTTAAGCCCTATGATGATCACAGTTTCAATCCTCAAATCGTTTGTCGGATTACTTTGGCATAGTCAGTTTGCAGCAACCACGGTGAAGTCTAGGGGGCAGGGTTTTGATCAGTATATTTCACCGCGTCTTGCTTCCGTCTAATCTGGGGGACAGGGGTACAAGAGTGAATAACTCGCGTTCAGGAAAATCAGAAGTAGAAGAAGCTCAAAATTATAATTAGGTCAAATAGAAAGATGTCAGTTGCGGAATTAAGTTGACGAAACAAGAAATGGCCAGTGACATTGTACACAGACCAAAACAAAACAGACAAAACATGAATAAACCAAACCATAAAAATCAACAACAACAAATCAATAGACATACACATTCAAAGATATATATAAACAAACTTATGAATAAACACTAAGAAGAAAAATAGAGATATATAGAGAATAAATAGTCATTGAGTACCATACAGAGAACCATCATCAAAAATCAGTATATACACCAATGGAGATGAACATGATCAGTAGACCAGACCCAATTCACCAACTGGACAGAAACCAACAAGCTACTTTATTTACCATGAGACTACTCTGTCAACTATGCCAGCAGTCCGCACCAAAAAGGGTAGTGGTGCAGTGGGTTCCATCTCACTGCAACATCCAAGGCAACGAGGAGACAGACAGACTGGCAAAAGAAGGTGCAAAACTACCACAACAAGATACTAGTATGACATACGAAGAGTCAAAACGGCTTATTAGAGCTAGATACATGACCAACTGGGAAACAGAACATACTGGCTACACAAAAAACGATGCCTATTACCAGTTGAACAGAAGAGAGCAGGTCGTGGTCTTCAGACTTCGCACTGGCCACAATAGACTGGGGTACCACCTATTCAACAAATTGAAGATATGTGGTACCGACGAATGCCCGTGTGGTACCGGGAAAATGACCGCTGAGCATTTGCTGCAAAACTGCCCGACATACGAGGATCAGAGAGAGCAGATGTGGCCATCACCAGTGGCAACACTAGGCAAGCTATATGGCAGTGTCGACAGACTCAGGATGACCGCTGTCTTTTTCGAAAAAAATAATGGTTACTGTCTGACTGCGTACGATGAAGAAGAAGAAGAAGATTTTCCCTGAGAACTGGTAACTGCAAGTTACTAGAACATCTATACAGACTAAAGCTCTCGCACACAGACCCGTGCCGATGTGGAACAGGGGGCCAGAATCCTGAACACACTCCATAGGAATGCCCATTCTACAGGGAAATGAGATACCAGACCTGGCCAGAGGGTACTGAGCTGAGACAAAAGCTGTGGGGCAGCCACTCCGACCTGGTAAAGACTACAGACTTTATCATGGCGACTGGCCTGCAGATATGGAATGACCAAAGATCATGAACGTAAAGAAGAAGATGAACAGGAAAAGAGAAAGAAATGTAAGGAAAAAGAGAATGGAAATGATAGAAAAAGATAGCGGAATGGAACAGAAAGCTTGCACAAGCGTATGAAATGTATTCAGAATATGAGATCTGAGGTAATCCATTAAGAAGTTTCATCATTGAAGAAGCAAGCAATGATGCAAGTAGCTCTCCTCGCTACATTTTCTGGTGGCCAGCACTATTGAAGTGCTTAATGACAGAAGAACTAGAATTATTGGAAATGTCATTATTTAAGGACGGGTTATCAACGTATAATAAAGGCATTTATCTATGAAGGATTCAATCTAAATTTGATTGAACAAAAAAAAAAAACAATAGTTTACAGTAAACAAAATATTTAAATAAATATAAGTGTGAGTTACAAAGACATTCATTATAACAAGTTTAACATTGAAAAAGTAAATGATAAAAAAATGAAGTTCTAGATTATCTATGCCAAGGTAAAATATCAGACAATACGTTAAACCGAACGGTTTATATCAGTTAAGTGTGCTTCGTGTACTTCTGTCGATAGACTATTCAAATAAAAGGCTACACAATCCATAAGTGTAAGAGAGATAGTCAATGGTTAGAACGTGACTCCTTCAAGAAGGACAATCACTGGTGTCCCACCATGCTCCTTCTGCTCACACAATTAAGAATATTTACTAAAAAACAACGACAAAGTCTCCATGTTTCAAACTAAAACTGAAATCCGTTTTCTCGTAATGCATTTTATTTTCTCTTGTTTTAACTCGGTGTGAGAAGTGTTAAAAAAGCGAGAAGTTAAAGAACAACAAAAAAACCTATCCGTCTTTACCGTGATGTTTGTTTTAGTTCTATTTTATTTATTTTTGTTTGCTAATTTTGTATGGGTCTGTCTGACATGAAAATCTGATTTCAATTTTTCTGGTAACTTTCCAGAAGGCAAGGGAATTAACTATGTAGCTTAGACAGAAACCTCTCTGGTATAATAGTGTTATCTTAGACAGGAAATGACACCTGAAGTACAATGACACTTAGTGTGCTTGTATCAAAGATACATTATTTCAGAGAAGTGGGTAGATAATAAGAGAAATTACCGAAAAATGCAGGTCGGTATATGGCATGTAGCGCAGTCACGTTGAGTACGGTATAGATACAATCTATTAATTTGGCAACTGATGAGAATCAAGAAAAATTAAATTCAACACAAAAATAAGACTCTTCAATTCCAATGTTGTTGTTGTTTGCGAATGTGCAGGTTTAATCTTGTGTGCGCCCTGAAAAGGACGTTAAGTGGTGGGTTGCAGTAGCTTTCCTCACATCCCGAGCGTGCTGATGAAGGTGGGTTGCAGTAGCTTTCCTCACATCTCGAGCGTGCTGATGAAGGTGGACCGCAGTCCTCCAGACGGTTGTGCTATGCTTCTCTTCATCTGCGTGTCGCTCGTTACTAAGAGGAGCAGGTCGATCCACCCTGTTAGCCACCTAGTAGCCCAGATCTTTCTCCTAGATGAGCTGCCTTCCTAGGCTTTCGAACCCTATCTGCCCGAACTGCCCGACATACGAGGATCAGAGAGAGCAGATGTGGCCATTACCAGTGGAACTGCAAGACAAGCTCTATGGCAGTGGCGAGAGCCTCAGGATGACCGCCGCTTTTTTCGAAAAAATTATCGTTACTGTCTGACTGCGTACGCAGAAGAAGAAGAAGAAGAACCCTATCTGCCCGTACTATATACATATATATATATAGATTGATAGATAGTTGTCCGCTTGGGTCTTTGTATATGACAAGGACAAGAATAGCACCACTCCCACACAGAGAGCATGTCCTAAAGGGTGACTAACTGTGTGACATAAATGGCCTATTTGGCTGTTGCAAGTGTGCAGTTCGGTACGTTGCTATTACTCTCCGTACGTGAGGGAGTTACCAAAACCCCATTTCTGTCAAACTAGACACAAGCGTGATTCGAACCCGGTGCGTTGAGATATTGAAACGGACGCTTTACCGCTTGGCCACGCAGTCTCCTACCTGCTGTTCACGCCCTCTATATTACAGGGCACTATGTCAAATGTCCATGCAGTACTCGTTTCTCTTTTGCTTGTCATCACCAGGTCATTCGGTCTTAGAACTGGTCAACAAGATTGGGTCGTTCCATTTATGCCTTTCCTCTGCAGCCGTCTTCTCAGCCATATCTCCGCAAACTTGAGACAAACAGGTATTTCTAGGTCTTCCTCTGTCTTCTTCTGTCCGTGCATAATGTCATCCGAGACCTTTCTGACTGGGCCCTCTCTCCGCAGATTATGTCCCAACCAGCCAAATCGACTTTTCTTTTCATCTTCCGTATCAACATTATCTCTTCTCTCATCTCCGCCAATGCCTTTTCATTTGATTTCTTCTCGGTCCAGCTCACTCTTTCCATCTTTCGGGAACACCACATCTTTAAAGCCTCCAAGTATTTTTCGTCTATTTTGTTTATAGTACATGTTTCAGAGGCCGTACATTGCCACAGACAGCATGTGATAGAAGGAGACAAACTGTGTGACATGGGGTGGTGTGTTTAGATTTGTTTGCATAGATGGCACCTAACAGGCTACGGGTCTACTTTGCTCTAGTGTTTCAGTCTATTAAGATGGACTTGCACATCGGTTAACCACCATCTGTAAACGCTTGCTCAACGCAGCGGAGTATTAAGCTGCTCGAGCCTAGCCTGCTAAGCAGAACACTATTTTCCCAGCTACATCCAGCTCATACCAGAGCTGGGACCTGCACATGGGCATCTGCCCCTGTAGAAGTCCAGGCCGACTAAGAACTAAGAACATTGCCACAGTCCAAACATTAGTGTATACGATTATTTTCCTTAGAGACATACTAATGTTATCGAAAATAAGGATTCTTTGTTTCTCTCTAAACATTATCTTTGACATCGCAATTCCAGATAATATATCTCTATAGCATCATGTATCTTCTGTTATGGTATATCTCTATAGCATCATGTATCTTCTGTTATGGTATATCTCTATAGCATCATGTATCTTCTGTTATGGTATATCTCTATAGCATCATTTATCTTCTGTTATGGTATATCTCTATAGCATCATGTATCTTCTGTTATGGTATATCTCTATAGCATCATGTATCTTCTGTTATGGTATATCTCTATAGCATCATGTATCTTCTGTTATGGTATATCTCTATAGCATCATGTATCTTCTGTTATGGTATATCTCTATAGCATCATGTATCTTCTGTTATGGTATATCTCTATAGCATCATGTATCTTCTGCTATGGTATATCTCTATAGCATCATGTATCTTCTGTTATGGTATATCTCTATAGCATCGTGTATCTTCTGTTATGGTATATCTCTATAGCATCGTGTATCTTCTGTTATGGTATATCTCTATAGCATCATGTATCTTCTGTTATGGTATATCTCTATAGCATAATGTATCTTCTGTTATGGGATATCTCTATAGCATCATGTATCTTCTGTTATGGTATATCTCTATAGCATCATGTATCTTCTGTTATGGTATATCTCTATAGCATCATGTATCTTCTGTTATGGTATATCTCTATAGCATCATGTATCTTCTGTTATGGTATATCTCTATAGCATCATGTATCTTCTGTTATGGTATATCTCTATAGCATCATGTATCTTCTGTTATGGTATATCTCTATAGCATCGTGTATCTTCTGTTATGGTATATCTCTATAGCATCGTGTATCTTCTGTTATGGTTTGACCAAGATATGGGAATTGAAATACATGCTAAATGTCTTTCCCTGTTTTGCTAGTGTCAGTAAATGTCCTCTGCTGCCTCCTAATTCTGCGAGATCGTCCAGACGATTCTCCGGTACCTTAGAATGGACTGTGCCAAGACAGATTATGACGCTACATCTTACTGATGGTGGTACACGCGAGATATGATGTGTACCAAACCATATAGTGTGGTAAATTGCGTTAAATCGTGGTTTCAGGTTCACTTCTGACTTAATATGGACATCTTTAACACCTTTCCAAAGGAGAGGTGATTAATGTCTAATCGGACAAATCATACTGGTTGGGAAAGTTAGCCAGGGTGCGGAGTGCACTGACCAAGACCTCCACTTTACTGGTTGGGAAAGTTAGCCAGGGTGCGGAGTGCACTGACCAAGACCTCCACTTTACTGGTTGGGAAAGTTAGCCAGGGTACGGAGTGCACTGACCAAGACCTCCACTTTACTGGTTGGGAAAGTTAGCCAGGGTACGGAGTGCACTGACCAAGACCTCCACTTTACTGGTTGGGAAAGTTAGCCAGGGTGCGAAATGCACTGACCAAGACCTCCACTTCCTCGGAGTTGTCCCTGGATACATGCTGTTTCATGGCAGTCTGGCCAACGAAGTGGGAAATCGATGTGATCCCCGTAGTAGTCAACGACACGCATATGAAGCCAAGTACAGCACAAATGCCTGGAAGACCTAGATCCGCCTTCAATAGCTACTGCAGCCCTCGATTTAACGCCCTTTTCAAGGCAATGCATTTTCCTGTGGCACTTGTAGCGTTGTTATCATTGTAGCTTCTTTGATGCAGTATTTCCTGTGACAATGCATTCCAAGCATTCACAACTCTCTGACTAAAGATATGTTTCCTGATATCTAATTCGGATCTTTCCTTTAATTAATTTGTAGCTATGCCCTCTTGTTCATGTGGGCTGCTGTATATTTGATTGTCTTACACATCTGTATTAAATCACCTGGAATTGTTCTCAAAGTAGATGCGCGTCTGTTGTGTGTCTTAATGTAGAGTTGTTGTTTCCGTTTCTATCATTTCCGTCAGTTTTGTAGTTTTCCTGTTTTACTATCTCTCTTTCTCTATCTCTCTCTCTTACTCTATCTTTTACTCTCTCTCTCTCTCTCGCTCGTATTCTCTATCTTATTCTCTCTCACACTCTCTCTTACTCTCTCTAACTCTCGCTCTCTTACGCTCTCTCTCTCTCTCTTACTCTCTTTCTTATTCTCTCTTTTACTCTCTCCCTTTCTCTCTGTTACTATCTCTCTGTTTCTCTCTCTTACTCTTTCTCTCTAGCTCTCTCTTTATCTCTCTCTTTCTCTCTCTTATCTCTCTTTCTCTTTCTTACTCTTTCTCTTTCTTTTTCACTCTTACTGTCTCTTTTACTCTCACTCTCTTTCTCTCTCTCTCTTTCTTTCTCTGTTTCTCTCTCTCTTACTATCTCTCTTTCTCTCTCTCTTTCTGTCTTACTATTTCTCGCTTTCTCTCTCTCTTTCTCTCTCTTTCTCCCTCTTACTCTCTCTCTTCCTCTTTCTCTTTCGCTCTTACTCTCTTTTACACACTCTTTCTCTCTCTCTTACTCTTTCTTTCTTTCTATCTATTACTCTCTCTTTCTCACTCTCTCTCTCTCTCTCTCTCTCTCTCTATTAACGATATGCTCTCAAATATTCCAATCACCCACATGTATATGATCGTTTCTCTTGTTTCTCTCTCTCTATATATCTCTTCCTCTATGTTTCTCTTCCTTTCTCTCTCTCTCTCTCTCTTGTTGTCTCTTCCTCTACCTCTTCCTTTCTTTCTTTCTCTCTCTCTTTCTCTTTCTCTTCATCTGTCTCTTTTTCTCTCTCTCTCTATCTCTCAAAGCTTTATTCACCCTCTATGCCTGAATTTCCCAGTACAGAGTCGGCCCGAATGGTCATTTTTTATTCACCAATATTAATTAGCTAACATATATACCATTAATCCGAAGTATTTAATTAGCTATCGGATGTCACGTATCAGATTAATGAAGCCATTTAAGTTCAGCCATCTTGCCTTCTAGTACACGCATCCCTGAAACGACCATTTTTTGCGTAGTCTATTTTGAGAAGTTGCTGAAGTTGGCCAATGCTGATTCTGTATGACATGGGTTTTCTTGATAACACAACGGCCATATTGCCGCCTTCTGGACGTGGTAGTAGATATGGGTATCCTAGGCAGCGAGGGTCCGTCGAACGAATAGATCGTGTCAACCAAGAATAGATGTGGACCAGGCTCTACAAATTGAAGGTAAAGTAATGTCTGAAGATCCCTGGACAGCCGCAGGAGATAAACCATGTAGGCAAAGCAAAGGTAAAGGTCGCCGTCCATCGTAGACAATGATGGCATGATTTAATTTGCTACCGCTATTTTTAGTAAGGTTTAACTTCGCTACGTTTTATCCTTACTCTCTCGTCTCGTGCCGCCCGACCTCAGTGGCAAGTCAAGGACAAGACGACTAGAGGGCGATTACGAGATGCAGGGAACTCCGCATCAAGCACTCGTGAAAAAGACGGCGGAGTACGGAGAGGGCCGCTTATCAAGCTTAATGCTCACAACTTTCTTCAAGAGCTGGTGGGACTGGGCGTTATCGTGAAGCCGGGCCACATGCACGAACAGGGACATGGGGCGATGATGTAGCGAGATGTAAATGCTGTCCAGGTCTATGCAGATCAAATTTGTGTGAGGGTATAATCATTCCTGATTCGTAGGTTGCCGCGGGAAATGTACTTTGTAGGAAATTGTATTTTTCATTATTTTCCGTTCGCATTATTTATTAAAAGAGACATCTTGATCATCATTGGCGATTTCAATGCGAAAGTTGGAGAGGAAAGAGCCGCCGAGACTGAACGGCCTGGAGAAATTATGGCAGAGCACCAACAAAACGATAAAAGTAAAAGTCTTAAGAGCCTGTGTTTTTCCTGTGGCAGCTTATGGCTGCGAATCATGAACTATTACCAAAACTTCTAGACAAAGAATCGAATCCTTCGAGTTAAAATGTTACAGAAAGATCCTCAGATTACCCTGGACAGAGAAAAAGACAAATGTAGACATTCAGCAAGAGTTGAGCATAGAGGAGAACTGGTTTATCAATTCCATTTTGGCTAGAAAATGCAAATACGTTGGTCACATCAAGAGACACAACAGTCTTGAGAGAACAGTGATGGAAGGTATGGTGCCAGGTAAAAGAGGAAGGGGTAGACCAAGAAGACGATGGCACCAAGATATTCAGGAATGCCTGGGAATGACTGTGACGGAGGCTGGAGTTTTAGCAAGGGAACGAGTTTCTTTCAGACAGACTGTGATGGGAGCGACGTTCTATGAAGGACATGCTAGATGATGATTATTAATATATTTCCCGAGGCGGTGTACGTTGCCTGCGGTTTTAATTTTGCGCCTGCCGGCCCAGTGCATCCGTCTTCGGCATTAATTTTATGTAAAGGTCTGCTTTCTCCTGTATTTTCTAAGGGTTTGCTTCCCCGGGGTAACGGCCGGTGCTGTAATGGTGATCGAACCCAGTAGCTTCGGGTTGTGAGCCGTGACACTTAACCACTAGCCCACGCTGTTCCCGTGTAGGAAATAGGCCGCTTACTAATCTTAATGTCCCTTGCCTGCTTCAAGAGCTGTTTGGCCTGCACAACCTCTGGGATTTGTGTCACGTGTCCGATAGAGACAGACAGCAATGGACGTAGCGTGGTGTAAATGCTGTCATGGTCTATGATACAGTTTGGCTTCATTGTTTAGATTGTTTGGGACCCGACCGTACGTGTGGATGTCGAAAAGGCGTATGTGGACTGCCCATGTGGAAAGCAGTTTTGTTATCCAGGATCACCGTGTGGAGGTGTAGAAGGGTCTTGGAAGCTCTGGTTCGCTGGCCCTGATGCTAGCAATCAGCTATGGATCGCTGACCACTGCATCTCATGCGCTGCTCAGCATCTTGATCCCGGTAAAATTTGAAGGAATATTCCTACTTTGTGGCCTGTGCATTTTAACGGGTTTTTTTTGTTTTTTTTGCTTAGATATTTGCCTCACTAGTTTCTACTGGCGGCGGCGCGCCATTTTCCACCCCAGACCATAGTCCATTGGGCGATATCAGGACGCATAAACCAGTGCTTGGAGAAATGCGTGCGTCTGTGTGTACCTATGCTAGGTTTGTGCGCCCTCAGAAGCTAGCCCAACCAAAGTGCAATGGAAGGGTCTCACCATGAGGGCGCGTGTGAAAGTTGTGCAGGAGTGTGACTGTGGGACAGAGTCAAGTGAAACAGAGTGAGGTGAGAAGAGAGAGAAGGGGAAGAGATGCCCCCAGGATGAGCCTCCTTCGGTCCGATGATGCATTTTAACGCCCCAGCAGTGCCCAGATTGAAGAGTAAAGAGTCACTGCAATAATTCAAAGGTGTTGATTGATTGAGTGATTGATTGATTGATTGGCTATAATGCCTGTTTTTATGTTTATAAAATCATTCGTGAGTCAAGCAACAATGGGTCTATTGTGTGAATCACATGTGAGTCGGTATGGGTCGGACTGAACGTAGGATGAGTTTCTACAACTAACGGCTACTGGAACCATCTGTATCCATAATATTCGCCATTTGCTGAGGGACACTGAGCACTTCTGGGTTTTCCCGAAGTGCAGAAATGTCTATTATTTACAAAAAAGAACAGAACATTCTTCTTTTAACTGTGACAAGGGATCTCCTAAGTGTTTCAAACCCACTTAGACGCCTAGTATTGCACTTTATCATGGAAGTTCTACGTTCACCTTCTTCAGTACTTCTCAGGTTGAAAGTAGAGCCATTACAAACGCAATACCAAAGAAGATTCGTCAGGAATAAAGAATGTAGTTAAAATAGCCTCTCTACGGTAGAAGGAAGGAAAATGGAGCTCTGACAAGGACATTTGCAGCTATTGATGTACTGTCAGCTTCTTCCATCTTCTACGTATTGACGTGTAATGTGAATTTAATTATTTTTGGTCCCCTTCCAGGAAATATTTTCTATGAAGCTTTGCTGATCAAGAAACCGATAGACACGTCTCAGCTTTGTAAAACCTTGGATTCCTCGCCAGGGCAAGGCGACTTGCATACACAGGTAAGTACAGTTACTTTTAAAATTTAAGATTTGTATTCAATTAGGCACCACAGCAACCAAACAGCTGTGCGGCCGTGTTGGGAGCCGCGGTTTGAAAACTGTCTTTGTTAGAATAATTTGTGTGGATCACTAATGATGAACAAGGAAGACGGGGAATAATTAGGCAGATGTTCTTATTTTCTCCGAGATAGCCAAAAGCTGTTTGAATTTACCTCTGAATTTTGGTATAAAATATACAGCCATAATATAATGCGAGCTGTGTTCGAATAGTATCCGACTTTTGGTCCGGAAAAATACAACTACTTACCTGGAGGCTTGAAATCCTAATCTCTTTCAAAGTACTCTCCTTGATACTGCACATACTTCTCCCTGTGGTCATGTCGTTGTTGGAAGCATTTCAGGAGGGCCTCTTGTAATGGAGTACAGCTGGGTAGTCGCATCCCACGTGTCTTCTCATGACTCAGGGCAGACTGGATAAGGAGAAGAGATCGAAGAGGGAATGCTAATCCGGTACTCAAAAAATGATTGCTGAAATCAGATGTGTTGGACCTAAAGGGGCAAATATCGCAGTCAAGACGTAAACTGCGACACAGCGCATTCCGTTCTCTGGGCTACATTCTGCTACTTCAGCCCTTTCAATGTTTTGGTAATGGGAGATTGAGAATGAACGAAGCCAAGCCAATTCCGGACGGGATCAAGATGCTGAGCAGCGCATGGACTGCAGCGGTCAACGACCCATAGCTGACTGCTAGCGTCAGGGCCAGCGAACTAGAGCTGCCAAGACCCTTCTACACCTCCACGCGGGATACTGGATAACAGACTGCAGCAGGTCAGAGTGGCTAAGGAGAAGGGATCGAAGAGGGAAGGCTAACGCGGTACTCAAAAATGCCTGCTGGATAAGTAGAAGAGATAAAAGAGAGAAGGCTAGCACGGTAGTAATAAAATGAATGTTCAAGTCAGATGTGTTGGACCGAAAGGTGCAAATTGGGCAGTCAAGCTGTAAACTGAGACATAACACATTCTGTTCTCTGGGCGACATTCTGCTACTTGCAAATCTCTTTTCAAGGCTTCGTAGCGGGAGATTGAGAATTAACGAAGCCAAGGCAAACCAAATCCGAAAGAATCACGACTCTATAATCTGTGTGTATTTTCAGACTCGCCTTTCCTGCATTTTGGCGCCACTATTTAACACTTCTTGTAAGCTCGCGCCGTTTGAACGTATAGGCTAAACAACCTTTCTTATTATAGTTTATATCTTTACCGTTTAGAATCCAAACTTATTAGTAGTTGTATTGTCATATGTCGCCGACGAAAACCTTTTGATAATAACGTTAGCTGTAGGGTTTTTAACATTTCTTGTAATCTTTGCTTATGTAAAACTGATACATACTTAACTAACATCTTTATACTGGTTTACAAGTCTCTGCAGTTTCTTTTACTTCACTTGATCTAAAAATAAATATGCACATCCAATCTATTCTTGAATACATTAATTAACCCTGCTTCCACTATTCTTGTGACAACGCATTCTTAGCATTTACCACTATGTGACTAAAAATATATCCCGCTATAACCTTTCTTTAATTAATGTGTAGCTGTGTCCTCTTGTTCGTTTATGTGTATGCATTTTGAAATACTTGTTATATTCTAATGTATTATTTCCCTTGACCATCTTATAAACCTGTATTAAGTCCCCTCGAATTCTTCTCATTTTTAGACACTGTAGGCTGGTTTTTCTGAGTCTTTCCACATAACTGTCTGTTTCTAAGAAACGATGTCACTGCACCCTCGGTGCACCGTAGGTGCTCAGTCTCTCTCAGCAAATAGGGCAGGTTCTTGATGTCGATCGTTCCTGTAGCTCGCTGGTTGTACACTCTCCTGTTCCGTCCTCTCTTGCGCTCCACCCCGTCGAACCTCATTTGATTTCTTAGTATTATTATTCTTCTACGTTCGTTGTCAATCTCCCACTACCAAGCCCTTAGTTCAGGGCTTTGCAAGTAGCAGGATGTAGTCCGGAGAATGGAATGCGTTGTATCGCTAGTTTACAGCTTGACCGCGATATGTGTACCTTTCGGTCCGACACATCCATCTTCGGCAGAGTTTGATTTCGAAACGTTGCAGCCTGTGAATTGTTGATTCATCTATTTCGATGCCCTCTTCCAAAAGAAGGCCGTTGATTGATTTCAAAATATCACTTATATCCAACACTAACGGGCCTATGATAGAAGATTGTGAAACTAAGACGTCAGCTCTTTAGTTGCCCTGAATCCCAGCATGACCAAGACAGTAGATCTATTTTAATCCGTGGAGACTTGAGGTCTCAACAGCTGCTATCCATCTGTACCTCTGGCATCCCTTCTGCACCTTCTGAATTACGGATTGCACGTCAGTCTCGATGATTGCCCTTGTTATATGGGTCTCAGATAGAAATCTCAGAACCATAATCCTGGAATCCCACCATCAGTTTTGCCACTCTTCTTGTATCCTTTCCAGTATGCGTCTATACCCTCTTATACGATAAGGACTCCACACCTGTACACAGTACTCCAAACTAGGTTTAACTAATGCTTTATACAGTTTGACGATCACTTCCTTACTCCTATGTTTAATATTTCTTTGTATCATACCTAACATTGCATTTGCCTTTTTCACTGCTACCTTAACTTGCTCACTCACCTTACCTGTAGGATCTATTATAACCCCTATGTCCCTTTCCTTTGAATATTTCTAATATTCTTCTCTCCTATTCTGTAATTATGTTCCATATTGGATCTACCCATGTGGATGACTGTACATTTATCTACATTAAACTCCATTTGCCAGCTTACAGACCATTCTCGAATTTTATCTAAATCCGACATCAATATATCCACTTCCGCTTTAGATGAGACATTACTGCATAGTTTTGTGTCATCAGCAAATTTTGCAATCATGGATCTCATATCAATGTCCAAATCATTTATATATATCAAGAACAAAATTGGTCCCAAAACCGAGCCCTGTGGCACTCCATTTTTCACTTCATACTACTCAGAGTACTCCTTATTTATTCCTACCCTCTGCCTTCTTCCCGTTAACCAATTTTCAATCCATTTGGCAACTTTCCCGCCTATTCCATGTGATTTTAACTTTCTAAATAATCTTTGATGAGGTACTCTATCAAAGGCCTTTGCAAAATCTAGATAAATAACGTCCACTGGCTCCCCTTTATCTATCATTTTGGTAACCTCCTCCATGAATTCTAATAGATTTGTTAAGCACGATCTCCCTCTAGTAAACCCATGCTAACTATTTCTGATTAGATTAAATTTGTCTAAATGCATTACAATGCTTTCTTTGATTATTGACAATTTATAGACTATGGCCGTTAAACTCACTGGATCTGATTTTTTGCCCGTTTTGAATAAGGGGATCACTGCATCTTTCCATAACATAAGAAAACGACTAATTCATCTTCATACATGATGTAAGAGTGGACTAAAGAGGGTTGTGCTTGGCCCAAAAAACTTCATTAGAAACCACAGCAGCAAAAGCGCGAAACAAAATTGGTACATGCTTCCTGAAAGGGGCCATATACTGCGCTGAGCTTAAGCTACGTAAGCAAGGAATTGGAGAGTCAAAAGTAGTTGTCTTAATTTAACAAGTTGTGGAATGGAGATAGAACGGTTAAGAGAAAGAGAAAGGGGAGGGGGGGGGGATAAAGGTAAAATCAGCTGTGGTTCTATAAAGTGTGTCTTTCCATTCTTTTTTTTAAAAGCTAGTCTGTTCTTCTTCTATGACGCATAAGCTCATTTGTGAATTGTCTGATCTTTCTTCTCGTATTCAGTGCAGTGGCTGTCCCCTAACACCGTATTCCTCCAAAAACAATTCACTCTATCAAAGACTCTCTTGATTAATGAAAACCAGGTAACAATACACTTAAAAGATGGGACAATTTCGGGACTATTTCGGACTTCTTCTTCATCAATCAACTGATGCTATGCTTCTAGTCCGGTGAGGTTCACAATCAACTGATGCTATGCTTCTAGTCCGGTGAGGTTCACGATCAACTGATGCTATGCTTCTAGTCCGGTGAGGTTCACAATCAACTGATGCTATGCTTCTAGTCCGGTGAGGTTCACGATCAACTGATGCTATGCTTCTAGTCCGGTGAGGTTCACAATCAACTGATGCTATGCTTCTACTCCGGTGAGGTTCACAATCAACTGATGCTATGCTTCTAGTCCGGTGAGGTTCACAATCAACTGATGCTATGCTTCTAGTCCGGTGAGGTTCACGATCAACTGATCCTATGCTTCTAGTCCGGTGAGGTTCATGATCAACTGATGCTGTGCTTCTAGTCCGGTGAGGTTCACGATCAACTGATGCTATGCTTCTACTCCGGTGGGGATCATGAAGGAGACTGTGTGTTTCAGATCCTCCATAGCTTTTCTAGCATGGTCGCTTCTCCAGACCAGACTGTCTCTCTTTGGTCTGCATAGGTAGGTCAGTCCTGCAAAATATTTATCAATAAGGCGAGGTCATTTTTGTACAAAACGAAACGTGTTTCTGTCTTCATGCGTAGTCAATACAAATACTACATACTTCATTTGTGAAACTTGTTTAAGTACTTCTTTTATTATTGATACAATTAATCAAGTCATAGATTCCCTTTCTTTCCATTAAGTTCAATTTGTTAGTCTATTGTACCGGTGATGCCTTGGTGGGCTTGCGTTGTCTTTCTTAGACCAAGTGCGGGACTTGGGTCCTTGTATGCCCCTGTCGTGGAAGATTAAGCATTCTGCGATCTTGTTGCGGAGTTCCTCGTCCGCTGTAGCCAAGACTTCTTTGGTTATTAGCGCGCAGTGGGAGCTGATCAGGTCGCATTCGCGTGAAGAGGCTGAAACATCAAATTTTCTGGGATGCGGACAGATTTACTGAAAGTCATTGCTGCATTGGAAAGATTTACCAAAAGTCATTGCTACATGGAAAGATTTACCAAAAGTCATTGCTGCATTGAAAGATTTACCAAAAGTCATTTCTGCGTGGAAAGATTTACCAAAAGTCATTGCTGCATGGAAAAATGTAACAAAATCCAATACTACATGAAAAGATCAACCAAATACCATTGCTACATGGAAAGATTTACTGACAGCCATTGCTGCATGGATGTAGGTACAGCCGTAGATTTTCAGGTAAGCAGAGTCAAACCAAGGGAACGAAAGGACATTTATTAAAAGCTAAGTGGATGTATAGAGATTTACTGAATTACTAAGGGATATCACATTTTCCCTAAAAACTAGTGGTCAAATTCAACATTATTAGGTCGATAACTTTTGACTCGGATGGTTTTGCAAAAGAGTTCAAGGACATGTTTTTGCTCATCACCTGCAGAAGCGCACTTCCACCAGGAAATACTTTCGGAATGGTTTCACATTAGTTACAATAATGAATTACCCCCTGTCGCGGCTCATTAAAGACAACACGTGACACGGACAACTTCCCAGGTACGTTGTGTTCGTTCCTGCAACGTCTGCGAGGCACACATTTGTTTACCCAAACATTTCTTGGCTCTGTGGAGAAATAATCGTAACAATTACATTGTAAACGAATCATACATGTGCATGACATATATACTGTTTCTGTTTCTAAGAATCGACGTCACTGCACTCCGGACATACCCATAGATACTCAGTCTCTCTCATCAAATGACATACGGTATGGATGCTGATGGTCCCTGTAGCTCCCTGGTTGTACACTCTCCTGCGTCGTCCTCTCATGCGCCCCATTCCGCTCGAACCTCGTTGAATGTCAAAACTTTGCAGTCTGTAGATTTCTGCTCCATCTATTGCGGTGTCCTCATCCAGCAGGCGGTTATTGATTGATTACAAAATGTAACTTCTATCCATCACTAATGTGCCCATGATGGGAGCTTGTGAAGCCATGATGTCAGCTCTTTCATTGCCCTGAACCCCGGCATGAACAGGACAGTAGATCCAGATCAGCACCTGGAGGTTTGAGGCATCAACAGCTGCTATCCACTCGTACCTAAGCCATCCCTTCTGTACTTTCTGAAGTACGCTTGCGCGTCTGTCACGATGACTGCCCTTGTTATAGAAGTCTCAGATATCCATTTCAGTGCTGAGGTCACTGCTTCCGACTCCACTCTCATACTGGAGGTTGTTGACATGTATGTCATACTGAGCTAAGCAACGACCTCTCCTCTCACTCTAGCCGAGAAACCCCAGCCTGATGTCCCACTGCGCACGACTGATCCGTCGGTGTATATACACATATACTGTAATCCCGGTCTTCAGTCAGGCATGTTATGTGCCCTATGTCAGGTAGCCAAATGTTGTTTAAACTCATCTCTGTCTTTTGCCTGTAAGTACTATGCCGGACCAAGGTTTTGTCTCAGGCCATCTCTCCATCTCATTGGTGGACGTCCGGAGCGACGATTACAGGTGTAGGGCCACCATGACTTCACTTTATGTGTCCATCTATCGTCGGGCATGCGTAACACGTGGTCTGCCCACCAGTACTTTCTTAGCAACGCCGTATCTACGACGTCATTGAGGAAGGGTTGACTCCTGATGGCGTTGTTGTGGATGTAGTCTCGTTGTGAAAGTGACAGTGTTCTGCGCTCCATCGCTCTTTTGGTAGCTTGGAGCCGTGCCATAACACTTTAACGAAGGCTCTACATATCGCAGCCATGTATCATTGCTGGAATGACCAGGCCGTTGAAGGTGTGATCCCGCCCCGTTGTTCTTCATCTGTTGAAGTACAGTTTTGATGCAGTTCAAGCTGAACCTTTAAAGCCATGACGTTGTTGTCTAGTTCTTCACTGTTGTCTTTGACACATTTGTGTCACCTTACACTGCCTGCATTCTGCGATGAATGCCATTTGATCGACATCCTTCAGCTGTTAGAAACCGAATCACCCCTCGCTGATCAACTGTAAACAGATTCCGTATCACACCTGCACGTTTTCAACGGTCTGCTGAGAAAACTATCAGTCGGAGGATAATAAAATTTTGCAAACTTCACGGTTGGTATGTGCTGTTTACGCCAGAAGTGACGTCATCATATGCATCGTACGTATGTTCATTTGTTGCAGTTTGGTCCAGTTTCATTTTAACACTCCTCGTATTTCAGAAACACTGTGTGTAATCGTTACTTGTGTAATCGTTAGAAAAACGTACAATATATTTGTCTAAAGAGTGGATACTGCCAACTTTGTTCTGCTGCCAGAGCGATTGAAAGAGAATGAAAGAGAATGAGAGAGAGAAAGAGATTGAAAGAGAGAATCTGGTGTGTGGCAGACAGGGCAATGGGAATAGAAGAGGAAACATGCTTTGACACGAAGAGTTGGATTGCCAAAGGTAGATAATCTCAAGTACTGAAATGGCAGACTTGTAGAGAGAATTGATTCTTCTACACAACACATGATCAAGTAAAGTAAAGAAGGCTTATAGCAGACAATGCTGACGGGGATAAAGTGATGGGGACCTCACCGTGTTAGGTCTAGGTCCGAAGATGCAGTACAGCTGATAGTAGCCAGCGACTGATAGCTCGCTGCTTGCATCAAGGTCAGCGAATCAGAGCTGACCAAGACGTTCATCACTTCCAAGCTGTTGCTCTGGAAACTGGCGTCACGAATATAGTCTGACCAAGAGAATAGAAATCAGTTGAGAAGGCAAACCCGGTGCCCAAAAAAATCCAGCTAATATCGGATGTGTCGGGCCGAAAGTCGAAGATGCCGCAACTTTGCTGTAAACTAAAACACACCGTTATTTTCTTGACTGAATAATCTCTGCTTTTGTTCTTAGAGGGCGTGGTAAATTTCCTTCTGGCCACGTTGCCATAGCAATAAGATGGGAAGAGGGCAACTTACAGCTCAGTAGATAAGTCCTCAAGATGTAAAAAGAGCCACTGTAACCTGCAAAGTAGAGGTAATTTGTTAATCGCAACGATCTGGGCAGGAATGGATTCAAAAACATCATCAGGTTTAATTCTAATCTTTGGGGACGGCGTGGGCTAGTGGTTAAGTGACACGGCTCACAACCAGAAGGTGCTGGGTTCGATCCCCATCACAGCACCGGCCGTTACCCAGGGGAAGCAAACCCTTAGAAAATGCAGGAGGAAGCAGACCCTTGCATAAAAATGCATGCTAAAGTTGGATGCACTGAGCGGACAGGCGCAAAATAAAAACCACAGTGTAACACAACCACCGTGGGGATTAGAGAAATGAAGCGAACGTAAACAAAAATCATTCTAATCTTAGACGATGCTAATGGTAATTACATACATATTCTAGACTACAGTAACAATTTTGTCTTGACCACTAGCGTAAGGAAAAACTGTAGGCTTGCTTCATCAGATCCAGGTGTCGCGTATAAAGAAACAAGGCTAACAGTGAGGGAACATCAATAAAAAGTTGTAGGAAAATCAATCAATCAATCAAAAGCATGTCAGCTTCCTGTGGAGCATTGGTCCTAAACAAAAACTCGCCAAGTATTCCTATCATGACCCATCTGAGCCAAGTCTTCCTATCATGAGCCATCTGAGCCAAGTCTTCCTATCATGAGCCATCTGAGCCAAGTCTTCATATCATGAGCCATCTGAGCCAAGTCTTCCTATCATGACCCATCTGAGCCAAGTCTTCCTATCATGACCCATCTGAGCCAAGTCTTCCTATCATGAGTCATCTGAGCCAAGTCTTCCTATCATGACCCATCTGAGCCACGTCTTCATATCATGAGCCATCTGAGCCAAGTCTTCCTATCATGAGCCAAGTCTTCCTATCATGAGCCATCTGAGCCAAGTCTTCATATCATGAGCCATTTGAGCCAAGTCTTCCTATCATGAGCCAAGTCTTCCTATCATGAGCTATCTGAGCCAAGTCTTCCTATCATGAGCCAAGTCTTCCTATCATGAGCTATCTGAGCCAAGTCTTACTATCATAAGCCATCTGAGCCAAGCCTTCCTATCATGAGTCATCTGAGCCAAGTCTTCCTATCATGAGCCATCTGAGCCAAGTCTTACTATCATGAGCCATCTGAGCCAAGTCTTCCTATCATGAGTCATCTGAGCCAAGTCTTCCTATCATGACCCATCTGAGCCAAGTCTTCATATCATGAGCCATCTGAGCCAAGTCTTCCTATCATGAGCCAAGTCTTCCTATCATGAGCTATCTGAGCCAAGTCTTCCTATCATGAGCTATCTGAGCCAAGAATTCCTATCATGAGCCATATCTTACTATCATGAGCCATCTGAGCCAAATCTGTCAACTTCTTCTTTGATGTCGTTACATTTGCTTCCAGTTACTTCTTCCATTAATCTCTCGGTCTTCCTCTACTTCTTTTGCCTTGTGGATTCTAGAACAGAGCCTGTCTGGTAATGTTATGCAATGGTTTCAGTAACATGTTGCTTATCCATGACCACTTCTGAATGTCATGCCTCACTGGTATCCCATGCTCCACTGGTATCCCATGCTCCCCTGGTATCCCATGCTACACTGGTATCCCATCCTCCCCTGGTATCCCATGATCCACTGGTATCCCATGCTTCACTGGTATTCCATGCTCCACTGGTATCCCATCCTCCCCTGGTATCCCATGCCTCACTGGTATCCCATGTTCCACTGGTATCCCATGCTCCACTGGTATCCCATGCTTCAGTGGTATCCCATGCCTCACTGGTATCCTATGCCTCACTGGTATCCCATGCCTCACTGGTATCCTATGCCTCACTGGTATCCTATGCTCCACTGGTATCCCATGCTCCACTGGTATCCCATGCTCCACTGGTATCCCATGCTCCACATGTATCCCATGCCTCACTGGTATCTCATGCCTCACTGGTATCCCACGCTCCACTGGTATCCCATGCCTCACTGGTATCCTATGCTCCAGTGGTATCCCATGCCTCACTGGTATCTCATGCTCCACTGGTATCCCATGCTTCACTGGTATCCCATGCTCCACTGGTATCTCATGCTCCACTGGTATCCCATGCTCCACTGGTATCCCATGCTCCTCTGGTATCCCATGCTCCACTAGTATCCCATGCCTCACTTGTATCCCATGCTCCACTGGTATCCCATGCCTCATTGGTATCCCATGCCTCACTGGTATCCCATGCTCCACTGTTATCCAATGCTTCAGTGGTATCCCATGCTCCACTGGTATCCCATCCTCCCCTGGTATCCCATGCCTCACTGGTATCCCATGTTCCACTGGTATCCCATGCTCCACTGGTATCCCATGCTTCAGTGGTATCTTATGCCTCACTGGTATCCTATGCCTCACTGGTATCCCATGCCTCACTGGTATCCTATGCCTCACTGGTATCCTATGCCTCACTGGTATCCTATGCTCCACTGGTATCCCATGCTCCACTGGTATCCCATGCTCCACTGGTATCCCATGCTCCACATGTATCCCATGCCTCACTGGTATCTCATGCCTCACTGGTATCCCACGCTCCACTGGTATCCCATGACTCACTGGTATCCCATGCTCCAGTGGTATCCCATGCCTCACTGGTATCCCATGCTCCACGGGTATCCCATGCTCCACAGGTATCCCATGCTCCACTGGTATCTCATGCTCCATTGGTATCCCATGCTCCACTGGTATCCCATGCTCCTCTGGTATCCCATGCTCCACTAGTATCCCATGCCTCACTTGTATCCCATGCTCCACTGGTATCCCATGCCTCATTGGTATCCCATGCCTCACTGGTATCCCATGCTCCACTGTTATCCAATGCTTCAGTGGTATCCCATGCTCCACTGGTATCCCATGCCCCACTGGTATCCCATGCTCCACTGGTATCCCATGCTTCAGAGGTATCCCATGCTCCACTGGTATCCCATGCTCCACTGGTATCCCATGCTCCACGGGTATCCCATGCCTCACTGGTATCCTATGCCTCACTGGTATCCCCTGCCTCACTGGTATCCCATGCTCCACTGGTATCCCATGCTTCAGTGGTATCCCATGCTCCACTGGTATCCCATGCCTCACTGGTATCCCATGCCTCACTGGTATCTCATGCTCCACTGGTATCCCATGCTCCACTGGTATCCCATGCTCCACTGGTATCCCATGCTCCACTGGTATCCCATGCCTCACTGGTATCTCATGCTCCACTGGTATCCCATGCTCCACTGGTATCTCATGCTCCACTGGTATCCCATGCCTCACTGGTATCCCATGCCTCCCTTGTATCCCATGCTCCACTGGTATCCCACGCTCCACTGGTATCCCATGTTCCACTGGTATCCCATGCCTCACTGGTATCCCACGCTCCACTGGTATCCCATGCCTCACTGGTATCCTATGCTCCAGTGGTATCCCATGCTCCACTGGTATCCCAGGCCTCACTGGTATCTCATGCTCCACTGGTATCCCATGCTCTACTGGTATCCCATGCTCCACTGGTATCTCATGCTCCACTGGTATCCCATGCTCCACTGGTATCCCATGCTCCACTGGTATCCCATGCTCCACTGGTATCCCATTCTCCACTGGTATCCCATGCTTCAGTGGTATCCCATGCCTCACTTGTATCCCATGCTCCACTGGTATGCCATGCTTCAGTGGTATCCCATGCCTCACTGGTATCCCATGTTCCACTGGTATTTGTCCTGTTTTTCTCACCAGGTCCACGTTCGCGATCCTGTCCTACCATATCTCCACTTGTATTTGTCCTGTCCTACCATTTCTCCACTTGTATTTTGCGCAGGCAACCATTTACGAAAGCGTAAAAATGGTGTAAGAAAATTGGTCCGGATTGTTTAACTCTTTTCTGACTTCTTGATAGATAACTGATAAAAACAAAATACCGGTGGCTATTCACTAACTATTTTCTAGAAACAAACAGTGTAAATTGTTATACGATATTACGGAAAACAAAAAGTTACGTAACATGACTTAACGTGCATGTAAGCAGGTTGCCAAAATGGCTCTTTTTTTTAAACGCAGTTATCTAGTTTATTGTCTCAAAAATTGCTTATTGGTTTTGGCAGAGTAAGATATGTCTATCAAATAGATATTTGTGTAGGGTCATAATCTCGCTACAGAGTCGTGATAGGCTTATTGTATCCGTCCCTCATTTCAAAAAATCATTTTCCACTTGATGATTTGTGAGAAGATTAGCTATGTTTAATATTTGTATGACCTTGGAGGACGCTATCATACTTGGAAAAAGTGATAAGGAACCATGTATGCAGATAAAAATAAAAGATCATCAGCTACTTGAACAGGTACAGAGTTTCTCCTATCTAGGTAATTTTAAAACGGAAGAAGGCAGGTGTAAAAAAAATCCGAAAAAATAACAGGTATGGCCAAGATGGTATTCTGCATCATGCGAGACATACAGGGGTTAAGTATACTTGTCAATACTTTATGGTTCTGAAACATGGACAATGAATAAGAAGTTGGAAAAGAGTATTGAAGCCTTCGAGATGTGAGTATAAAGATGATTCGGTCGTATTTTTGTTTTGAAAAGAGAAGTGAACAAACAAATGTGGATGGATTTAAAACGTTGCTGGTGAAAAGACAACTGATTATCGAAACCAAGGTTAAACAGTTAGTATATGTTGACTACATAACACAACACACCTGCATGTTGAGTTCATTACTAGAAGGTAGGGTGGAAGACAGTCGTCCAATAGGTGGGTAACGTTTTAATAATGTGAATAACATCAGGAGATGAGCTGGAAAAAACCTGTCAGATTACACCATTACGGCAAGAGATAAAATACACTGGCGATCTATTGCAGCCGACCTTGAGAGAGAGATGGCACTTGAACAGACCACCCGACCTTTGATGAAGAGATGACACTTGAACAGACTAGCCGACCTTTGATATAGAGATGGCACTTGAACAGACCAGCCGACCTTTGATGTAGATATGACAATTGAACAGACCAGCCGACCTTTTATGTAGAGATGACACTTGAACAGACTAGCCGACCTTTTTTGTAGAGATGACACTTAAGCAGACCAGTCGACCTTGATGTAGAGATGACACTTGAACAGACTAGCCGACCTTGGCGTAGAGATGACACTTGAACAGACTAGCCGACCTTTGATGTAGAGATGACACTTGAACAGACCAGCCGTCCTTGGTGTAGAGATGACACTTGAACAGACCAGCCGACCTTGGCGTAGAGATGACACTTGAACAGACCAGCCGACCTTGGCGTAGAGATGACACTTGAACAGACCAGCCGACCTTGGTGTAGAGAAGGCACTTGAACAGACCAGCCGATTTTTTATGTAGCAGCTGTTATACGGTCAGCTGCGACGGACGGGACATGTTGGTCGCAGGCTAGATAAGTGCGTTCCCAAGCAGCTGTTATACGGTCAGCTACGACGGACGGGACATGTTGGTCGCAGGCTAGATAAGCGCGTTCCCAAGCAGCTGTTATACGCTCAGCTCACAATAGGCAGGCGCTCATCATCAGGACCCAAGAAACGATACATAGACTCCGTAAAAGTGTCTCTGCAATGCTTAAATATGGATGTCACTTCCTAAGAGATGATTGCACAAGACCATACCACCTGGCGAGCTAGTATCAGCAAACGTGATCAGATTGTAGAGAGTGCAGCGAAGACTCGGCAACAGCGTGCTGCCAGTTACAAACAATACTCTCAACTATTCCACAACTGGTTCCTCGCATGTGTGCATTGTAAGTGGCAGGGTGTGCCGTTGCAGGATTGGTATTTACAGCCATCAGAGAACACATTTCGCAGCAATAGTCTGATGTTGTAGCCATCCTCTCTTGCGATGGACAACTCTTACTATTATGACGTACATCTATCAGAAACAATGGACTGTGAACAAATTGTGAGAACAGAATAGAGACCATTCATGTACATATACAGAAGAATAAGTCGTATTTCCTGGAAATGATAGCAAATAAATTGAGAGATCCTGGCAAGATTGGGAATGTGAAAGTAAACACATGCATCCATTCATGGATGTTATCTTTTTCTTGTTTTCTCGGACGTCTCAGTCCTTGCTTGTCGTGTACTGTGTAGTGAGTGATCTATGAACATCAAGAGGCCATTCCTAGTCAGTTTTCGCCTTTTGATCGTCGTGAGTATGCCGTCGTAAAGTCCACTTGCATTTTCGATTCTTCGTTGAACATCATCATTTGTGATACTGTCTTTGTAGGTAAAATTTAGGATTCTTCTAGAACATCTCATCTAAATGGCCTGGATTCTTTTCTGGAGATCGGTTGTAATTGTCCATGTTTCTCTGGCGTAGAGGAATATCCTAAGAATCAGTGAGCGCATTAGTCTGGGCTGAATTCTGAGGAAGATACAGATTATCCAGATCAAATATTTTAGAAATATAAAGACACACGATACACAGCTGAATACAATACTGAAGAGGAAGGTTGAAGGCAGGTGGGCAAAAGATGACAATATTAAAGTTGGAGGTACAACATAACGTTATGCACTGAAAGCAGTCTGTCGGAGCGGGCCGTCATAGCAAGGAACAGTGCATGTTGGAGATTCAATGCAGCAAGCGTTCGATGAGGAGACCGCAGTCGACACAACCATCATCATCAACATCATCCTAATCATCATCACAGCAGAACAGGAACACAAACGAACAACAACAACAAAAAATATCAAAACATGATGCTGGAAGTATTTGTGCGGACAACAGGTGTCATATTACCTGGCCGAAAAATATTTATTACGGTTCATGAGCATTTAGTATTCTGAAAATTACTGTAGTAGATAGAAAAGAAAATATTCCATTTACGGGCGCAAGTCACACATGGTTATTAGAAAACATTTTAGGAGATGCGATCTTGAAAACCATTCACTATTCCAAGCAAATTGTTCTCGATTTCACCAAATAATTTCTACCAACATTGATACACTTATCCCATCGCTTTATCAGTGCACCAAAACCTGCAGCATGGAAGTCTGGTCTCCTGTCTCAGCCACCAAAACCTGCAGCATGGAAGTCTGGTCTCCTGTCTCAGCCACCATAACCTGCAGCATGGAAGTCTATGTTCTGCTGTCTCAGCCACCAAAACCTGCAGCATGGAAGTCTATATTCTGCTGTCTCAGCCACCAAAACCTGCAGCATGGAAGTCTATGTTCTGCTGTCTCAGCCACCAAAACCTGCAGCATGGAAGTCTGGTCTCCTGTCTCAGCCACCAAAGCCTGCAGCATGGAAGTCTATGTTCTGCTGTCTCAGCCACCAAAACCTGCAGCATGGAAGTCTGGTCTCCTGTCTCAGCCACCAAAACATGCAGCATGGAAGTCTATATTCTGCTGTCTCAGCTACCAAAACCTGCAGCATGGAAGTCTATGTTCTGCTGTCTCAGCCACCAAAACCTGCAGCATGGAAGTCTGGTCTCCTGTCTCAGCCACCAAAACCTGCAGCATGGAAGTCTGGTCTCCTGTCTCAGCCACCATAACCTGCAGCATGGAAGTCTATGTTCTGCTGTCTCAGCCACCAAAACCTGCAGCATGGAAGTCTATATTCTGCTGTCTCAGCCACCAAAACCTGCAGCATGGAAGTCTATGTTCTGCTGTCTCAGCCACCAAAACCTGCAGCATGGAAGTCTGGTCTCCTGTCTCAGCCACCAAAGCCTGCAGCATGGAAGTCTATGTTCTGCTGTCTCAGCCACCAAAACCTGCAGCATGGAAGTCTGGTCTCCTGTCTCAGCCACCAAAACATGCAGCATGGAAGTCTATATTCTGCTGTCTCAGCTACCAAAACCTGCAGCATGGAAGTCTATGTTCTGCTGTCTCAGCCACCAAAACCTGCAGCATGGAAGTCTGGTCTCCTGTCTCAGCCACCAAAACCTGCAGCATGGAAGTATACATTCTCCTGTCTCAGCCACCAAAACCTGCAGCATGGAAGTCTGGTCTCCTGTCTCAGCCACCAAAACCTGCAGCATGGAAGTCTATGTTCTGCTGTCTCAGCCACCAAAACCTGCAGCATGGAAGTCTATGTTCTGCTGTCTCAGCCACCAAAACCTGCAGCATGGAAGTCTGGTCTCCTGTCTCAGCCACCAAAACCTGCAGCATGGAAGTCTATGTTCTGCTGTCTCAGCCACCAAAACCTGCAGCATGGAAGTCTATGTTCTGCTGTCTCAGCCACCACGACCTGCAGCATGGAAGTCTATGTTCTGCTGTCTCAGCCACCAAAACCTGCAGCATGGACGTCTATGTTCTCCTGTCTCAGGCACCAAAACCTGCAGCATGGAAGTCTGGTCTCCTGTCTCAGCCACCAAAACCTGCAGCATGGAAGTCTACATTCTCCTGTCTCAGCCACCAAAACCTGCAGCATGGAAGTCTGGTCTCCTGTCTCAGCCACCAAAACCTGCAGCATGGAAGTCTATGTTCTGCTGTCTGAGCCACCAAAACCTGCAGCATGGAAGTCTGGTCTCCTGTCTCAGTCACCAAGAACTGCAGCATGGAAGTCTATGTTCTGCTGTCTCAGCCACCAAAACCTGCAGCATGGAAGTCTGGTCTCCTGTCTCAGCCACTAAAACCTGCAGCATGGAAGTCTATGTTCTGCTGTCTCAGCCACCAAAACCTGCAGCATGGAAGTCTATGTTCTGCTGTCTCAGCCACCAAAACCTGCAGCATGGAAGTCTGGTCTCCTGTCTCAGCCACCAAAACCTGCAGCATGGAAGTCTATGTTCTGCTGTCTCAGCCACAAAAACCTGCAGCATGGAAGTCTGGTCTCCTGTCTCAGCCACCAAAACCTGCAGCATGGAAGTCTATGTTCTGCTGTCTCAGCCACCAAAACCTGCAGCATGGAAGTCTGGTCTCCTGTCTCAGCCACCAAAACCTGCAGCATGGAAGTCTATGTTCTGCTGTCTCAGCTACCAAAACCTGCAGCATGGAAGTCTATGTTCTGCTGTCTCAGCCACCAAAATCTGCAGCATGGAAGTCTGGTCTCCTGTCTCAGCCACCAAAACCTGCAGCATGGAAGTCTATGTTCTGCTGTCTCAGCCACCAAAACCTGCAGCATGGAAGTCTGGTCTCCTGTCTCAGCCACCAAAACCTGCAGCATGGAAGTCTATGTTCTGCTGTCTCAGCTACCAAAACCTGCAGCATGGAAGTCTATGTTCTGCTGTCTCAGCCACCAAAACCTGCAGCATGGAAGTCTGGTCTCCTGTCTCAGCCACCAAAACCTGCAGCATGGAAGTCTATTTTCTGCTGTCTCAGCCACCAAAACCTGCAGCATGGAAGTCTGGTCTCCTGTCTCAGCCACCAAAACCTGCAGCATGGAAGTCTATGTTCTGCTGTCTCAGCCACCAAAACCTGCAGCATGGAAGTCTGGTCTCCTGTCTCAGCCACCAAAACCTGCAGCATGGAAGTCTATGTTCTGCTGTCTCAGCCACCAAAACCTGCAGCATGGAAGTCTGGTCTCCTGTCTCAGTCACCAAGACCTGCAGCATGGAAGTCTATGTTTTGCTGTCTCAGCCACCAAAACCTGCAGCATGGAAGTCTGGTCTCCTGTCTCAGCCACCAAAACCTGCAGCATGGAAGTCTGGTCTCCTGTCTCAGCCACCAAAACCTGCAGCATGGAAGTCTATGTTCTGCTGTCTCAGCCACCAAAACCTGCAGCATGGAAGTCTATGTTCTGCTGTCTCAGCCACCAAAACCTGCAGCATGGAAGTCTATGTTCTGCTGTCTCAGCCACCAAAACCTGCAGCATGGAAGTCTACATTCTCCTGTCTCAGCCACTAAAACCTGCGGCATGGAAGGATATGTTCTGCTGTCTCAGCCACAAAAACCTACAGCATGGAAGTCTGGTCTCCTGTCTCAGCCACCAAAACCTGCAGCATGGAAGTCTATGTTCTGTTGTCTCAGCCACCAAAACCTGCAGCATGGAAGTCTATGTTCTGCTGTCTCAGCCACCAAAACCTGCAGCATGGAAGTCTACATTCTCCTGTCTCAGCCACCAAAACCTGCAGCATGGAAGTCTATGTTCTGCTTTCTCAGCTACCAAAACCTGCAGCATGGAAGTCTGGTCTCCTGTCTCAGCCACCAAAACCTGCAGCATGGAAGTCTATGTTCTGCTGTCTCAGCCACCAAAACCTGCAGCATGGAAGTCTATGTTCTGCTGTCTCAGCCACCAAAACCTGCAGCATGGAAGTCTGGTCTCCTGTCTCAGCCACTAAAACCTGCAGCATGGAAGTCTATGTTCTGCTGTCTCAGCCACCAAAACCTGCAGCATGGAAGTCTATGTTCTGCTGTCTCAGGCACCAAAACCTGCAGCATGGAAGTCTACATTCTGCTGTCTCAGCCCCCAAAACCTGCAGCATGGAAGTCTACATTCTGCTGTCTCAGCCACATTTGCTCTTCGCGTTCAAACTCTTCATTATTCTAGAAACGTATCCCTCAAAGTGGAATCATGCATTGTACTGTAGGCTAAATCATGCAATCACCCGATTGTAATTGATACACTGTGTATTGTTACTCGCCTGTCAACTCGAATCGCCAACCCCCCCCCCCCCCCCCGCCCCCCCTCGTTCATATACTTCTGTTGCATTCTGAACAGGACGACCAGGTCTGGCTCCATCAGCAACTGTTGAGCACCTTTTCACAAATTTGTCGACCAAGTTATGCCCCGCATACGAGACAAACGCTTTACACCATAAACAAGAAACATTTCTTCCTGAAAAACCTTTGCAGAAAATCAATTTGCACCTCAAAATAACGCACAACAGCACGCTGTTCATAGATTGCACGTCCAGTGAGCGTGTTCGCTATTGTGTATCTGAGCTGCGAACGTGCATGCGACACTGAGCTTCTGCTACCTACAGTAATCACATAGCTGGATGTCGCTGCCACCTAATGATTACTTTAGTAACTACCAACTACATTTTTCAGCCATCCCATATCAGTTTGTGACCTACTCACCGACTTACCCTCGTAGAAAATATACCCCGCAGAAGCAGTGAACACTTTTGTTCTAAGCCAACTTAAACATAAATAATTTAAAGAAATCACAACTGTCGTCATTACTTGTCTAGGAATATACGTATGCCAAGCTTTTCTTGAATTGTTTTCTTTTTAAACAGACAAAACAACGAGAGAGAAAAACATGCGCGTGCCTCTTTTTGATTTAATCTTCTTTCTTCATCGAGAATTTTAGAGAATCTTTGCATCGTTTCTCCTGTCGCCCCTGAAATGTCAGGATTTCATTTGCCAGGTTATTCTAGTGGTAACTATTTGTTCCATTAGTTTCCACACAGCTGAGTACACTAATAGGTCTGTAGCTATCTGGCTTCAATTTGCTGTTCTCGTGTTTAAGGATGGGGATAGTCCTTGCCTCCTTCCACACTGTGGGGAAAGTCCTTGCCTCTATTCACACTGTGGGGAAAGCCTTTGCCTCCTTTCACACTGTGGGGAAAGTCCTTGCCTCTATTCACACTGTGGGGAAAGCCTTTGCCTCCTTTCGCACTGTGGGAAAAGTCCAGCCTCCGTCCACACTGTGGGAAAAGTCCAGCCTCCGTCCACACTGTGGTGAAAGTCCTTGCCTCCTTCCACACTGTAGGGAAAGTCATTGCCTCCGTCCACACTGTGGTGAAAGTCCTTGCCTCCTTCCACACTGTTGTGAAAGTCCTTGCCTCCTTCCACACTGTAGGGAAAGTCATTGCCTCCTTCCACACTGTGGTGAAAGTCCTTGCCTCCTTCCACACTGTAGGGAAAGTCCTTGCTTCAAGCTTGTCTTGAACAAGTGTAGCTAGCAGTTTCCTCTTTGTTTTTCCATCCATGCTAGAGAGTATTTCACTAAGTATTGCAGTCCTTCCCTGAGGCTTTTCTCCTCTCAAACTCATTAATGACTTATTCTAGTTCTGTCTTGGTGATATCTACCGTCAGATGTTGCTCAGGTACTCCATGTAGTTTATTTCTCTCTTAATATTTATTGTTATGTCTGTGAGGATGTTGTTTCTACTTGCTTCTGCGTAAATGTGAATTAGAACACTTGCTTTTTTTCTTCTGGTAAGTACCAACTTTCCTTCAATTATCAATCTCAATTGTTAGCTTGTAACTGTTTTCGTCACTAAAGGCCTTAGCTAGCTACCGTAGCGCTTATTTCTTTCTTTGTCAAAGTTAAGCGTTTATATATGTTCGTGCAGCTTGTCCTGGTGCTTGTTTGGTCTGTTTTGTTCAATTATACGTTTTATTTTATATTTCATTGATCTAAAAAATATACGCATCCAAAATTTTCTTGAATGCATTAATTGACCCTGGTCTCCACTATTCCATGTGGCAATGCATTCCAAGCATTCACCACTTAATTGTATAGTTTATATATATATATATATATATATATATATATAAAGGACAAATTTGGTCTCAAAGCCGAGGCCTGGGGCACTCAAACTTTTTACCTCACACCACTCAGAGTACTCCCTATTAATGCCCACTCTCTGCCGAGTGGTCTCCCTGGGTCTTTGTATATGACAAGGACAATAATAGCCCCACTGCCTCACAGAGAGAATGTCGTAAGAGGCGACTAACTGTGTGACATTGCATACCGCCGGCTATGGTTAGGTGGTTTGTTTCGAGCAGTATAGATGTCGCCTAACAGGGTGTTGTTCTACTTTGCTCTAATGTTTGAGTCTATTAAAATGGACTCGCACATCGGCTAACCACCCATCGTAAGCGCTGGTCCCAACGCAGCGGAATATTAAGCTGCTCGGGACTAGCCAGCTAAGCAGGAAACCATTATCCGGGCTACATCCACCTTATACCAGAGCTGGAACCTGCACAGGGACATTTGCCCGTGTCGAAAAACAGGTCGACTAAGAACCAATTTCCAATCCATTTGACAACTTCGCCACCTATTCCATGTGATATTAACTTCCTAAACATCATCAGTTAATAAGGCCATTTACTTGCTTATGTTTTCCATTTAATTTCTTTGTGCTGGGGAGAGAGGACACGCAGAAACGTATATATCTCATAGGATTTCAACTGCGCACAAGTTCACACGGACTGCTCAAATTTAGTAGCATCCCATAATAACGACGCGATGAATTTTGGAGAGTGTCACTTGAAAAAGTTGGAAATACCCAAACATGGTGACACAGATATAAATAGATCTCAATGACATTGACAAGCTGTCATTGTATGTCGTCGTTCTTCAGTTGATGAGAACACTCGCGTCTTGTCTCACAACTTTCCCACGCAGAGTTGTAAAAGATCACAATGTACGTGGGACAATCCCAGGTCTGTCTGTCGCTGTGAATTGCTCTGAAAAAGTGATACACAGATACAAATATGCAAAGCACACTCTGTCGCAATCATGTGGACTTCTGCAGGTGACATAGCCGGTAGAGACATCTGACTGTTTGCGTATTCTTTACATAGGAAAGTCGTACTACAGTGGAAAGTAAACTCTTTAATATATTCCGGCTGAAGTTTGATGCACATGGTGGTTATGGGTAAAACACAATGCAAAGCAGTATGCCAAAGAAGACGGAGTGACTAAGAGAAATATAGGGACGGCTTGAATAATAAATATGTGGAAAGGGGACTAATGTTTGGTGAGATAAAATATGCTGATCACGCATGATAGTGACGGTCAGGTAACATATATTGATCAGTATGCTGGTCAGGGTCAGGAAAAATATACTGATCACGCATGTTAGACAGGATCACACAAAATATACTGATCACGCATGTTAGACAGGGTCACACAAAATATACTGTTCACGCATGTTAGACAGGGTCACACAAGATATACTGATCACGCATGCTAGACAGCGTCACACAAAATATACTGATCACGCATGTTAGACAGGGTCACACAAAATGTACTTTTCACGCATGCTGAACAGGATCACACAAAATATACTGATCACGCATGTTAGACAGGGTCACACAAAATATACTGAACACGCTTGTTAGACAGGGTCACACAAAATATACTGATCACGCATGTTAGACAGGGTCACACAAAATGTACTGATCACGCATGTTAGACAGGGTCACACAAAATGTACTGATCACGCATGTTAGACAGGGTCACACCAAATATACTGATCACGCATGTTAGACAGGGTCACACAAAATATACTGTTCACGCATGTTAGACAGGGTCACACAAAATATACTGATCACGCATGTTAGACAGGGTCACACAAAGTATACTGATCACGCATGTTAGACAGGGTCACACCAAATATACTGATCACGCATGTTAGACAGGGTCACACAAAATATACTGTTCACGCATGTTAGACAGGGTCACACAAAATATACTGATCACGCATGTTAGACAGGGTCACACAAAATATACTGATCACGCATGTTAGACAGGGTCACACAAAATAGACTGATCACGCATGTTAGACAGGGTCACACAAAATGTACTGATCACGCATGTTAGACAGGGTCACACAAAATATACTGTTCACGCATGTTAGACAGGGTCACACAAAATATACTGATCACGCATGTTAGACAGGGTCACACAAAATATACTGATCACGCATGTTAGACAGGGTCACACAAAATATACTGATCACGCATGTTAGACAGGGTCACACAAAATATACTGATCACGCATGTTAGACAGGGTCACACAAAATATACTGTTCACGCATGTTAGACAGGGTCACACAAAATATACTGATCACGCATGTTAGACAGGGTCACACAAAATGTACTGATCACGCATGTTAGACAGGGTCACACAAAATAGACTGATCACGCATGTTAGACAGGGTCACACAAAATGTACTGATCACGCATGTTAGACAGGGTCACACAAAATATACTGATCACGCATGTTAGACAGGGTCACACAAAGTATACTGTTCACGCATGTTAGACAGGGTCACACAAAATATACTGATCACGCATGTTAGACAGGGTCACACAAAATATACTGATCACGCATGTTAGACAGGGTCACACAAAATATACTGATCACGCATGTTAGACAGGGTCACACAAAATAGACTGATCACGCATGTTAGACAGGGTCACACAAAATATACTGATCACGCATGTTAGACAGGGTCACACAAAATATACTGATCACGCATGTTAGACAGGGTCACACAAAATATACTGATCCGCATATTAGACAGGGTCATACCAAGTTGACGTCTGACAGCGTACGAAGAAGAAGATGAAGAAGAAGAAGAAGAAGAAGAAGAAGAAGAAGAAGAAGAAGGAGAAGGAGAAATATACTGAACACGCATGTTAGACAGGGTCACACAAAATATACTGATCACGCATGTTAGGCAGGGTCACACAAAATATACTGATCACGCATGTTAGTCAGGGTCAGACAAAATATACTGATCACGATTGTTAGACAGGGTAAAACAAAATATGCTGATCACGCTTGTCAGTCAAGCCCAGACAAAATATACTGATCATGCATGTTAGTCAGGACTAGGCATAATATGCTGATCAGACATGTTGGTTAGGGTCAGGTCAAACATACAGATCAGGCTTTATTAGTTAGGGTCAGGTGAAGTATACAGATCAGGCTATGTTAGTTAGGGCCAGGTGAAGTATACAGATCAGGCTATGTTAGTTAGGGTCAGGTGAAGTATACAGATCAGGCTATGTTAGTTAGGGTCAGGTGAAGTATACAGATCAGACTATGTTATTTAGGGTCAGGTGAAGTATACAGATCAGGCTATATTTGTCAGCGTTGGGTGAAACATACTGATCAAGACACTACCTCACTTCCAATCAGTTCTCCGTTGAAACATACTGTTTCATGACAGTCTTGACTAACGCAGTGGGTATCGCAAATATGATCCCCATAGTTGTAATCTTACTGATGAGCCTCGCATTGCACTGCAGCCAGCTTCCAGAAAGTCGCAAAGAGTGCCTAGGTCAAATACGAAAGGCATTCGCAGCAATAGATACATGGCAGCAATAGACACATCGCATCAATAGATACGTGGCATCAATAGACACATCGCATCAATAGATACATCGCATCAATAGATACATCGCATCAATAGATACATCGCAGCAATAGATACATCGCAGCAATAGACACATCGCAGCAATAGATACATCGCAGCAATAGTTACGGGGCATCAATAGATACGTGGCATCAATATATACGTGGCATCAATAGATACGTGGCATCAATAGACACATCGCATCAATAGACACATCGCATCAATAGACACATCGCATCAATAGATATATCGAATCAATAGACACATCGCATCAATAGACACATCGCATCAATAGACACATCGCATCAATAGACACATCGCATCAATAGACACATCGCATCAATAGACACATCGCATCAATAGACACATCGCATCAATAGACACATCGCATCAATAGACACATCGAATCAATAGACACATCGCATCAATAGACACATCGCATCAATAGACACATCGCATCAATAGACACATCGCATCAATAGATATATCGAATCAATAGACACATCGCATCAATAGATATATCGAATCAATAGACACATAGGATCAATAGATACATCGCATCAATAGACACATCGCATCAATAGACACCTCGCATCAATAGACACATCGCATCAATAGACACATCGCATCAATAGACACATCGCATCAATAGACACATCGCATCAATAGATACATCTCAGCAATAGATACATCGCAGCGTTTGTGAAATGGTATGACCAGCCCATATTGCGTATACACTGCATTCACTAATTCACGTATTTAAAAAAACAGGTACCCATTTACTGCAGTTTGTACACCATTTCGGTTTCACTGTGTTATGCAACCTCTTTAACCACTTTGCTCAAAATTCTAAACGTAAAGAAGGAAGTGTGAGATTAAGTTAAAAGAATAAAACATATTTAAAGCGAACAACGTTAAGAAACAAGCGTTCTTGTAACATTATGTGTGAACTAATCCAAGCCTCTTTGTGTCCTTGTAAAAGCCAAGTTATTGACGCCGCTTTCTTCCTCGTTCATCTTCAGACCTCAACTTCAATGACTCTAACGAAAGGCTCTGTACGCTTCCGTACAGCTTGTCGTGGAAGGACACTGGCTGTTACCAAATGCTACATTATTTGTCGGTATATAGTGGACATGACTGCAAAACATGTTCTGCCTTCATGGGGGCTGTGCTGCAGGCACAACGTTCTGTATTGCCAATCTTGAACTTGTTGTACATAGGGCATCTAAGTATATTTGTGACCTGTGCGTAGCCGGAGAATTATCACCTGGTTTCATCTGGAGAGTTGATGGTAGGCATCGTTTTCTATGTGGCCAGGGTGGTCTTTTTTTCCATGTTGCACTGTACGTTGCCCTGATGAATGCTTTTGTCTCATTGTATGTGATTTCTGTATCACTCTGCTTCAGCATTCCTCCTTCTCTGGCGAGTCTGTCTGCCTCTTCGTTGCCTGGAATGTTCCAGTGGGCTGGTATCCACTGGACTATGCTTTTTTATGAAGCACTGGGACAGGCGTTCGAGCGAGTCTACCAGAGCACCGAGTTCATTTTTGTGCTGGTTCCTGAGCGCCATTAACACTGCGAGGGCGTCTGTGAAAATAACCACTTTAAGAAGTTATATTCTGTATGAGGGGTATCTCCCCTCCCACCTGTTCGTTTTCAATGTGGTATGTATCATGTCGCTCGTGTAGATCTTAGTCCACTCAAAATTGGACCATTGTAATCGGCCAGGCATTTCGTGAATGATGTTTAATGAAGAATGCACAAAGGCACGGTGTTGTTGTGGTGGGAGATAAGGTGCTAGCCTCTCAAAGAGAGGGAAGTAAACGGTGGATAATCGAGCACTGCATGTTTCAAGCGTCCCTTGTTGTCAAGTTGGGACCAGAGTGACTGCATTCTGTGCTACCTCCAGTCGTCTTGACTGATAGTCAAGGTAGTTTGGGATGAGAGAGAGAGTCAGGTTGAAGACCAGCGCAGTTCAATCCAAATACATTGCAAGTTACATCAGGACAGAATTGTCTGAAGATGTCGCCATCATTGCTTGCGATTGTCAACTAACTTTGTTGATGTTGTTGCTGCTGCTGATGCAGTTGCTGCGGATTTTGCTGTTGGTGTTCGAAACTACTCATGCTGAGCTAACTCTAGTTTTTGTGAAGTTATTTCATAAAGTCAATCGACTTAGAAAGTTTATATTTCAAACTTCATCGATGCAAATTGTCTTGGATTGCTTGCAAGCTTTTTTTTTTTTAAATTGTATGTACCCAGTAAGGATCAGTAAGTGACCCATAGCTGACTTCTAGCGTCAGGACCAGCGAACTAGAGCTGCCAAGACCCTTCTACACCTCCAAGTGGTGATCCTGGAACACAGGCTACAACAGGGCAGACTGGCAATAGAGAAGGGATCGAAGAGGGAAGGCTAACCCGGTACTCAAAATTGCCTGCTGAAGTCGGATGTGTCGGACCACAAAGTACACATATCGCAGCCGAGCTATAAACTATGGCACAACGCATACCGTTCTCCTGGCATCAGGCTTCTTGCAAAGCTATAAACTTTGGCACAACGCATACCGTTCTACTGACATCGGGCTTCTTGTTAAGCATAATTTGTAGGGCTTGGTAGCGGAAGATTGAGAACGTACGAAGAAGAAGAAGAAGAAGAAGAAGAAGAAGAGGATGAAGATGGAGAAGAAGAAGAGGAGGAAGACGATTAGGACGAACGAAGAAACATGCTGAAGAAAACGTGTTCGTTGGTCGAGTATGTTGGCCCGCTTGCTTTGTCTGTATTGGGGTTGTTCTGTTTTCTTCTTTTAGAAATCTACGTCATAGGTGCTCAGCCCGTCCCAGCAAATGAAGAAGAGTGTAGATACTGATGGTTCTTGTAGCTCACTTGTTGTACACACTCCTTCTCTGTACTCTCAGAGGCCCCTCTCTGCTAGAACCACGTTTGATTTCCAAATCCTGCAATCTGTTCCTTGCTGATTCATGGACTGCAATGTCTTCACCCAAAACACGATCGTTGATCAACTTCAAAATATCTCCTCTATCGATTGCCAATGCCCTTTTCTTGCGTTCAGGATCTTTTGGTCATGCTATATCTGCAGGTCAGTCGCCATGATTTTTTTTGATTTTTTTTTCGTTCGCCTTATTTCTTTAATCCCCAAAGGCGATGTGCGTTGCACTGTGGTTTTTATTTTGCGCCTGTAGGCCCAGTGCATCCGACTTCAGCAAGCATTTTATGTAAGGGTCTGCTTCCTCCTGCATTTTCTAAGGGTTTGCTTCCCCGGGGTAACGGCCGGTGCTGTGATGGGGATCGAACCCAGCACCTTCTGGATGTGAGCCGTGTCACTTAACCACTAGGCCACGCCGTCCCCTTGTCGCCATGATGAAGTCTGTAGTCCTCACCAGGTCGGAGCGGCTGCCCCACAGCTTTGTCTCAGCTCCGCACCCTCTGGCCAGGCCTGGCATCTCATTTCCCTATAGAGTGGGCATTCCTGTAGAATATGCTCAGGGTTCTGGCCTCCTGTTCCACAAGCCAATATCCCCACTGCGGATAAGATGTCAGCCCTTCCATTCCTGCAAACATCAGCATGGTCAGAACAGCAGATCCACAGAAGTTCTATGTGTCCACAATCCACTCAGACCACAGTCAGCCCTTCTGCCATGACTGAGAATATGAGATAAATACATCCTTCATTCTCAAGGTCACATATACTGTGGCTATTTTTAGATAGGGTGTTGTTATTAGTTTTTCCTCTTTGTGCATGTATATTGCGATAGGAATATCCGTATATATAGTACATTGCTCGTGCAACCTTCTATATGAGAACATCGGGAAAAAGGGCGAGAGGTAGACCAAGGAAAAGGGGGATAGACAGCATCAAGAAGACTTGCCGCAAAGTGGGGATAATTGTCACTCAGGCCACGACACTGGTCTACAACCCGGTAGAAAACGTGACGACAAAAGACAAATACAGACCACGACACTGGTCTACAACCCGGTAGAAAACGTGACGACAAAAGACAAATACAGACCACGAGACTGGTCTACAACCCGGTAGAAAACGAGACGACAAAAGACAAATACATACCACGAGACTGGTCTACAACCCGGTAGAAAACGTGACGACAAAAGACAAATACAGACCACGAGACTGGTCTACAACCCGGTAGAAAACGTGACGACAAAAGACAAATACAGACCACGAGACTGGTCTACAACCCGGTAGAAAACGTGACGACAAAAGATAAATACAGACCACGACACTGGTCTACAACCCGGTAGAAAACGTGACGACAAAAGACAAATACAGACCACGAGACTGGTCTACAACCCGGTAGAAAACGTGACGACAAAAGACAAATACATACCACGAGACTGGTCTACAACCCGGTAGAAAACGTGACGACAAAAGACAAATACAGACCACGAGACTGGTCTACAACCCGGTAGAAAACGTGACGACAAAAGACAAATACAGACCACGAGACTGGTCTACAACCCGGTAGAAAACGTGACGACAAAAGACAAATACAGACCACGAGACTGGTCTACAACCCGGTAGAAAACGAGACGACAAAAGACAAATACAGACCACGACACTGGTCTACAACCCGGTAGAAAACGAGACGACAAAAAGAGATAAAGAGGAAGTAGTGCCTTGTTTATTAATGATTTGCAAAAGTTTACATTTCTATTTGCAAACGTTTACATTTCTATTTGCAAACGTTTACATTTCTATTTGCAAACGTTTACATTTCTATTTGCAAACGTTTACATTTCTATTTTCAAACGTTTACATTTCTATTTGCAAACGTTTACATTTCTATTTGCAAACGTTTACATTTCTATTTGCAAACGTTTACATTTCTATTTGCAAACGTTTACATTTCTATTTGCAAACGTTTACATTTCTATTTGCAAACGTTTACACTTCTATTTGCAAACGTTTACATTTCTATTTGCAAACGTTTACATTTCTATTTGCAAACGTTTATATTTCTATTTGCAAACGTTTACATTTCTATTTTGCGACGAATGTTCGTTTTTCTCAACCAAACACATATTGTATAATTTGGTTACTGTCGCCTATTCTGTTTACCAGCATTTACACCGTACTCCGTCCACAAAAATACATACCTTTGTCACTCTTGATAGTTATATCTATCGCTTACACGTTATTACCTGTATGTATGTCACCTTTCACAGGCCCGATATGGCTGCAGTTTTGTCTGCAAAGTCAGTTTAATATTTCTCCATGCCCTCTTGAAAAGGCCGTCAAAAGTAATCGATGCTAACCAATTCTTATATTTATTTCCTCGTCTAGAGAGAGGGCGCTTGTAATTGTTGACCCGTGATAGCTGAAATCTTCGTTGATGCTAGGAGATTACCATTGGGAGTTTACTGGATTGACGGTACCTGACCCCAGGAACACCGTCTTCGAGACGTTTATTGACAGCGAGAACAAATTGAATGCCTCGGTTAAACTCAACAGAGACATGGACGACATACTCTAGGCACGAGAGAAGGCTTAACACTTTTCACATCCGTTGCCTGCGGAAAATCATGAACATCTGGTGGCAGGACAAGAAAACAAACACACAAGTACTGCAATGCGTTAATCTTTCTTCTGCTATAGGACTGTTACGTGCTAGAAGACTATCCTGGTCTGGGTCACGTAAGTAGAATGGACAATGGGCGCATTCCAAAACAGGTGTTGTTTGGTGAGCTGTCAGAGGGGAGGAGACTCCCAGGCTGACCCCTGCTCAGATATAAAGATGTTTGCAAGGCGTCAATGACAGACTTTTCCATCGATGACAGTGCTTGGGAAAACTCAGCCGTAGTGCGAACCACATGGCAGACATCACTCTGAAATTGCCTAGCGACATTTGAAGCTACTCGGAGAGAGACACTTGAAGCTACTCGGAGAGAGAAACTTGAAGCTACTCGGAGAGAGACACTTGAAGCTACTCGGAGAGAGAAACTTGAAGCTACTCGGAGAGAGACACTTGAAGCTACTCGGAGAGAGACACTTGAAGCTACTCGGAGAGAGAAACTCGAAGCTACTCGGAGAGATACACTTGAAGCTACTCGGAGAGAGACACTTGAAGCTACTCGGAGAGAGACACTTGAAGCTACTCGGAGAGAGACACTTGAAGCTACTCGGAGAGAGAAACTTGAAGCTACTCGGAGAGAGACACTTGAAGCTACTCGGAGAGAGAAACTTGAAGCTACTCGGAGAGAGACACTTGAAGCTACTCGGAGAGAGAAACTTGAAGCTACTCGGAGAGAGACACTTGAAGCTACTCGGAGAGAGACACTTGAAGCTACTCGGAGAGAGACACTTGAAGCTACTCGGAGAGATACACTTGAAGCTATTCGGAGACACTTGAAGCTACTCGGAGAGAGAAACTTGAAGCTACTCTGAGAGAGAAATTTGAAGCTACTCTGAGAGAGAAACTTGAAGCTACTCGGAGAGAAACTCGAAGCTAGTCACAGAGAGAAACTCGAAGCTACTCGCAGAGGGACTTGAAGCTACTCGCAAAGAGAAACTTGAAGCTACTCGCAAAGAGAAACTTGAAGCTTACTCGCAAAGAGAAACTTGAAGCTACTCTGAGAGAGAAACTCGAAGCTACTCGCAGAGAGAAACTCGACAATAATCTTATACGTCGACAGCAGAAAAGACCCGTCTAGTGAAAAAAAAAGACATACCTTCTCTATGACCGTCTGCATAGACGAAAAAGGTCATTTATTTGCATTATATCATCTGTCAGTGGCGAGCTTGCTCGTTAGAATCATTTTCAAGAGCATGCCGACTGGTGTGTTACCCATGAATGTTTTCATTGGGCTCCAGACCTATAAGGGATCTGGTTTTGCGAGATAATGGTCATGGATGTGTATACTGGTGGTTGATTTAGCGGGCTTGTTGTAATAAGCGTGCTCAGTTCTCTCAAATGGGCGATTACGTAATAAACACTGTTCCGAAAGCAATTGCACAGGGTCGAAAGATGAAGATATCGCAAAAGGTAGTCCCAAAGCAGAAATTACTGTCAGGGATGAAGTGTTTTAGGCGTCACTGTACAAAGCTTCAGATATTTTTAAAGTACGGTTGCAAATTTAATTTTTTTTACTGCATGTCTTTTTTTTTACTGTGAGCTATGTACCAATTTACAGTTACGTAAATGATTTTTAGAAATAAATACATTTATTGGCTTAGTTATTGATTTTTCATAATTCATGCCACGTCTTCCATTGAGTCGTCCGAGTCGGTTGATATTCTTCTTCTTCTTCTTCTTCTTCGTTCGTTCGTTCGTTCGTTCGTTCTCAATCTCCCACTACCAACCCCTGAAAGGGCTTAAGTAGAAGAATGTAGTCAAGAGAACGGAATGCGTTGTGTCGTAGTTTACAGCTTGGCTGCGATATTTGCACCTTTCGATCCAACACATCCGACTTCAGCAAGCATTTTTTAGTACCGGGTTAGCATTCCCTCTTCGATCCCTTCTCCTTAGCCAGTCTGCCCTGCTGCAGCATGTTATCCAGGATCACCGCGTGGAGTTGTAGAAGGGTCTTGGCAGCTCTGGCTCGCTGGCCCTGACGCTAGCAGTCAGATATGGTTCGCTGGCCCTGACGCTAGCAGTCAGATATGGGTCGCTGACCACAGCAGCTCATGCGCTGCTCAACATCTTGATCCTGGTTGACATTCAACAACCAACTAAAAACTGGTTCGGACCAGTGGAATCCGATTTTCGTATTAATACATTTATAATTAGTGACATGCAAGAATGGAACTTGTCTTGCGTACGTGCTAAAGTAAAGCCAAATACCTAGTCAGTAAGCACATTTGTTCGCAAAAGAATACGATCAATGTCTACTTTGCGTGCCTACCATGCTAGAAATAATATAAAATGCTGCTTCTTCTTCTGGATTCGTTCTCAATCCAACGTAAGGAAGCCCTGAACAGGGCTTTGCAAGTAGAAGGGTATAGTCTAGAAAATGGAATCCGATGTTTCGCTAGTTTACATATCTGAATGCGATATTTGCACCTTTCAGTCCGACACATCCGTCTTCAGCATCAACGGTGGTCCTATCGGCTGCATAACTTCCATACATGGCACACACAATGTTTTGGGAATGTTTTCCATACACGGCACACATAATGTTTTCCATACACGGCACACACAATGTTTTGTGAATGTTTTCCATACACGGCACACACAATATTTTGTGAATGTTTTCCATACACGGCATACACAATGTTTTGTGAATGTTTTCCATACACGGCACACACAATGTTTTGTGAATGTTTTCCATACACGGCACACACAATGTTTCGTGAATGTTTCCTATACACGGCACACACAATATTTTGTCAATGTTTCCCATACACGGCACACAATGTTTTGTGAACTTTTTTCAACACTTTAATTCTCCGCCACCAAGAGTTCAATTACAGCTCGGTGTTTGTAACGTGCTGCAAACATTCGCCATCTTAGCGGACTTCTACAGCAGCGCTATGTGTCCGAAGACCCTACAGTTACCCATACGCACGCAGGATAACCCAGTGTTGCAACCTGTAAATGTTCCCTATGTTAGTCTTATTAGGGCCTGTTAAAAACAAACACGTGACACGACTTTCTGAGCAACGATGGTATATATTAGAGACACGCATTGTCAAATATCTGAAGTGTACATTTGCTTGCCTTTATCTCTTGCTTCCCCTTCTATCATGATGCGATGACGTATTCTTTCCTTCCTCTTCAGGCTAATAATTTCTTTTTACAATTTGGGGTAACTATCCTCATGTCTAATCCATCTTGTCGCGTCATATAACATGTGTGACAGGTTGCACTGCAATTCTACTTGGCTCCTCTGCCAGGCAGCGGTAGCGTTAGATCGAGACTATATGTCAACTGACATGAAAATAGTTCAAACAGAACATGAAATATGCATGGACTTGGTAAATCTGCCTTTCACTTCTGCCATCTGTCTATGTCAATAATATATATATGTTTATATGACCCAGCGGGGCGCCTAAGGGTGAAGCATCCGTTTCCCAATCCCGGCGTTTCCTCAATCCGGTTCGAATTACGACGTGTCCAGTTTGGCAGACGTACGATTTTTCCTGTCGGTACAACTGACTTCAGGTTCCGGAAACTAATGGCAACTCACCTGTACTGTACTGTATGTACTGTATACATATATAGAAGTGATGTGATATGATGTGATGCAATGTGATGTGATGTTATGTGATGCGATGCGATGCGATGTGATGTGATGTGATGTGATTGATGTGATGTGATGTGATGTGATGTGATGTGATGTGATGCGATGTGATGTGATGTGATGTGATGTGATGTGATGTGATTGATGTGATGTGATGTGATGTGATGTGATGCGATGCGATGCGATGTGATGTGATGTGATGTGATGTGATGTGATGTGATTGATGTGATGTGATGTGATGTGATGCGATGCGATGCGATGTGATGTGATGTGATGTGATGTGATTGATGTGATGTGATGTGATGTGATGTGATGTGATGTGATGCGATGCGATGCGATGCGATGCGATGCGATGCGATGCGATGCGATGCGATGCGATGCGATGCGATGCGATGCGATGCGATGCGATGCGATGCGATGCGATGCGATGTGATGTGATGTGATGTGATGTGATGTGATGTGATGTGATGTGATGTGATGCGGTATGATGTGATGTGATGTGATGTGATGCCATGTCATCGATGGGATGGTATGTGTGCATGCGAGGTGTGTTCAAAAAGTATACGACCTTAATATTTTCGCGAAATCAAAATGAAGCATGGGTGTTGTCTTCCGGCAGAGGGTGGTGTATGGAATAGGCATGCACATAAATGATTTTTTTCCCACTTGCAGATTGTGTTAGTCGTTGGCAGTCAGCCTTTCAGTGTTGAGTGTGTAATGAGTACTCATCTGGTTTTGATTCACCGCGAAATGACAGACAGAATTGAGCAGTGAGGTTGTATTAAATTTTGTCAAAAGATCAGCCATACATAAGTGGAAACCTTTTGGAAGATTCAAGAAGTTTTCGATGACGACGCCATGAACATGCGCACATTAAGGAGTGGTTCAATCGCTTTAACGATGGCCGCACATCGGTGGAGAGCGGATACTGTTCCGGTAGTTTCTCAACAAGCCGAAATGATGAAGTCATTGACCAAGTACGGGCCTTTGTCTTACAGAACTGTTGTCACCATCAGACAACTTGCGGATGAGGTGGGGATAAGCATTGGTTTGGTAAACTCCATTTTGATCGAGGATTTCGCGGAGAGAGTTCGTGAAATTCGTGTCGAAGCTGCTCACGATGGAGCAGAAGCAACTCCTTCTGAAAGTCCCACAGGACAAGTTTGGACTGCGCAAACGAAAACCACGACTTCATCAACACTGTGATCACTGGTGATAAGTCGTTGGTTTAAGGGTACGATCCGGAAACCAAGTTTCAGTCGTCATTGTGGAGACAATCACCATTCCCGAAGCTGAAAAAAACGAGGTAGGTGCGTAGCAATGTCAAAGTCGTGTTGACCGCTTTCTTTGACTTCCGTGCGGTTTTGCATCAGGAGTACGTACTGCAAGATCAAAATATTACCAAAGAGTATTACCTGGAGGTCATCAGTCGCCATTGTGAAAGCTCCATCAAAACAACACTCCCACTAATTCTTTTAATCTGATTCAGACTTTCTTGGCCAAACACAACTTTCCCCTGGTTCGCTAGGCTCACTAATCTCCTGACATGGCTCCTTGCGTTTGTTGACTGCTCCCCCAAGCTGAAAATGTAACTGAAAGGCACGTAATTTGAGTCACGAGAAGACAGTATGCAGAATGTGTTGACCCAGATTTATTCCCATTTTCAAAGAGGCTTTCCTGAAATGCTTCTAACATTGGTGGGACCGCTGTGAGACGTTTGTGGAGTTCCAATGAGAGTACTTTGAAGGGTATTAGGGTTTCAAACCTCCAGGTGAGTAACGGGATTGCCCAAAGGTCAGATACCTTTTTAACACACCTCGTATATATGTATATTGTTGTTGTTTGCGAATCCACACAATGAGTAGGTTTACTCTTTTGTGCGCCCTGAATAGGATGTTAAGCGGCGGGTTACAGTAGCTTTCCTCACATCCCAAGCGTGCTGATGAAGGTGGACCGAGGTCTTCCAGGCGGTTGTGCTCTATGCTTGACTTCATATGCGTGTCGCTCACTACTACGGGGATCCGGTCGATCCCTCACCTTGTTAACCAGGATGCCATGAAAGCAACCCGTTCCCAGGGACCCAAGAAAGGCTAATAGGAAGCCGAGGGAGGGTCTTGGTCAGTATATTTGTCCTGACCAGACGTTAGTCTTTCTCCCTATAAATATATAGCTATGTAGCTATCTAGCTAGCAGACTGTCTAGCTAGCAAGCTACCTAACCATTGATCTAGCTTTCTAGCTATCCTACCGTTCATCGGTCTGTCTGTCTGTTTGCATGTCTATTATTTTCTCTCTGCCTCTCTCTTTCTTTATCTCTCTCTCTTTCTCTCTCTCGCTCTCTCTTTATCTCTCTCACTCTTTCTCTTCTCTCTCTCTCTCTCTCTCTCTCTCTCTCTCTCGTGTCAGAAATGGAAATGGTTTCCTTTACAAAAACTAAATGATCGCCATAGGACAATGAAGTTTGCAACACATTCCGATTGAACCAAGGAAGATCATGTCTCCAGTAGAAAGGCACGTACATCGCCAACAAAAGTAGCAGACCTCTAACCAACAAGAATGAATTTTTTTTTAAATTGCATTTATTGAATCGTAAAAGTCAGATCAAAACAGCGTTGTGAATGGGTATGGAATTCACATTTGTAAAATTATGTTGAATATAAATCCTCGCTGCCAGAACAAAAAAGATGCGCTGGCACATACCACGGACACCAACTACAGGTGTATGTTCTGCTCTCACAGGAACCAAGACACAAGGCAGGTGTGCCCCCAAATGGTTCTGTGGTTCGTAAGGGGAAACAATTATGGCAATAGACAGGTATCTTATCTGTATCTTGAATCATAATGCTAATGTTTCATAGGAAATGGGAGAATGCAACATCTGTGGGTGCTTATACAGTTGTTTGTCTAAGGTGGGGAGCTGGTTACCTGTGTGAGGTGTGTAGTTAGCTACCTTAATGAGGTGTGTAGTTAGCTACCTGTGTGAGGTGTTTAGTTAGTTACCTGTGTGAGGTGTCTAGCTAGTTACCTATGTGAGGTGTGTAGTTAGTTATCTGTGTCAGTGTGGAGTTAGTTACCTGTGTGAGGCGTGTAGTTAGTTACCTGTCACACTAGAATCTGGTTGTGTAGTCTTGCACCTTCTTTTGCAATCTGTCTTCCTCCTCGTTGCCTTGGATGTTACAGTGGGATGGAACCCACTGTACCACTACTCTTTTTGGTGCGGACTGCTGGCATAGTTGACAGAGTACTGCTCTTAAATCATTAAGTTCAGTATTTTTCTGGCTTTTCAGTGCTGTGACTACGGCCAGGTCATCTGTAAGCAGGACTATGTGGCTTTCATTGCTTTTACCTGTCATTATTTCTTCTACTGCAGCCCTCAGTGCCTCTGCCTCCGCTCTGAAATTGCTTGAGTATTTTCCAGTTGCCACTGATAGTGTTGTTTTTCTACCATTTGGTAGGCTCAGGAATACCCCTGCCCCTCCGTTCTGTGTTGTGTTTGTTGCAGAGCCGTCGGTGTATGCATGGGTCCAGTCCATGCTTGGGCAGTTTTTCGTTATGTACCTCAGGGTTATGTCTCTTCTTTCTTTTTCAGTGTGGCTGTTTTTTTTGCTCCAATACCTGGTATATTTTCTACCACCTCTAGAAATAAATGCTGCCTGCAGGTAGGTTTGCGTACAGTAGGGATGGGCTTTGGTGTTGTTAGTGCGTCCATAGGGTCTTCGTTCATCTTTGCTTTGGCTATTTCTGCAAAGTTTCTCCGCTTTAGTTTCCCATTTCCAAAATTACTTAGTCTCTTATGCATTGGATGGTCAGTCAGTCTTCTGAGTTTTTCTGCTTGCTGCTGGGCTTTGCAGTCTCTTCTGTCGGTCATGGATTGCAGATTTGTAATCTTTTCCAGTTCTACAATTATAACTCTCATGGCTTGGTTTTGGAGTTTGCTAATTTTGTCAAAGTTCGCCTTTGCTGCTGTTGTCCATGCCGCAATGCCATACTCGAGAACTGGTCTCACTCTTCCAGTGTATAATTTCTTTAGTATACTTTCGTCTGCTCCCCAGCTTGTGCCAGCAAGTTTCCTCATGATTGTCATTCTTTCTCTGGCTCTCATTCGGTTTCTCTCGATCTGACTTTTCCATGTCATGCGCCGATCAAATGTCACTCCCAGGTAGTTTGGGTTGTCGTTTAGCCGCATATATTTGCCGTTAAGACTTATTTTGGTGTTTTGGGGTTTATTTGAGAGCGAGAATTTCGCACATGTTGTTTTTTTCTCATTTATTTTGACCAGCCATGAGTTCGCCCACTCAACCAGCGATGTTAGGGCCTGCTGCATCCGATTACTTGCTATGGTGAGATTCTTTTCAGAGGTCCACATAGCCAGATCGTTTGCACACATGGAGCTGTGGACTTTTCTTGGTATATTCTCTGCGATGTTTTTTAAATACACCAGGAAGAGTGTGGGTGACAGTACTCCTCCTTAGGGTACTCCCTGCTCAAGTGTCACCTTTTTGCTCATCTGCCCTTGTACTTGAACTCTGGCTGTTCAATTTTTGAGGTAGTGTGTAGTGTACATTTTCCCACAAACTTCACTTCTTCGTAGCTTGACTTTAAGTCCCTCTTTCCAGACCTTGTCAAATGCCTTTTCTAAATCCACCCAAACCGCTACTGTGTTTTTTTTTCTCCTGGTAAGCATCCTCTATTTCCTGTGCTATGAGAGTGATCTGATCCTCAGTGGATCTGTGCTGCCTAAATCCTGCTTTCTGTGGAATTAGTATATGTTTTTCTTCCAGATGCTACATCAGTCTGGTGTTTATGATACGCTCCATCAGTTTTCCTACACAACTCAGCAGACTGATAGGCCTGTATCCATTTGGATCTACTCTTTTTCTTTCTTTGGTACTGATATAATTACAGCATGTTTCCATGCCTGAGGTACAATTCCCCTTTTCAAGCTTTGGTTCAGGACTGATAGTAACTTTCTCTTTGCTGTTTGGTCCAGCCCCATCAGCATTTCGTTTGTTACGCCATCTTTTCCGGGCGATTTCTTTTTCTTTAGAGTTCTCATGGCCTCTTTCATTTCATTCATTGTTAGTTTTGCCATCATGTGCTCCTCTGGTGCCATATTGATGTTGTCGTGCCTCTTTTGTTCTTCATTAATGTATGTGTGCCTAATTGTAGGAACATCAATGTGGTTTGCTCTGGCATAATGTTCTATAAAGGCGTTTGCTGCCTTTTTTCTAGCGAGCATGTTGTCGCCCTGCTTGATAGTAATTTGTTTGTTTGATGGAGTTTCGTCGTTCATGGCTCTGACTAACTTCCATAGTTTGTTCCCGTCTTTGTCTAAATTGAGGCTTTCTGTTTTGTTTTTGCAGCTGTCTCTTGTTATTTGGTTTAAAGTGTATTTGTATTTCGCCGCCGTGGCTTTGAGGGCGATATTTGCCTCCATAGATTGTTCTCTCTCTGCCATGTTCCTAGCATTTGAGACTTCGTCTTCCGCTTTCTGCAATTCATCATTCCAATAAGGCTTGTAGTTTTTCCTTGCCCCTCTTGGGATGGTTTCAGTAGCTGCTTGCATTATTGCTTTGCTTAGGCTTTCCACCATGGGTTTCATGTTGTTATTCCGCGTGTTGATGGTTTCGCACAGCCCATCTGTCAGGATTGCAAATCTGTCCCAGTCGGCTCGTTTATAGTTCCAACGTGGGAGCGGTTTTGTTTCCTGTGGGCCTACTTCCATATCAACTTCTAGCCTAATTGGCCTGTGGTCGCTACCTGCCAATTGGTTGAGCACCTGGCGGTCTATTTTGTGGTGAATATCCACCGTGGAAAAGGCAAAGTATGGAGTAGAGGTGGTATGCCATGTTCTAAAATAGAAGCTAGGGATATCCTCCGGCCTACTGATAAGATAGAGATTTATGTCTATCTCCCAGTCTTCCACTTCATCACCTCTGTTGTCTGTGTCCGAGTATCCCCATCTCTCCGAGTGGTTGTTGAAGTCTCCAACTACTATGCAGCTGTAGTCCTTGACTTCCATACTCGAGAGCGACAGATCTTTGTTGGGTGGGCCGTACAGGTTGAAGATGCGGATCTTCGTTTCTTGTGTCATTATGTCGACTCCTACAATTTCTGCTTGTCCGGTGTGATTGACAGCTACCGTGCTACTCGGTATGCAGTTACGTGTCAGTATCAGAACCCTTCCTTTGTGACCTTCTCTGTCAAGACGGAAGGTCTGGGATCCTCTGATTGAGAATTTGTGGTTGTTGTTGATGTGCGTTTCTTGGATACATGCCACGTCAATCTTACCTTCATGCAGGTGATGTGTTAGGGAAAGTTTTTTGTTAATGACTCCCTCCTCATTCCACTGTAGTATTCTGAGGGTCTTGTGTTTTTGGTCAATAGGTTTTGACCCAACACCTTGTGCCTTGACTCCACAGCACATGGGTGGGTGACCACCAGTAGCATTGGGTGGGCCCCTTCGAGGCGTGAGGCCCGGCACTCTCGCTGCCTGGCGGGACTCCACAGGATGAGCGCCACACTTTTTTCTGTTAGGTTGTACCGTCATCATACAGCGATATACGTTGCACTTGTTTCGTTAAGCCTGTGGCCCAGTGCATCCGATTTCAACAGGCGTTTCTGTAGGAATGCCCTCCTTAGCCTTTGGCTGTCCCCAGCCTATCTGCAAGGCAGCAGTTGTTTGTGATCAGAATTATCTCACTTAGGGAAGTTGTTTTGCAGGACTATTGAGTCTTCCTCACTCATGTCTATAGGGTGTGGCAATGATATGATATGATGGACTATGTACTAGTTTGTACTATCCCGGAAGAGAGGCAGTCCAGTGTGTCTGTGTCCCAGGATCGTCACGTCCTGCCAGAAACATATCATGTGCATGTGAGTGAGGTATCTCTTTGCTCCCTTTATTTTGTCGGCTCATCTGCAGTGATGGCACGCCTAGCATTCCCCGCCTCCTGGAAGGTTGTCACAATAGGGCAGAGGTGCAATGTCCCCTGGACTGTATCTCTTCTGCGTCCATTCGGATGACTGCTAGCAGACAGAGGTAAAGAGCGAGGCAGAAGTGCCTTTAACCAGGGGAAAAGCCTGGCCATGGCACTGAGATGTTGTTCGCCTGGTGTGCGGACATATCTCATGATCAAGGGTTAAGTCTCAACAGTTCCCAGTGAGGTGGCTGTTCTACTGCTTACGACACCCCGACCGATAATTAAGTCTTCTACAAGTGGTTTCACACCTCATCGCCGTATGGGGTGAATGTCGAGCAGCTTCCCGCCCGCTTTGATCAGCGGACGGCATATAACTCTTTCTGCGGCTCGACCGGGTCGGGCTGAGACGCGAGCCTCGGGTCCCAACCATATCGTAGCCTTCCTTTTGTAGTGGTGCTGAGATTTTGGATGGGATTCCGTCTTAGAGGCGTTCGGCCGTAATCCCTCAGATGGTAGCCTCGTGCCATTGGCTTATCAGCCTAGCACGTGGACCAAATGTCTGCGACTCCTCTCGAATTGAACAGGATTACCGTAGCAACGCCCTGTCATTTGTAGGGTAAAACTGACCTGTCTTCTGAGGGTCTAATACCAGCACCCGTTCGCTATTATACCCAACGAATCAAATAGAGGGCTTTTTATTCAGTCAATGACCAAGTGTCTGAAACCTGCGATTCCTCTAGGGTTAAGCAACTCTCTTTTTCATTAAGAGGGTAAAACTGACCTGTCTTCCGTGGGTCTAATTTCAGCACACGTTCCTTATTAGACCTAACGAAAATGCTCTTAGTCTGTCAGTCATTTTACAGTGTTGGCGTGTTGAGTCAAATTAAGCCACAGGCTCCACTCCTGGTTGTGCCCTTCCGTCAATTCCTTTATCGAACACTGGATGCGAGACAATCGAGCCACCGAGAGTATAGCCCCAGATTTTCGAGGGTCTAATTCCAGCTCACGTTCCCTATTAGACCCAACGAAAGTGCTCTCGGCCTGTCAATCATTTCAGTGTTGGCGTGTTGAGTCAAATTAAGCCGCAGGCTCCACTCCTGGTGGTGCCCTTCCGTCAATTCCTTTAAGTTTCAGCTTTGCAACCATACTTCTCCCGGAACCCAAACACTTTGGTTTCCTGGAAGCTGCACACAGTCATCGAAGCAACTCCTGAGAATCGCTAGTCGGCATCGTTTATGGTCAAAACTACGACGTTATCTGATCGTCTTCGCGCCTCTGACTTTCGTTCTTGATTAATGAAAACATTCTTGACAAATGCTTTCGCAGTAGCTCGTCTTGCGGCGATCCAAGAATTTCACCTCTAACGCCGCAATACGAATGCCCCCGTTTGTCCCTGTTAATCATTACCTCCAGTTCCGAAAACCAACAAAATAGAACCGAGGTCCTATTCCATTAATCCATGCACAATTATTCAGGCAGCCGAAGCCTGCTTTGAACACTCTCATTTTTTCAACAACTTTAATATACGCTATTGGAGCTGGAATTACCGCGGCTGCTGGCACCAGACTTGCCGTCCAATAGATCCTCATTAAAGGGTTTAAAGTGTGCTCATTCCAATTACGGGGCCTCGAAAGAGTCCCGTGTTGTTATTTTTCGTCACTATCTCCTGGTGCCGGGAGTGGGTAAGTTGCGCGCCTGCTGCCTTCCTTGGATGTGGTAGCCGTTTCTCGTGCTCCCTCTTCGGAATCGAACCCTGATTCCCCGTTACTCGTTACAAACATGGTAGACATGTCACGTACCATCGATATTTGATAGGGCAGACATTTGAAAGATGCGTCGCCGGCACATGAGGCCATGCGATCAGCACAAAGTTATCCAGAGTCACCAGTGGGGAAGCCGCACCCCCGCGAGGGGAAACGACGATTGGTTTTGAACTAATAAAAGCGCTCTTTCTGCGAGGGTCGGAGCTTGGTAAGCATGTATTAGCTCTAGAATTGCCCCAGTTATCCAAGTAGGATCGTGTCATCTAAGGAACCTCGACTGATTTAATGAGCCATTCGCGGTTTCACCGTGAGACAGTGTGAATTTAGACATGCATAGCTTAATCTTTGAGCCAAGCATATGACTACTGGCAGGATCAACCAGATATCTGTCGGAGACGGACGAACCACACACACCGGTCGGCGAAGGATGGATGTGTAAAAAGCCTCTCCAGGACGGCCGCAAGGACCGACTGATGTATGGACGGTTGTTCCGTCCCTCACTCCGTCGACCAAGGACCGCCTGGCAGGGGCCCGTACACACACCAACCGACCGACCGGGCTCGCTCGGGGAGGGATGGCAACGCTCTGTGCAGAACGGATCCCAACGGCCCCGGCGATGATTTTCACTCGGACTGGAGATGATTTTTGCCGGCCGGCCTGCCCTTCTCCGACCGGTTGGTCGGGCGAGCACAGGGCCTTTAAGTACGATTCCTGTTTTCCATTTGCCGGTCACAAACTCTTTGCGAGAGAATGACCACAAGCGAGACGAACTGTCGAGATTGGCTATGCGCCTCTGACGAAATACACACGGACTGACAAAGTTTCTCGATACGGACCACAGTAACGCACCGTTTCCAACGGTACGACTGCACCAAAATGGTCCCGCTACAGTGCCGGGGAAAGGTGGGCGAGCGTGTTAGGCGAGCCCGCGCTTTCACTCCACCCGGCGGAACTGGTATCGCTGTACGTACACTGGATGCGAGTCAATCGTGCCACCGAGAGACCAGCCCTGTGTGGGGTATACGGTCAGTTACCTGTGTAGGGTATGGTGACAGTTACCTGTGTGAGATGTGTCGTCAGTTACCTGTGTCAGATGTGTGGTCAGTTACCTGCGTGAGATATGTGGTCAGTTACCTGTCTGAGATGTGTGGTCAGTTACCTGTGTGAGATGTGTGGTCAGTTACCTGTGTTAGATGTGTGGTAAGTTACCTGTATGAGATGTGTGGTCAGTTACCTGTGTGAGATGTGTGGTCAGTTACCTGTGTGAGGTGTGTGGTCAGTTATCTGTGTTAGAAGTGTGGTCAGTTACCTGTGTGAGATGTTTGGTCAGTTACTTTTGTGAGATCTGTGGTCAGTTACCTGTGTGAGGTGTGTGGTCAGTTACCTTTGTGAGGTGTGTGGTCAGTTACCTGTGTGAGATGTGTGGTCAGTTACCTGCGTGAGATGTGTGGTCAGTTACCTGTGTGAAGTGTGTGGGATCAGTTACCTGTGTGAGATGTGTGGTCAGTTACCTATTTCCCGTGTATAGTCAGTTATCTATGTGATATGTGGGGTCAGTTACCTGTGTGAGATGTGTGGTCAGCTACCTGTGTGAGGTGTGTGTTCAGTTACCTGTGTGAGTTGTGTGGTCAGTTACCTGTGTGAGGTGTGTGGTCAGTTACCTTTGTGAGGTGTGTGGTCAGTTACCTGTGTGAGATGTGTAGTCAGTTACCTGTGTGAGATGTGTGGGATCAGTTACCTGTGTGAGGTGTGTGGGATCAGTTACCTGTGTGAGATGTGTGGTCAGTTACCTATTTCCCGTGTATAGTCAGTTATCTATGTGATATGTGTGGTCAGTTACCTGTGTGAGATGTGTGGTCAGCTACCTGTGTGAGGTGTGTGTTCAGTTACCTGTGTGAGTCGTGTGGTCAGTTACCTGTGTGAGGTGTGTGGTCAGTTACCTGTGTGAGGTGTGTGATCAGTTACCTGTGTGAGGTGTGTGGTCAGTTACCTGTGTGAGATGTGTGGTCAGTTACCTGTGTTAAGTGTGTGTGATCAGTTACCTGTGTGAGATGTGTGGTCAGTTACCTATGTCCCGTGTATATTCTTTTATCTATGTGATATGTGTGGTCAGTTACCTGTGTGAGATGTGTGTGGTCAGCTACCTATATGAGGTGTGGGGTCAGTTACCTGTGTTAGGTGTGTAGTCAGTTACCTGGAGGAGGTGTGGGGCCAGTTACCTGTGTGAGGTGTGTGGTCAGTTACCTGTGTGAGGTGTGTGGTCAGTTACCTGTGTGAGGTGTGTGGTCAGTTACCTGTGTGAGGTGTGTGGTCAGTTACCTGTGTAAGGTGTGTGGTCAGTTACCTGTGTGAGGTATATGGTCAGTTACCTGTGTGAGGTGTGTGGTCAGTTACCTGTGTGAGATGTGTCGTCAGTTACCTGTGTTAGATGTGTGGTCAGTTACCTGTTTGAGATGTGTGGTCAGTTACCTGTGTGAGAAGTGGAGTCAGTTACCTGTGTGAGGTGTGTGGTCAGTTACCTGTGTGAGATGTGTGGTCAGTTACCTGTGTGAGATGTGTGGTCAGTTACCTGTGTGAAGTGTGTGGGATCAGTTACCTGTGTGAGATGTGTGGTCAGTTACCTATTTCCCGTGTATAGTCAGTTATCTATGGGATATGTGGGGTCAGTTACCTGTGTGAGATGTGTGGTCAGCTACCTGTGTGAGGTGTGTGTTCAGTTACCTGTGTGAGTTGTGTGGTCAGTTACCTGTGTGAGGTGTGTGGTCAGTTACATGTGTGAGGTGTGTGGTCAGTTACCTGTGTGAGGTGTGTGGTCAGTTACCTGTGTGAGGTATGTGGTCAGTTACCTGTGTGAGATGTGTGGTCAGTTACCTGTGTGAGATGTTTGGTCAGTTACTTGTGTGAGATCTGTGGTCAGTTACCTGTGTGAGGTGTGTGGTCAGTTACCTTTGTGAGGTGTGTGGTCAGTTACCTGTGTGAGATGTGTAGTCAGTTACCTGTGTGAGATGTGTGGGATCAGTTACCTGTGTGAGGTGTGTGGGATCAGTTACCTGTGTGAGATGTGTGGTCAGTTACCTATTTCCCGTGTATAGTCAGTTATCTATGTGATATGTGTGGTCAGTTACCTGTGTGAGATGTGTGGTCAGCTACCTGTGTGAGGTGTGTGTTCAGTTACCTGTGTGAGTCGTGTGGTCAGTTACCTGTGTGAGGTGTGTGGTCAGTTACCTGTGTGAGGTGTGTGATCAGTTACCTGTGTGAGGTGTGTGGTCAGTTACCTGTGTGAGATGTGTGGTCAGTTACCTGTGTGAGATGTGTGGTCAGTTACCTGTGTGAGATGTGTCGTCAGTTACCTGTGTTAGATGTGTGGTCAGTTACCTGTGTGAGGTGTGTGGTCAGTTATCTGTGTTAGATGTGTGGTCAGTTACCTGTGTGAGATGTGTGGTCAGTTACCTGTATGAGATGTGTGATCAGTTACCTGTGTGAGGTGTGTGGTCAGTTACCCGTGTGAGGTATGTGGCCAGTTACCTGTGTTAGGTTTGTGGTCAGTTACCTGTGTGAGATGTGTGGTCAGTTACCTGTGTCCCGTGTATATTCTTTTATCTATGTGATATGTGTGGTCAGTTACCTGTGTGAGATGTGTGTGGTCAGCTACCTATATGAGGTGTGGGGTCAGTTACCTGTGTTAGGTGTGTAGTCAGTTACCTGGAGGAGGTGTGGGGCCAGTTACCTGTGTGAGGTGTGTGTTCAGTTACCTGTGTGAGGTGTGTGGTCAGTTACCTGTGTGAGGTGTGTGGTCAGTTACCTGTGTGAGGTGTGTGGTCAGTTACCTGTGTGAGGTGTGTGGTCAGTTACCTGTGTGAGGTGTATGGTCAGTTACCTGTGTGAGGTGTGTGGTCAGTTACCTGTGTGAGATGTGTCGTCAGTTACCTGTGTTAGATATGTGGTCAGTTACCTGTTTGAGATGTGTGGTCAGTTACCTGTGTGAGAAGTGGAGTCAGTTACCTGTGTGAGGTGTGTGGTCAGTTACCTGTGTGAGATGTGTGGTCAGTTACCTGTGTGAGATGTGTGGTCAGTTACCTGTGTGAAGTGTGTGGGATCAGTTACCTGTGTGAGATGTGTGGTCAGTTACCTATTTCCCGTGTATAGTCAGTTATCTATGGGATATGTGGGGTCAGTTACCTGTGTGAGATGTGTGGTCAGCTACCTGTGTGAGGTGTGTGTTCAGTTACCTGTGTGAGTTGTGTGGTCAGTTACCTGTGTGAGGTGTGTGGTCAGTTACCTGTGTGAGGTGTGTGGTCAGTTACCTGTGTGAGGTGTGTGGTCAGTTATCTGTGTGAGGTGTGTGGTCAGTTACCTGTGTGAGATGTGTGGTCAGTTACCTGTGTGAGATGTTTGGTCAGTTACTTGTGTGAGATCTGTGGTCAGTTACCTGTGTGAGGTGTGTGGTCAGTTACCTTTGTGAGGTGTGTGGTCAGTTACCTGTGTGAGATGTGTAGTCAGTTACCTGTGTGAGATGTGTGGGATCAGTTACCTGTGTGAGGTGTGTGGGATCAGTTACCTGTGTGAGATGTGTGGTCAGTTACCTATTTCCCGTGTATAGTCAGTTATCTATGTGATATGTGTGGTCAGTTACCTGTGTGAGATGTGTGGTCAGCTACCTGTGTGAGGTGTGTGTTCAGTTACCTGTGTGAGTCGTGTGGTCAGTTACCTGTGTGAGGTGTGTGGTCAGTTACCTGTGTGAGGTGTGTGATCAGTTACCTGTGTGAGGTGTGTGGTCAGCTACCTGTGTGAGATGTGTGGTCAGTTACATGTGTGAGATGTGTGGTCAGTTACCTGTGTGAGATGTGTCGTCAGTTACCTGTGTGAGATGTGTCGTCAGTTACCTGTGTTAGATGTGTGGTCAGTTACCTGTGTGAGGTGTGTGGTCAGTGATCTGTGTTAGATGTGTGGTCAGTTACCTGTGTGAGATGTGTGGTCAGTTACCTGTATGAGATGTGTGATCAGTTACCTGTGTGAGGTGTGTGGTCAGTTACCCGTGTGAGGTATGTGGCCAGTTACCTGTGTTAGGTTTGTGGTCAGTTACCTGTGTGAGATGTGTGGTCTGTTACCTGTGTTAAGTGTGTGTGATCAGTTACCTGTGTGAGATGTGTGGTCAGTTACCTATGTCCCGTGTATATTCTTTTATCTATGTGATATGTGTGGTCAGTTACCTGTGTGAGATGTGTGTGGTCAGCTACCTATATGAGGTGTGGGGTCAGTTACCTGTGTTAGGTGTGTAGTCAGTTACCTGGAGGAGGTGTTGGGCCAGTTACCTGTGTGAGGTGTGTGGTCAGTTAAGTGTGTGAGGTGTGTGGTCAGTTACCTGTGTGAGGTGTGTGGTCAGTTACCTGTGTGAGGTGTGTGGTCAGTTACCTGTGTGAGGTGTGTGGTCAGTTACCTGTGTGAGGTGTATGGTCAGTTACCTGTGTGAGGTGTGTGGTCAGTTACCCGTGTGAGGTGTGTGGTCAGTTACCTGTTTGAGATGTGTGGTCAGTTACCTGTGTGAGGTGTGTGGTCAGTTACCTGTTTGAGTTGTGTGGTCAGTTACCTGTGTGAGAAGTGGAGTCAGTTACCTGTGTGAGGTGTGTGGTCAGTTACCTGTGTGAGTTGTGTGGTCAGTTACCTGTGTGGGGTGTGTGGTCAGTTACCTGTTTACCTGTGTGAGGTGTGTAGTGAGTTGCCCAGTCAGTTAAATGCGTTAGATATATTCAACATATTCTTCTTCTTCTCTTCTTTCTCGTTTCTTCTTATTATTACTATTCATTTCATCTGTGCAGAAGATATCATTTTGCAGAATAGATGGACAGCTCGCCATTGGACCTTGAAGAATCGGCCGTCCCACACATCCATTCAAGGACGTAAGCAAGAGGGACATGGGCATGCGACATCCCAGCGGACGGTTAGGAAACGATTGGTCAGAATCGATCTGATTGTAGACAGTCTGTAGGAAGGAGCATGGGAGCTTCCCACGCTCACAGAGGCCTTCTGGCTGCAGAAAAAGAGAGAAAGATTCACAAGATTGGCGGACACCCTGACAAGCCAGCCTCCTTGGCATGGTTGTACGATCTGTGGCAGTGACTGTCACTGGTGGATCGGCCTTCACAGTCATAGCAGACTGTGTTGAAGTTCAGGAGACAGAGCTGGGCCAAACGCACAGGGAGCCTGGCGCATGGTCTACAGATACTGAGACGCCAATGCCCGAGTCTCGTGAACAACGGATAATTCGTTCGTTTAAATGAAATCACATATAGAATATGGTGTATTGATATATTTGGGTTTTTTGTTGTGTTTTTGTGCGTTCACCTTAACTCTCCATTCTCCAAGGTGGTGTGCGTTGCACTGTTTTTTATTATGCGCCTCTCGGCCAAGTGCATCCGACTTCGGCATCCATTTTATGAAAGGATTTGCTTCCTCCTGAAATTGACTAAGGGTTTGCTTTCCCGGGGTAACGGCCGGTGCTGTGTTGGGGAGCGAACCCAGCACCTCGGGGTTGTGAGCAATGTCACTTAACCACTAGCCCATGTCATCAAAATATGGTATATATATATATATATAGCTTCCTTCACCGAACAAAATGCTACTCCACACTATAGAAACGTTTGGACTGGCATTTGTTATAGAATCTTCTACCCTTCTATTTTTATCCAACCTTTACGATATGCTCTTAGTGTGACCCGCAGAGCTCTCACGGAAATCACTGTATCGGTAGACATCATTTCAACAGAACCCACAACCGGCAATTAATAATATGGAGAATGAGAGAGATGATTGATCTATTGGTTGAGAAGCGTTCCTGACTGATATTGAGCTGGTATACACTGATGAGTTGCCAGGGAGCGATAATGAATAAGGTTTCATGGCTTCCTGAGGACACGAACTTAAGATGGATAGCTTGTTTAATCACATGGGTCGTTGGCCTCCATATAATGCAAGCGTCGTATCTTAAAGTATCGGGGTAATAGATGAGTCGAATGGATACTTCTATTTCCAAGAGTTTGTCCTCAAACGGAGGTTGTTTTTTAATTTGTTTTTTGTGTTTATTTTTGCGTTCGTCTTATTTCTCGAATTCACAAGGTGGGTAGCGTTGCACTGTGGTTTTTATTTTGCGCCTGTCCGCCCAGTGCATCCGACTTCTTCATTCATTTTATGTAAGGGTCTGCTTCTTCCTACATTTTCTAAGGGTTTGCTTCCCCGGGGTAATGGTCGGTGCTGTGATGGGGATCGAACCCAGCACCTTCTGGTTGTGAGCCGTGTCACTTAACAACTAGCCCACGCCGTCCACAAATGCCCTCAATGTTTCTTAAGCTGTGGATATTATGTATCTTTTTATTTGAACCAGTACGCTGCGACCAGACAATTATTTTACAGTTGATAAACAGGTTGAGAAATGCTTTGTTCAGACAACTGTTCCTTTATGTATGGTTATTCTTATACAACAGTGTCGTTCTAAGTGAAGCATAGCAAAGATGAGAGGGAGAGATGAGATTCGAGCTAATGTTAATGTCGGGTAGAAAGCTGTGAGATAATTGTGTGCTTTGTAAATGCGAATTTATTTGTATACATCATTCGTCTTGAACAGGACGTTGTGACGTAGTTTACAGCGATGTTTGCGTCTTTCGGCCCATACATGCGATTTGAGCTGGCTTTTATTTTGGTGCCGGGTTTTCCTTTCTACTGTGATTCCTGCTCTCTTAGCCAAACTGCATAGTTGCAGTATGTTTCAGGGACCGCCACTTGGAGGCGGAGTAGGGCAGTTATGGGTCACTGACCCTGATGCAAGCAGCCAGCTATGAGTTGATAAATACATTTAACTCAATCAATACATTTCTAGAGCCGCCGCTTGGTGGCGGAATAGGTTCTTTGGTCAGATGTGGTTCGCTGACCCTGATGCAAACAGCCTAATTATGAGTCGATGGTTGCTGTCAGCTCATTCAATACATTTTCATCATGAGGGCGAAATATAGTCTTGGTCAGCTCTGGTTCTCTGACCCTGAGGCAAACAGCCAAGCTTGATTCTTGATTCTAAGAACCAACATGATCACACGGGGGACATTCCCATAAGTGCTCCCTTTTCCGTCCACTAAACAACATATAGAGATCTCGATACATCAAGATTTGAAAATTCAACACCAATGTCAAGTCGTTGCCGGTGTATGGAGCAGAGACAAGGAGAACGACCAAGGCCCTACAACAAAGACTTCAGCCTTTAATTAACATATGCCTACGAATTATAGTTGGCATAAAGTGGCAAAACATGGGGAGGCATTAAAATCTAGGGGAAAGGAGCCAACAACATACACTGGCGCAACACGTTTAGGTAAGACATTGGAACTGAATAGGACACACGCTGGAATTCACAAGAGGAGAAAGAGATAGAGGTAGAACCAAAAATACACGGAGAAGAGAATGAGAGAAGGCACTAAGATTAAATGAGAAAGAAAGAGCAGTCCAGGACTCTTCGTGCTGGCGGGAATTTGTCAATGGCCTATGCACCGAGAGGAGCGTCGGACTTTGATTGATTGATTGAAAGACCGTTCGGCAGCTCCAGTCGACCCAGCTGTAAATGGGTACCTGGCTAAGGAAGGAAAAATACAGCTAGGAAGGGAATTGGCCACTCTACCTCACAAAGCTAGGGCTTAGTATAGCGAGGGCTCTAAGACTTCATTCCCAGACGGCAGTAATCCTTATAGTATTTAGCATATTTAGAAACCACGTATTACACTACAGCCAGGAAAATCCACCTTTGCAAGTATGTCTCGGGATGTTAGGAAAACCACTGTAACCCACCATCGGAGAAATTCGTAAAGACTAACTAACTCACGTGCGAGTGATATTGTCAACAACAACAACCAGTATGTTAAATGTTTTTTAAATGATTGGTTTCCTCGGAATGCACAATGCAATTAACATCTACTAAATTGAGTTCATTCAGGTCTGTGCAAGCTCATCATTAACGGCTCAGACACCCCCGAACAAATACACCCTGAAGTCTCCCATTTGAGACAGTGGCAGATGGATGAACTCGTCAAACATGATATTGATCGCACGAGACGCAGATACCGATAATTGAACACAAGATTACAATGACTAAATGAGAGGGAAATCGGTCTTAATTGCCCGGGTATGACTCTGACAAATGGGTCAGCTGCAACGAAATGTAAATATAATTTGTCTGGGGCCACGGATTAGAGTGATATCGTTGTTGGGAATGTTTCTTTGACTGGGTGCCTCGTGGATGTTCTGCTCTGTTGATAAGATTCGATGTTACTGCACCTTTGGCATACTCATAGGTGCTCATTCTATATCAATAAATGGCTAAGGATGTAGATACAAATGGTTCTTGCAGCTTGACAGTTGTACACACTTTTTCTCCATCCTCTTTTTGCGCATCAGTTCCCTCGAACCTCGCTCGATATCAAAGATCTGTAGTCTATAATTGATTATATTCTATATTTGATGATAAATGATGCACCTATTGCGATGTGGTCATCTAACAAGTGGTCATTGATAGACTTCAAAATGCCACTTCTATCCAAATCTAGTGTTCCTGTAATTGGTGCCTGTGAATCCATGACGTCAGCTTTTTCGTTGCGCTAACCCCCATAAAGTCCAGTGAATATATATTCATACTAACCCCTATAAGTTTGATGCATCTGCAGCTGTGATCCACTCATCCCTGAACCAGCCCTTCTGTGCATTCCGAAGTAAGGATCGATAGTATGACACGATGACTGCCCTTGATAAAGAGGTACTAGAAAGCCTTCTCATATCTTCATTCCTCGCTTCCCTCTCTATCCTCGTACTGGAGGTTGCTGTTGCTCGCGTGTTTGAACGAATAACTGTGTTTGTAAAAGTTCTCATTGAGTACTAAGCCCCTTGCGTCAGAGCCAGTTGAAACGTACTGGCAAATACCTCAGCGTCACGTCTTCGCAATGCACATGAAAACAGCAGTGTTACATCAGCCTGACCAACAAGGTGGGGATAGACACTATTAGTGAGCCTGCAGACAGGTCAAACACTGCCCTATAGTGAAGAAGGTCCAGTGATATAAGCAGAAGCGCTCCTGTCAAATGGGTCCAATGATAAAAGTAGAGCCAATGAAGCCAGAGGGTCCAGAGATATACGCAAAGTCAGTCTGGAGGGCTTCGTCACCTGACTGAGGCACATCGCCTCCACCTCATCTGCACAATATGCAGCCTCACGTGGATAATGAGAGGGTCCAGAGATATACGCAGAATCAGTCTGGAGGGCCCAGTGATCTGACTGAGGCTCATCGCCTCCACTTCCTCTGCGTTATATGCAGCCTCGGACTCTGTCATCAACGCATGGATAATTAGCGCTCTCGCTGCGTAGCCGGATTATCTGACTTGTCTTAAGCCTAGCACGCCCGAGCCAAGAACCAAATTCCTCCGCTGTCAGATCAGAGACAATACATACAACTTGCTCTGTCCTTTCTAACAAAATTCAAGAAACTAAAGATATTAATGTGATCTTGACCTCCCTAGTCATGTTTAACAGTGTAGCAACGTGTGTCGTGGGATAGAGCTCAAGCAATTTGTTGCAGGCCAGTGTGGATCACATGTCTTCAGCAAATGCAAGCCTTTTTCTCCTGCATTGAGACTTCAGTTCTAGGTCTCTTCCCTTCATCCGTTTCTCTTGTATCTGTGCCTCAAGCTCTCTTCCCTTCGTCCATTTCTCTTGTATCTGTGTTTCAAGCTCTCTTCCCTTCATCCATTTCTCTTGTATCTGTGTTTCAAGCTCTCTTCCCTTCATCCGTTTCTCTTGTATCTGTGTCAAGCTCTCTTCCCTTCATCCGTTTCTCTTGTATCTGTGTTTCAAGCTCTCTTCCCTTCATCCGTTTCTCTTGTATCTGTGTCAAGCTCTCTTCCTTTCATCCGTTTCTCTTGTATCTGTGTCTCAAGCTCTCTTCCCTTCGTCCGTTTCTCTTGTATCTGTGTTTCAAGCTCTCTTCCCTTCATCCGTTTCTCTTGTATCTGTGTCAAGCTCTTTTCCTTTCATCCGTTTCTCTTGTATCTGTGTCTCAAGCTCTCTTCCCTTCATCCGTTTCTCTTGTATCTGTGTCACGCTCTCTTCCCTTCATCCGTTTCTCTTGTATCTGTGTTTCAAGCTCTCTTCCCTTCATCCGTTTCTCTTGTATCTGTGTTTCAAGCTCTCTTCCCTTCATCCGTTTCTATTGTATCTGTGTCTCAAGCTCTCTTCCCTTCATCCGTTTCTCTTGTATCTGTGTCAAGCTCGCTTCCCTTCATCCGTTTCTCTTGTATCTGTGTCAAGCTCTCTTCCCTTCATCCGTTTCTCTTGTATCTGTGTCAAGCTCTCTTCCCTTCATCCGTTTCTCTTATATCTGTCTCAAGCTCTCTTCATCATGCGCTTGTGTCTTCTTCTTCTTCGATGATCAACTGCTGCTATGCTTCAAACCCGTTTAGGTTCACGAAGAAGACTGCCTTTCAATGTCTTCGCCGGTCTCCCCACAGGTGATCGCTCCCCCGGGTCAGACTGCCTCTCTTTGATCTGCATAAGTGGGGAAGTCCTCCTGCAGTATATGTTCTAGTATTTGCTTGGGTGCACTACTATTCTATGTGGTGGTGCCTCTGAGACCCATTCTGTGGAGGTGAGTCTTGTGTTTCTGCAATGTCTCGTTCTGAGTATGAAGATATCTGTCTGCCAAGTTTGTCTATGCTGCCATTGTCTGGCTTGTATTCTTTGTGCTTCTTTTAGCTGATTATGTTGCTTTTTATCAGACGTGTCCAGACTCTTGTGTGATTTCGTCTTATTCTGCTGCTCTTTTTCCAGGTGTTAAAAAAGATGGGTTTCCGTTTCACTCTACTATCTATTCTTCTTCTTCTTCGCGAGTTCCAGACTCTTCTTTGTTTTCGTCACACATATTGCTTATTTTCCAGGAATTGAAGACTCGACGTGTTTCCGTCTCTTTCTCTCTCTATTGGGGATTTCAAGAACCATGACTTGCTTAGCTTCTGATTCTCTTAATGTTTGTCCTAAATAGCATCTTCTCTAAATGTTTGTCATATCTGGCATCTTCTCTTAATGTTTGTCCTAACCAGCATCTTCTCTATATGTTTGTCCTATCTGGCATCTTCTCTTAATGTTTGTCCTATCCGGCATCTTCTCTTAATGTTTGTCCTATCCGGCATCTTCTCTTAATGTTTGTCCTATCCGGCATCTTCTCTTAATGTTTGTCCTATCCGGCATCTTCTCTTAATGTTTGTCCTATCCGGCATCTTCTCTTAATGTTTGTCCTATCCGGCATCTTCTCTTAATGTTTGTCCTATCCGGCATCTTCTCTTAAATCCCCGCCTCACTTTTTTCTGTCTGGCTCTTTCCAACAGTTCCAAATTAGTAATCTTATCATGTCATTTCAAGTCTATTCTGTGCAAGCGCTCTTTCGGGGCCTTCTACACCTTCATAGTTGTTGATTTGATTGTGTTCGCCATATTTTAAATCAATGCAATATTAATGTCGATCGTAAAGCCTAGTCGACAGTGAGATGGCTTAATAGACTGTGATTACAGCATGTCAGGGTTCGAGTTAACGGATGGACAGAAAAAAAACATCCGAGCCCTGGTTTGTGCCTGGTACGACGGCTCTTCCAGTCGACCCGGCTGTAAATGGGTATCTGACGTATGAGTTGGGGAAAGGTAAAAACACACAGGAAGGGAACTAACTTCACATAGGCTACGGCTTAGTTCATGAAGAGGCATCTCTCTACCGTAATTGTTGCCATGAGACTGTATTTCTTCATTTGTAACTCGATCTTTGCAGTAGCTTTCCTCAAATCCCAACCTTGCTGATGAGCGTGGAATGGAGTCCTCCAGGCGGTTGTGCTATGATTGGTTTCATCTGCGTATCGCTCTTTAGTACAGGGATCACTTCAACCTCCCACCTCGTTAGCAAGACTGTCATGAAAACAGCCCGTTTCCAGGAGACAAGCTTGGGAGTGAGGCCAGTATGTTTTATCTGACCCCAACTAACAAATCCGATCAGTATGTTTATCTGACCAGACGTTAGTCTCCTCTTCCCGCACAGCTGAGTTCAGTTCCACGCTGTGTTCAACTATTATTCTCAGCGTGGCCATATCTATAACAGAAACAACGCTATTTATCAAAACGACAAATAACTAGCTTGCAGTTCGCTGGCTTAGAATAAACCCCATCAGAATCCCATAGATTTGGAAATAACACAGACAGACTTGACAAATTTGCCGAATTGGAAAGCCGGACAAATAAATTTATCATTATACCATTGGTTCCGTTCATATTCAGATCCAGCAAACACGTCACAGGTTGCTCGTACTAAACCAGAAAACACGGTCAATATGGTGGTATTTATCTTTCGTCTGCTAATTTTTCTGATATCCAAATCCTTTTATTGTTTTTATCTTTCTTCTATTTAATTCGCATATAATATTGTTGTTTTCTTTTCTGGCTACAGTCCTCTTGTTTTGTCTCTTGTGAACTTAACGGTACAGTAGAAATTTGATACTTCACCAAGGGTGGGCCTTTTAAACGCCACGTACAAAGATCGAGTTACAAATTAGGAAATACGAGATAGAATTACAACAGCAATAGTGCCTTTTGAAGACCTCTTGGCAACTGTCAAAAGAAGGAAACTCGCTTGGTACGGTCACATGTCGAGATCAAATGGTCTTGCAAATACGATCCTACACGGAAAGGTGCAAGGCAGACGACGAAGAGGCCGGCCCTAAAAGAAATGGAAGGACAACAGAAAAGAATGGACCAGTCTCCGACCAGAAGAGGCACAGGCAGCGGCCGCTCACAGAGAAGGGTGGCGTGGGATTGTGAGGATGTCTTCATGTGTGCCCCAACGACCTCACCGGTTACGGGATGACCTGACCAAGGGTGGGACAGAGATCGTGAAGTGTTAAAGAATATGAATAATATGATATAATAGACCGAATAATGATAATGTCCACAAAAAATCGTCGGTGTGCGCAGCATTATGTTTTTATTTTGCGCCTGTCGGCCCAGTCACCGACTTCAACATGCCTTTTATGTAAGGGCCTGCTTCCTCCCGCATTTTCTAAGGGTTTGTTTCCACGGGGTAGCGGCCGGTGATGTAAAGGGGAGAAAATCCAGCACCTTCGGATTGTGAGCCGTGTCACCCACGCCGCCTGCCAATGTCCACATTAACAAACAAAGAAGAAAGTTAGTTGCCCATCGCAAGCGAAGATGGTGACACCATCAGACTGTGTTGTCTTGAGGATGTAACTTGCGTTGTATTTGGATTATAGTGAGCATGAAACTACGCTGGTCATCAACCTCATTCTCTAGTCACGAACTACCTTCGACCAGTGGCAAGACATAAGTCAGGGCGACGGGAGGTAATTCATGGTGCAGGCACTCTGGTCCCACCTCTTTGAGATCAAGCCTGGCTTGAAAGCTGCAGGTTTCGAACCCACGTTGTTTTGCACATTTACAGAAGTAGTGAACCAGTACTGGCCCTCTGATCAGGAAAGAGATGGCCAATGACAACCCCAGATCCATCAGTTCAGACCTTTCCAGCGCCAGCATGACTGCACGGGGGGGGGGGCGACTTCGAGGGCATGGAATTCCCAATCGTATGCTGGTCCCTTTGTGACGACACTACACAACTGAGATGAGAAACTCGTTGCCTATAGACTCTCCAGAATCTTCTGATGGTAGCTATGGTCTAGAGGTAAGGCACTCGCCTTTCAAAACAATGAATAGAAATGGTGAGCGATCGAATCCTGCAAGTTTTTTTAAGTAACCACTGGTCTCAATCATCTTGAATTATGTCTTGCCACTGGTCCAAGGTAGCTCAAGACCAGAGAGTGAGGTTGATGGCAAGCACAGTTTCTTCTTGGTTATAATCTAAATACAGCGCAAGTATCAACAAGACAAAACGGCCTGATAATGTAGCCATGGTTGCGATAAACAACTAACTATCTAACTAATGTCCACATTCATGTGCTTAATATTTTGACTGATATTTGGAAAATCCTGTAATGAAACTTAGTAAAAAAGAATTTTAATTTACATATTTTCTTTCTTTCTGGCATTTATCCTTTGAAGGGACAGTGTGATGTAGTGTTGTAGTTTACGACAAGTTTGCGATATCTGCACCTTTCGATCCAATACATCTGTTTTGTTTTTTTGGGGGTACCAAATTTGACTTACTACTGCAATCCCTATTCCCTTAGCCAGACTACACTAGCGCAGCCTGTTTCTGGGGCTGCCGCTTGGAGGTGGAAAAGGGTGTTTGTTTGTTCTGGTTCGCTGACCCTGATGAAAGCACCCAGCTATGAGTCAATGGTTGCTGTCAGCTCATTCACAGCACATACAGCAATCTATCTATCTATCTATTTATCTATCTATCTATCTATCTAGCTATCTATCTATCTATCTATCTATCTAGCTATCTATCTATCTATCTATCTATCTATCTATCTATCTATCTATCTATCTATCTATCTATCTATCTATCTATCTATCTATCTATCTATCTATCCTGTCCTGTCCTGTCCTGTCCTGTCCTGTCCTGTCCTGTCTATCTATCTTCAGTCCACTAATGTCGTTAGACGTAAGGTGCAAGGCGACTTCCTTTGTTTCATATTTATTGTTTTTTGGCAAGTGAAAATTCACTGCTGACTTGCCATGTCAATCTCAGCATATGTTAGCCCCTGGACTATATGACCGTTTATTTTTAAGACTGGTGGAGGTGGAATCGTAAATTAGAGCAAGATAGACCCGCAGCCTGCCAGGCGCAATCTAAGCCGCTCGGCTAACCACATAATCAAGACCTGTTGTTATGGTCACACAGTCCCCTTTTTTGCGACAAATTCTCTGTGGGGCGAGAATCTCTAGAATAATTTGAGTAGATTTTGAATTTGAACTTTGCCCGAGCAGCGGCCGTTAAGCCTACTCTTTTCGATTTCCAACTGCTAAGGTATTTTTAACGTGTGTGCCTCTGCACACGGGTGTCTGATTTAACTATTCACAGATCAGGGGATTTATCAGATGATCGACGTGACAAAAATTACCGTTGTCTTCACCGGGATTACTTGCAGCAATATTACTGTACAATGCAGCATATCATACCTTATGATTTTTTTTAAAAATCTTCTTCTTTTGTCTTACTGCCCTTGCCGTACAGCGTCGCAATGAAGTGGGATGTCCTACTGCCCTTGCCGTACAGCGTCGCAATGAAGTGGGATGTCCTACTGCTCTTGCCGTACAGCGTCGCAATGAAGTGGGATGTCCTACTGCTCTTGCCGTACAGCGTCGCAATGAAGTGGGATGTCCTACTGCTCTTGCCGTACAGCGTCGCAATGAAGTGGGATGTCCTACTGCCCTTGCCGTACAGCGTCGCAATGAAGTGGGATGTCCTACTGCTCTTGCCGTACAGCGTCGCAATGAAGTGGAATGTCCTACTGCTCTTGCCGTACAGCGTCGCAATGAAGTGGAATGTCCTACTGCTCTTGCCGTACAGCGTCGCAATGAAGTGGAATGTCCTACTGCTCTTGCCGTACAGCGTCGCAATGAAGTGGAATGTCCTACTGCTCTTGCCGTACAGCGTCGCAATGAAGTGGAATGTCCTACTGCTCTTGCCGTACAGCGTCGCAATGAAGTGGGATGTCCTACTGCTCTTGCCGTACAGCGTCGCAATGAAGTGGAATGTCCTACTGCTCTTGCCGTACAGTATTGCAGAGAGACAGGGATGTCCTACTGCTTTTGCCGTATAGAATCGCAGAGAGACAGGGATGTCCTACTGCTTTTGCCGTACAGCATCGCAGAGAGACAGGGATGCATAGATTTCTTGTTATCGCTAATTGTGAGGCTTGTGCTGTCATTATGTGTAACTTCCTGAGAGTATCAGAGACACCCTCTATCCATCGACATCTTGCTCGTGGACCGGAGACCTATATATGATATGTTCTTGATACAGGCTGGTCATAATGCTTTCTGACTAAATGACCAAACCACTTGATTTGTTGGGAGTCAATTTAGGCACTAACTGGGTTTGTTCACACTTTCTGCGTGGTGTTGCGGATTCGATCACAGATTGTCTTTCCGGCTGCACTTCTCACACAGCACATCTCACAGCTCTGGATCTTACTCTTATGGGTTTCAAGATTGACATTGGTAACACAATGTAGGAATAAACAGTGTATTTATCAGCCTTCTCTTTGTTGAAAAAAGTACTCTAGGGTGTTTCAAAATTGGTGCATTTGATAGTGGGCACTGTTCACCTTCTTCTTCTTCTTCTTCATCGTACGCAGTCAGACATCAACCTTTATTTTTTCGAAAAAAGCAGCCGTCATCCTGAGGCTGTCGACACTGCCATAGAGCTTGTCTAGTGCTGCCACTGGTGATGGCCACATCTGCTCTCTCTGATCCTCGTATGTCGGGCAGTTTTGCAGCAAATGCTCAGCGGTCATTTTCCCGGTACCACACGGGCATTCGTCGGTACCACCTATCTTCAATTTGTTGAATAGGTGGTACCTCAGTCTATTGTGGCCAGTGCTAAGTCTGAAGACCACGACCTGCTCTCTTCTGTTCAACTGGTAATAGGCATCGTTTTTTGTGTAGCCAGTATGTTCGGTTTCCCATTTGGTCATGTATCTAGCTCTAATAAGCCGTTTTGACTCTTTGTATGTCATACTAGTATCTGGTTGTGGTAGTCTTGCACCTTCTTTTGCCAGTCTGTCTGCCTCCTCGTTGCCTTGGATGTTGCAGTGAGATGGAACCCACTGCACCACTACCCTTTTTGGTGCGGACTGCTGGCATAGTTGACAGAGTACTGCTCTTCAATCATTAAGTTCAGTATTGTTCTGGCTTTTTAGCGCTGTGACTACGGCCAGTGCATCTGTAAGCAGGACTATATGGCTTTCATTCCTTTTACCTGTCGCCATTTCTTCCACTGCCGCCCTCAGTGCCTCTGCCTCCGCTCTGAAATTGCTTGTGTATTTTCCAGTAGCAAATGACAGTGTTATTTTTCTGCCATTTGGTAGGTTCAGAAATGCTCCTGCCCCTCCGTTCTGTGTTGTGTTTGTTAAAGAACCGTCTGTGTATGCATGGGTCTAGTCCATGCTTTTGGGTAGTTTTTCATTATGTAGCTCAGGGTAGTATCTCTTCTTTCTTTTTCAGTCTGGCAGTTTTTGTTTCCAATACCTGGTATATTTTCTACCACCTCTGGAAATATATGCTGCCTCCAGGTAGGTTTTCGTACAGTGGGGATTGGCTTTGGTGTTGTTAGTGCGTTCATGGGGTTTTCGTGCATCTTTGCTTTGGCTATTTCTGCAAAGTTTCTCCGCTTTAGTTTCCCATTTCCGAAATTGATTAGTCTCTGGTGCATTGGATGGTCAGTCAGTCTTCGAAGTTTCTCTGATTTCTGCTGGGCTCTGCAGTCTCTTCTGTCGGTCATGGATTGCAGTTTTGTAATCTTTTCAAGTTCTACAATTGGCGTTGACTTCATGCCTCCTGTTATAACTCTCATGGCTTGGTTTTGGAGTTTGCTAATTTTATCGAAGTTCGCCTTTGCTGCTGTTGTCCATGCCGCAATGCCATACTCGAGAACTGGTCTCACTCTTCCAGTGTACAGTTTCTTTAGTATACTTTCGTCTGCTCCCCAGCTTGTGCCAGCAAGTTTCCTCATGATTGCCATTCTTTCTCTGGCTCTCATTCGGTTTCCCTCGATCTGACTTTTCCATGTCATGCGCCGATCAAATGTGACTTCCAGGTAGTTTGGGTTGTCGTTTGGCTGCAGGTATTTGCCGTTAAGACTTAATTTGGTGTTTTGGGGTTTGTTTGAAAGCGAGAATAATGTACATGTCGTTTTCTCCTCGTTTATTTTGACCAGCAATGAGTTCGCCCACTCTTCCAGCGATGTTAGGGCCTGCTGCATCCGATTTCTTGCTATGGTGAGATTCTTTTCAGAGGTCCACATAGCCAGATCGTCTGCAAATATTGAGCTATGGACTCTTCTTGGTATATTCTCTGTTATGTTATTTATATGCACCAGGAAGAGTGTGGGTGACAGTACTCCCCCTTGGGGTACTCCCTGCTCAAGTGTCACCTTTTTGCTCATCTGCCCTTGTACTTGAACTCTGGCTGTTCTGTTTTTGAGGTAGTGACTGATCCATTTGTACATTTTCCCACAAACTTCACTTCTTCTTAGCTTGACTCTAAGTCCCTCTTTCCAGACTTTGTCAAATGCCTTTTCTAGGTCCACCCAAACCGCTACTGTGTGTTTTTGCTCCTGGTAGGCATCTTCTATTTCCTGGGCTATGAGGATGACCTGATCCTCAGTGGAGCTGTGCTGTCTAAAGCCTGCTTGCTGTGGAATTAGTATGTGTTTTTCTTCCAGATGCCACATCAGTCTGGTGTTTATCATACGTTCCATCAGTTTGCCTACGCAGCTCAGTAGGCTGATAAGGCCTGTATCCATTTGGATCTGTTTTGTCTTTTCCTTTCTTTGGTACTGGTACAAGTACTGCATCTTTCCATGCCTGGGGTACAATACCCCTTTTCCAAGTTTGGTTCAGGACTGATAGTAGTTTCCTCTTTGTTGTTTGGCCCAGCCCCATCAGCATTTCGTTTGTTATCCCGTCTTTTCCGGGAGATTTCCTTTTCTTTAATGTTCTCATGGCCTCTTCCATTTCATTCATTGTTAATTTGCCCATCATATGCTCTTCTGGTGCCATATTGATGTTGTCGTGCCCCTTTTGCTCTCCACTAATGTCTGTATGCCTATCTGCAGGGACATCAATGTGGTTTGCTCTGGCATAATGTTCAACAAAGGCGTTTGCTGCTTTTTTTCCAGTGAGCATGTTGTCACCCTGTTTGATTGTAATTTGTTTGTTTGACGGGGTTTCGTCGTTCATGGCTCTGACTAGCTTCCATAGTTTGTTCCCTTCTTTGTCTAAATTGAGGCTTTCTGTTCTGTTTTTCCAGCTTTCTCTTGCTGTTTGGTTTAGAGTGTATTTGTATTTCGCCGTGGTGGCTTTGAGGGCGATATTTGCCTCCATAGATTGTTCTCGCTGTGCCATGTTCCTAGCATTTGTGACTGCGTCTTCCGCTTTCTGCAAATCATCATTCCAATAGGGCTTATAATTTTTCCTTGCCCCTCTTGGGATGGTTTCAGTAGCGGCTTGCATTATTGCTTTGCTTAGGCTTTCCACCATGGGCTTCATTTTGTTATTCCGTGTGTTGATGGTTTCACATGTTCACCTTCTGAATTCTATGTACAATCTCTCTGTGCACTCTACCATTATCAGTGAACATACTACCTAGTTCTTTGAACTCCAATACGTGCTTGATACCAATGTCAGTGATGTGGTACTATTTTTTGCATATTTTTTTAATGCGAACAACAAAACAAAGAATACATATACATTGATCTGTTTAATCTCAAACTTCTAGATACAATAAAATAAAATTTAAATGAATGAAACATGCATACATATAATTTATTAATAGCCTAAAATGTACTACATTGATCTCAAAGCAGATTCTGCCTTTGGGGTTGAAGTGGATTTTATGGGGTCTCAGCTTTCATAAAGTAGGGCAACCTTTTACCTCTTTCAATACCTAGCCTTCCTTCAGCCAGCATCAAGTTCTTGTTTTTATAGAATGTAAAAAAAAAACCCATCTGAAGCTCGAGCTGTACTCCAAACAATCAGTTATCTACCCCTGCTCAGGGTCATTTGGTGTGACTAACAAACCCTTGCCGTATAACGAAATGCTGACTATTTAATACGCCGTGTAACGAAATGCTGACTATTTAATACGCCGTATAATGAAATGCTGACTATTTAATACGCCGTATAAAGAAATGCTGCAACTTTAAATATCTAGGAGTGGTAATAGACAGCATGGGAGGAATCAAAGAGGAGTTAACTGCACAACAGAAGAGAAATAAGCAAGAAAACATAGATGGATGTATACTGCTCGACCTATGTGCCTGTCCTGACATATGGATGTGAGTCATGGGCAATGACTACAGCCCAAGAAAGGCAATTACAAACTTCAGAAATGAGGTACCTAAGAAAGGCGGTTCAGGTGACGAACAGGGACAAGATCCGTAACCAGACAATACGTAGCAGTCTTGAAGTTCAACCCCTGCAGACACGAGTGGAGCAGTCCCAACTACAGTGGTTTGGCCATGTCTGTAGAATGGAAGAAGATCGGATACCAAAGCGGTCATGGGAGATCAAAAGTAGAGGACGCAGACCCCGAGGACGTCCCAAAGTACGTTGGGAAGACACCATACGACAGTCCCTAAGTGATAGAGGGCTGGATTGGAAAGAGGCCAGGAAAAAGACGGCGGATAGAGCAGTGTGGCGTTCTCTTTGGCAAACCTCTACACCTCACGGTAGAAGAGGAGCGACTAAGTAAGTAAGTATAACGAAATGCTGATTATTTAATACTGGTTAAATACTGAATAAAAAATGATGTGCCTATATATATATGTTCTTTTTTCGCGTGTCCTGTTTTCCCTTTTAGCGTCAGGTTATGAAGAGATATCTAGAATGAGCCCGTCTGTGTGTCTCATACACAGTGGCACTCACAACCTCAGATATTTCCATAAGCCACCTTTCTCATGGTCAACCTTTGGCCTTGAATCCGTTGTATCTTGTTGGGGGGTGATTTCGTATATGAAAGGCCTGGTGCCAGGTAAGAGAGGCAGAGGCAGGCCAAGAAGGTGATAGCACCAAGATGTCTAGGAATGCTTGGACATGACTCTGGAGATCAAGTTTCTTTCAGACGATCTGTGATTGGAGCAATGTTCTGCAAAGCACATAATACATGATGATGATGATGATGATATATATATATATATATATATATATATATATATATATATATATATATATATATAGACAAACCACAGGGTCATTATCATCGTTTCCTGCTTCTTCGATGATCAAAACCAGTTTGAGCTTGAGAATCGTTTGATGTTCCTAATAAGATGCCTAAAACCTCATAGTATGAATGCATTATATACATTTCCATGGGCTTCCTTTCTCATTCTGCTTTCTCTTTCTTTTCGCTTCCATTTCTCTTAGTTTATCTCTCAATTATTATTATTATTGTTTGTTCATTAACTTTCATACCTTTGTATGTATGGTGACTCTATTTACATATATAAAAAATGTGTGTGTGTTTGTATGTTTTTTCCTCCATGACTCTGTATATGTGTGTCTTTTGATATTTGTTTTGTTTTCTGCTGTTGTTTTTTGTGATTTGTTCATGCTTACATCTGTTTTTATCTGTGCTTAACATATAACGCTATTTAGTTTAGTCCACTCTATTTTGTAACTGGTACACCGTGTTTCACACTTTCCTGGTACAACCAGATATGGCGGCGAACCTAAACCAGTTATTTTGCATCATGTCTTGTCTTCTGTTGTGATTTGTTAGTTATTTTATTCGTTCTTTGCCCCTGACAAAGGTCTTGCTTTCATCTTGTATTTGTTCTGGTACAGTCACTGAGCAAATACCTATGTATGTTTTTATTGATCTCTAATACAAAGAATCACAGATTTCATCTTTCTAGTCCCCTGACCCTGATAATATATAAGTACACACAGATTTCTTTTGTTTTATTTTCCTACAAATAAATATATTAGGGATATCTTCAACTTTCTCCCTAAGAAACAAAGACTGTTACAACTATTATCATGTCCTCTTGTAGGGAGCCACGTGCCGCAGTGGTTAGCAAACTGGCTTCACATCTGAGTGGTCCTGGGTTCATTCCACAGTTGAGGCGGAAATGTTTTTTCCGACTGCAACAGCTCCTGGGTGAACCTAGCCTTAAATGGGAACCGGTTCAGTCCAGATAGTAAAAGTGGTGAGGGAGAGGAGATGGCTACTGACCTAATATAGCCGAGCCTTTGAAATGTGAGATTGCTAACATCTCACACATTAAGATTATGTTCCTCTACTCCTTTACTCTATCTAGTGACAGTTGTTGTTATCCCATAGCTGCTGAGCAAGCCTGCTCTTGGCAGCCCAATGCCATTCTTATATACATACTGGTCTTCTTCAGTTGTTTCACTGCTCCGTACAATGTGTTAGCAATTGTCAGCAGTGATTGTAAGAATTTTTTCTTCCTGTCCGTAAGTCCCTTGCACTCATTGAGTAGGTGTCTAACTGTTTCATCAGGGTGAGAGCAATGTCTGCACAAGGGTAGGTGCTGGGGATCGATGCGGTTCAATTGGTTATTGACTCTGGTATGTCCTGTTCGGAACTGAAAGATGAGACTTTGATCTCTTCTATGTAGTTTATTTATATCATCGCTACTTTTTGGCTGTGACATTTCGTTAAGAAAGATGAGACTTTGATCTCTTCAGTTCAGTTCAGTTCATCCCGTGACCCATCAGGTCGTTGGGGCACACTTGAAGACAATCCCAGGCCATCTCTCTCTGTATGCTGCCACCAGTTGTGCCTCACCAGGATGAAGGTTTGACCACTCAGTGATGTTGTCTGTCCACCTCTTCTTTGGACATCTTCGCCCTCTCTTTCCTGGTACTGAACCATGCAGTATCGAATTTGTAATTCTATTGGACCTCGTGACATGCCCATACTAAGCCATTTTTCACCTTTTGATAGCCGTGAACAGATCAGCAGAAGGATCAATTGTGTTTTCCATTCTCAGTTGTATTTCTATGTTCGTAACACGATCCTAACATTTAAGAGTCTTCTAAAGCACCTTATTACCATTGTATGTATTCTACACTGGATATCAGCAGTAATGGTCTCACAGGCATACACAAATATTGAGAGCACCAATATAGATCTCTCCTATGTAGTTTATTTATGTAATCATTACTTTCTGGATTGACATTTCGTTAAATACACTGCAACCTGTTGTTCCCGTCGCCCACCTGTTCATCCACATTTCCCTGGTTTTATTCTTAATAATCCATTTCACTGTGTGGTTACTGCCTATTGACATTTAAATCTAGTAACTCTAAATAGTTAAGGATTCTTATCCATGTGGCCAGCGTGATGCGGCCCATATCATCCACTATGTGCCGTTGGTTACAAAATAATATGGGCCCAACACCATATTTTCTATGCGGAATCTTTACTTTTTTTGTTCTTTATCCATGCACCACTCCTTACAGATTCATCTCATGGAAAGGAAACTCTAAAAATAGCTACAGGATCCTTTAACACACTTTTGCTGACTTTCATTCAAGCTACTTTCTGATTGGTCATCAAACATCTTGCAACATGATGTACATCATACGTTATACAGAACACACAAATCTAACGCTATCATTGCGGTCTCTCCTCATAAATCGGCAACTGCAGCCAGAATATTTGTGTACAGGTCAACTCCCCGCAGAAATGTTCCTTCATTCAGGAATTCATTGTGATCATGCAGTAGGACAGGTGTATGGTTCATAGGTGAGAACCCTAGCACAGGTATATCTCTCTATTCAAAAGAAACAAAGAAGTTACCAGGAAGTATAAATAAATTACAGTATAGAACAGCAAATAAATGAGATCTCACAGCAGACAGACACTGCTGTCAGAGACGAAGTGTTAGAGACTACTAGGTCTCGGCTTTGTGGTTTTGCAAGGCTGGTTAGCTAGTTCCCTTCCACGCTGCATCTTTTTCCCTAACAGTATGTCAGGTGCCTATTTACAGCTGGATAAACTGCCGCCTGTCAATAATGGGATTGAACCCAGTGCTATTGCGGTGAGAACAGTGCTCTACCACTTGCATGACCATATCTTCTTATTTTTCCTGCTTCTTCCTTCTTTCTCTTCTTCAAAATAAATGTTACAAATTTATGAAAATAAATGTTACAATCTATTATTAAAATTGCTACAATCTATGACAACAATAGTTACAAATTTATTAAAATAAATGTTACAATCTATTATTAAAATTGCTACAATCTATGACAACAATAGTTACAAATTTATGAAAATAAATGTTACAATATATTTAAAATAAATGTTACAATCCATTATAATAAATGTTACAATCTATGAACTTGAGTGCATAGAAAATGCCACTTTATTGGCTAGGAAGATATTATTCAGACTAGTTACCTTACGGAGGGCGCGACCATCAGTTCCAGCCGGAAAGATTTCTGTCCTCAGTTTCACACCTCTTAAATAGAAGAGGTAGATTTGATGAGTGTAAGCGATATTAATGAATGAAGTGAGTGAAGATTTTGGTAAGAATGGCGATAGATTTGTGGAAGGGAAGAAGACAGCAGCACTTAGTGTAGCAGGTAAGAGATTAAGGGGGAGAAATATAACAACAGAGAGACAGGTAAGAGATTAAGGGGGAGAAATATAACAACAGAGAGACAGGTAAGAGATTAAGGGGGAGAAATATAACAACAGAGAGACAGGTAAGAGATTAAGGGGGAGAAATATAACAACAGAGAGACAGGTAAGAGATTAAGGGGGAGAAATATAACAACAGAGAGACAGGTAAGACAGTGAAAAGGTCAGGAAATGAAATATAATGGAGGAAGACTTAACGTCTGATCAGGCAAAATTTTCTGATCAGACATGTTAGTCAGGGGCAGACAAAACATACTGATCAGATATGTTAGTCAGGGGCAGACAAAATATACTGATCAGACATGTTAGTCAGGGGCAGACAAAATATACTGATCAGACATGTTAGTCAGGGGCAGACAAAATATACTGATCAGACATGTTAGTCAGGGGCAGACAAAATATACTGATCAGACATATTAGTCAGGGGCAGACAAAACATACTGATCAGACATGTTAGTCAGGGGCAGACAAAATATACTGATCAGACATGTTAGTCAGGGTCAGGTAAAATATACTGTTCAAGACCTTCACCTCGGCTTCCTCGTAGCCCTTTCTGGAAATGGTCTGTTTTCATGGCAGCCTGGCTAACGAGATGAGAGATCGATGTGATCCCAGTAGTAGTGAGTGACACGCAGAAGCCAAGCATAGCCCAACAGCCTGGAGGACTCTGGTCCACCTTCATCAGTACGCTCGGGATGTGAGGAAAGCTACTGCAACCCACCACTTAACGTGCTTTACAAAAGAGTAACCTTCTCGTTGTGGGCATTCGCAAACAAAAATTTAATGAAAACAGGGAATGAGACAGAGAAAGATAGGAAGGATATAGAGGATGGAAGTAAGAGAGAAGAATAAAGTCATAGACAGTAGAGGAGAGAAGTAATTGAAGGAAAGAAGGAAAGAGGTAGGGATATCAAGAGTGAGGTAGTGATAGCAAAAGAGAGAGAGGCAGTGACAGCAAGAGAGATGATGATGATGGCAAGAGTGAGGCAGTGACAGCGGGAGAGAGGCAGTGACAGCAGGAGAGAGGCAGTGACAGTGGGAGAGAGGCAGTGACAGTGGGAGAGATGATGATGATGGCAAGAGTGAGGCAGTGACAGCGGGAGAGAGGCAGTGACACCAGGAGAGAGGCAGTGACAGTGGGAGAGAGGCAGTGACAGCGGGAGAGAGGCAGTGACAGCAGGAGAGAGGCAGTGACAGTGGGAGAGAGGCAGTGACAGTGGGAGAGAGGCAGTGACAGCAGGAGAGAGGCAGTGACAGTGGGAGAGAGGCAGTGACAGCGGGAGAGAGGCAGTGACAGCAGGAGAGAGGCAGTGACAGTGGGAGAGAGGCAGTGACAGCGGGAGAGAGGCAGTGACAGCGGGAGAGAGGCAGTGACAATGGGAGAGAGGCAGTGACAGCAGGAGAGAGGCAGTGACAACAGGAGAGAGGCAGTGACAGTGGGAGAGAGGCAGTGACAGCAGGAAAGAGGCAGTGACAGCGGGAGAGAGGCAGTGACAGCGGGAGAGAGGCAGTGACAGCGGGAGAGAGGCAGTGACAGTGGGAGAGGCAACGACAGCAAGAGGCATTGTTAAGAGCAGCATACATGGCGCCTAATAGGCTGCAGGTCTACTTTGCTCTAATGTTTGAGTCTATTAAGATGAACTCACACATAGGTTAACCACCATCCGATAACTTGTCCCAACACAGCAGAGTAATAAGCTCCTCGAGCCTAGCCCACTCACCCTTGCCTGGCTACATCCAGCTCACGTCACAGCTGGGACCTGCACAGGGGCATCTGCCCCTGTAGAAGTACAGGTCGACTAAGACTAAGCAATAACTCAATGGGAAGGAAGAATCTATCAAAGAGAGGATATGTTGTGAGACAAATAGAGAGAATATGTTGTGAGACAAAAAGAGAGAATATGTTGTGAGACAAAAAGAGAGAATGTGTTGTGAGACAACAGTTAAGAAAAAACAGTTGAATGAGAATGTCACTCACACTTTGCTACATGTGTCCCGGAACGCCACCCACCAAGGATTGCTCTCATCAACTTTGGTTATCATGTCATCCATTGTTTTCTGTATGTAGAATTGACAAAAATAGGAACATTTCGCTATAAGCCGTGGTTCTCAAACATTTAACTAAACTTAAGGTCTTTATACTGGTTTAGAAGACTCTGCAGAGGCTGTCCAGCTGTAATTGGGTACCTCCGACATAGAGAAGGCAAAGCACGGAGGTATGGAACTGCAAATTTCATTAATGATAAAGCCTAGTACAATGAAGTCTCTAACACCTCATCCTTCACAGCAATGTCTGCTGTGAGGCCACTTTTCCCTTTATCGCCTCTTGCATTTATTTAGTTTTCTCATTTGTGATGACCACTGTATGGAAATATTTAAATTTCGTTTTTGATAGAAAAATATTCGTCTTTTCAAACCTTAATAAGATATAAGGAAATCAGAAGGAGATTGGGAGTTGCAATGCCAAGGCTGTATAGCCTGAGGAAACTACGGCAGAATATCAGCAAACCAACATAAGTGACAATTTTGAGAACGTGTTTTTCCCGAGGCGGTACATGGCTGAGAAACATGGACAGTTCGAAGAAGAGAATCGAGTCTTTCAAGTTGAAATGTTGTAGAAAGGTCCTCAGAATACCATGGACTGAAAAAAGATAAATGCAGACAATCGACAAGAGTTGGGCAAAGAGGAGAAATGGTTCATAAATTCCATCATGAACAGAAAATTAAAATACTTTGGCCACATCAAAAGACACAACAATCTCGAGAGAATGGTGAAGGAAGTTATAGTGCCGGACAAGAGAGGCAGAGACAAACCAAGAAGGTGACAGCACCAAGGTGTCAAGGAATGCTTGGGCATGACTCTGGAGCCGACTGAAGATTCGGCAAGAGATCGAGTTTCTTTCAGACAAGCTGTGATGGGAGTGACGTTCTGCACAGGACGTGCTATATGATGATGTTAAATGGCACAGGAAAAGACAATTGCAATCTGTGGAATGAGATGACTAAGAGAAGTCACCAACATCACTAGAAGAGAAAAATATTGTCGGAACAACATCCACCCAAGTATATATACACAGCCAGAAAGTTCAGGGGTTTGGCCATTTCATGAGAATTAAACCAGATTGAAGGATCAAAATGTGAGGTGTTGGCCAGAATAGCACAGACAATAGCAGCGCTTGCACGGCTTAACAAAATCTGGCAAGATAAACGGTTAGCACTATGCATGAAAATCAGATTAATGTGTACATTGGTCCTGTCAATATTTCTCTATGCTTGTGGGACATATACAATTACAGCTGACATGCAGTGGAGACTTCAGGCCTTGGAGATGAGATGTTTCCGAAGGCCTCTAAACGTCCCATACAAAGATCGAGTTACAAATGAGGAAATATGAGAAAGAATTACAACAGCAATACGGCCTTTTGAAGACCTCTTGGCAACTGTCAAAAGAAGGAAACTCGCTTCGTACGGTCACATACCGAGATCAAATGGTCTTGCAAATACGATCCTCCACGGAAAGGTGCAAGGCAGACGACGAAGAGGCCGTCCCAAAAATAAAGATGGGAAGACAATATAAAAGAATGAACCAATCTCCGACCAGGGGAGGTACATGCAGCAACCGCTGACAGAAAGGGCTGGCCATTGGGTTGTGAGGATGTCTTCATATGTGTCCCAATGACCTCACCGGTTGCGGGATAACCTGACCTGATCTGAAACCAGATTGGCTGCCATTAAAAACATACAACAGTAGGAGATCAGGGTTTAGAGCCAAGGGAAGACCACGAGGCAAATGGATAGACAATACCAAAGACAGTCTATGCCAGCTTGGGCTTACAGCAACACATCTTGCCAAAAGCAAGACCTCACTACACTTCATGGCATCAGTGGGCAAGACCTCCACGGCATCAGTGGAAGGATACAGGAAGGAAGTAATTAGACAATAATGCTGATATAATATGATTAGCTGTAAGCTTGGAGATCTTGGCAGCCCAATGCCTCCTGGACAAAAGTACACATTTTCCTCGGAGCTTGTATAAAGTCTGTTGTCTTATAGAGGCATCATGGCATCAAGGGGGTGGCGTAGGGGGTTATAGATGCATCTTCGAATTACAGTCCAGTGTCGCTGCGTCACTTGGATCACCATGTCCTGCCAGGGATGTAGCAGACACATCTGAGTCGTCCTCCTCATCATTCCTCTGACAGCTCATATGTAATGATGGCACATTTGGTATTCCCTGCCACCTTGCAGATCATCACAAAGGGGCATATATGCACTACCCTCTGGATATGAACGAACAATGAGCAGTCCGCAGCAGAGCAAAAAATGTAAGTTCCCCATGAGCTCAAGAGACAGTGCCCTGGCAACTCCTGGACACACGTATGCACAGATGGATCGGCCACGGAGAGCATAAAAAGGGGAGGCAATGGAATCTACATCGCACACCCCAACGACGACATAAAAAACCACACCATACCAGTAGAATAGACCTGTACCATTTCAGCAGCTGCACATGCAGCAACTGAGATTCTTATCAGCCAAATCACAACTATAAGAAAGACTGTCATTCTAACAGACTCCAAAGTATCCTGAACGCAAAGAAGAAGAAGACTGGGTCTATCAAAGACTCCCTTGACCACTCAAGCAGACCCTCTATCTTCATTCTATTTACTCACATGAAGATACCTGAATGTCACGCCACTGCCAGCTTCCTCGCACCATCTTCTGACTGTGTTTTCAAATCCTAACAGGTCTGCCGTTGGTGGCACACGAATATCAAAACCTATTGTTCACAAAAAGAAGAATACTATGAGAATAAAGACAATAGCATTACTTTTCATTTGCGCTTATCACCTTTAGGTGTATAAGTTATCGACCAATCCTTTCTAAGTAGTCCTGTCCCGTATAATTTTGTCCAGTCTCTATCCAGTTTTGCAGGTCTAAGTCTATTTTTGTACAATTTCCTCCAGTTCTATCCAGTCTCTCTCCATATATTATAGGTCTAGGTCTGTTTTTGTACAGTTTCCTCCAGCTTTATCCAATATTATAGGTCTAGGTCTGTTTTTGTACAATTTCCTCCACCTTTATCAAATTTTACAGGTCTATGTCTGTTTTCATACAATTTCTTCCAGTCTCTCCCATTTTGCAGGTCTAGGTCTCTTCTCGTACAATTTCCACCAGTCTCTCCAGTTTTGCCGGTCTAGGTCTCTTCTCAAACAATTTCTTCCAGTCTCTCCCGTTTTGCAGGTCTAGATCTCTTCTCATACAATTTCCTCCAGTCTCTCCCGTTTTGCAGGTCTAGGTCTCTTCTCATACAATTTCCTCCAGTCTCTATACAGTCTCTCCAGTTTTGCAGGTCTAGGTCTGTTTTCATACAATTTCCTCCAGTCTCTATACAGTCTCTTTCCGCTTTTATATTATCTACTTCTTCAAACGTTCTTTGCCTCTTTTTTTAGACTGAGTGTTTCACGACAGGGATTGTCTGGCAATGCTATAACAATTCACACCAAAGACCAGAAAAACCAGCTTTGTGGCAATTTTACAATTAATGCAATTCAGTTCAGATCAGGTGACATCTTTACAGCGAAGGTTAGCTGCAGCAAATCTCCAACTTGGTCTGATGGTACAATCTGCCAGACTTTCTCATGTCCGTGTCTTGATGTTACCCTCCTGCTTGACCTTTGGTCTTGATCAGTATGTTTCATCTGACCCTGACTACTCTTTACTTCCCATACGTGCTTTAGACTCATCTTTGAATTAGGATCACACCAGTTCACAACAGCTGTAAAAATACGCATACTACATTTGTACGGACATGTATTAAGATCAAATTGACTGTCCAACATTATACTCAACAGAACATTCTAGTGAAAAAGAGCAAGCAAATAATGATAAATAACTGTTTCTTGACATAAGCTTTAATTTTTACTAAGAAATGTTTTTTGGGGGTTTTTGGGACTACAAAAGTATAATTCTGTTTATTTTGGTGTTCCTTTGGTGAATGTTTTTATAAAGATTTTTGTTTTGGGTTTTTTTAATTTTAAAGTTTGATGCTTTCACCTGTGCCATTCATCACTTGATCACTATATTTCTTGTAATGAAATTGAAGAGATTTTTGTTCAAGTCGATTTATTCACCTGTGTCATCTTCAATGTTTAATTCAGGTGGTTCGTGATTTTCCAACTCAATGAACACAGGATTCTGTTCATATGCTATCTTGGAATGGCGTGGGCCAGTGGTTTAGTAGCTCATAATCTGGAGGTGCTGGGTTCAATCCCCATCACAGCACCGGCTGCTACCCCGGGGAAGCAAACCCTTAGAAAATGCAGGAGGAAGCAGGACCCTTACATAAAATGGATGCTAAAGTTGGATGCACTGGACTGACAGGCGCACAATAAAAACATAATGCAACGCACACCGCCTTGAATATAGAAATAAGGCGAACTCCCCCAAAAAAAAAAAATATGCAATCTCGCTGTCGATGCAAGTAAATATATAAAAAATACTGTTTTTCGGTACGTGAATTTCAATGACCTGTCCAGGATTCGGAAAAATTTTTTTGATTAACAGGTCGCACTAGTGGAAGCTGTATACACAATTTCAGCTCTCTAAGTTATGGGAAAGTTGGCTAAAATAGGAGAAATAGAAGTCTACAAAACCAGGCAACAGTTATGTAAGCTTGTAACAAATGGAAGGGACGTGATGTGCTGGACAGGTGTTATTCAGATACTGCCCATGATGGTATAATATAATAGTAGCCCCATTTCAAGTCCTGTCTGACTATAGGTTGATATGACCTTGGAGTAGCAACTCCCTGCCGAGTTATTGGTTTCCCTTTTCCCTTCGGCGTTGTCTATTTACTTCCCTTTGTTGCAAGAGATTATTTTCGCCCCCAGCCTAAGGTGGCTCTTCAGGTTACATCTCCATTTGGATAGCTTTGCAACTATGTCCTCTCAAGATGTCAGATCCATATCCAGAGCCTTCATGTCCCGCTTACATGCATCTTAGAATGCAGCTGTGGTCGTCCAGCTGTTCTTTTACCACACGCCAGCTGTCCATAGAGAATGTCTTTGGGGATGCGACCGTCTTCCATGTTACGAACATGACCAAGCCATCGCAGTCTTCGTTGGCGAAGGAGGGTGTACATACTTGGAAGACCGATGCGAGAATGCACTTCTGCATTTGTCACCTTCTCTCTCCATGAGATGCCAAGGATGGATCTCATGCGCCGTTGGTGAAAGGTGTTGAGCCTATGCTGTTGCTTGGCATATGTTGTCCACATTTAGCTGCCATATAAAAGCGTACTGACGGCACATGCATTGTAGACCTTGGCTGTAAGTTTGGAGTTTAACCAGATACATGTTGTAAGACGTATGGTAGCAGCTCTGCCAATGCAATTGCCAAATTCAGAGTCTAGGGAGAGCGTGTCATTGATTAGAGACCCTAGGTAAGTGAACGTCCACAGTTGCCAGTTCATAGTTATCGATAGTGATAGTTGGGGTGGTATCTACATCTTGTCCCAGTATATTTGTTTTATTCAGGCTTATTGTGAGGCCGAAATCTTCGCACGCCTGGCAGAAGCGATCTATCAATCTCTGGAGTTTATGCACACTGTGAGTGACAACTGCAGCGTCATCAGCAAATAATAAGTCCCTGACAGTAACTTCTCTGATCTTGGTTTTAGCTTTGAATCTCGCAAGATTAAACAGACAGCTATCTGATCTAGTGTGAAGGCAAATCCCTTCTGTTACATTACCAAATGCGTGCTTTAGTAGCAGCGCAAAGAAGATTCCAAATAGTGTTGAGGCCAGGACACAGCCTTGTTTAACACCAGATTGAATATTAAATGGAGGTGATGTATTACCATCGAATTTGACTGTTCCTTTCATATCCTCATGACATGACACTATAAGCTGCAGCAGTTTGTTAGAACACCCTATTTTTGAAAGAATTTTAGCCTTTGGAGCGCACTGGTCAAGAATGTCTAGACTCACGCTCCATTCACAAAAACAGTGTTCGGAAAAAAAAAATTTTTTTTTAAACGGAGACACTCCCGACAACCATTTTTTAAAATGCTGAATACGTCATCCATATATACACGATATTTTGCCAGTTAAAGTATCGTATGTTAGATTATAAATGGCTTTTGAACAGTTTTAATTTTGTATACGCCGTTTGGAGCAAGCCGACTTTTTGCGAAAGGTGAAGTAGGTTGTTGGAAAAGATCTTTATCGAGTAGATCTGTTTATTTTGTTTGTTTAGATGAAAATACTACATTTGAATTGGGAACTAACAGTTGTGTCAATATTGTAAACACAGTATCGATACGTTGTTGTGGTTTCCATGGTTTTCTATCGGAGCGACTAGGCCTAGCGGTCGAGCCCAAATTTTTCTGAGATTTTCATAAATTTTCAACTTCATCTTTTTGTAACTCAGAACTAACAAACACACAACAAAAACAATAACACCCACAAGTTCTTTATTCAATTGTGTCTCTACACACAAGAAAATCATATTTATTGACAAACAGAACAGTTACAAATTTTGAAAGTCAACTACAAAAGCGAGATTCAAATTTTTCATAAAAAAAAGATGTAGCGTACTAAAGGTTAAAGAGTCCAGCCCCGCTAACGAAATCTTATGCTTTTGCCAGGTCGATGTAAGCGACATAATAAGGCTTGTTCGAGATCAAGATGCTGAGCAGCGCATGAGCTGCAGTGGTCAGCGACCCATAGCTGACTGCTAACGTCAGGGCCAGCGAACCAGAGCTGCCAAGACCCTTCTACACCTCCAAGCGGCAATCCTGGATAACAGGCTGCAGCAGGGCAGACTGGCTATGGAGAAGGGATCGAAGAGGGAATGCTAACCCGGTACTCAAAAAATTCTTGTTGAAGGTGGATGTGTTGGACCGAAAGATGCAAATATCACAATCAAGCTGTAAACTTCGACACAACGCATTCCGTTCTCTGGACTACATTCTGCTACTTAAGCCCTTTCAGAGTTTGGTAGCGGGAGATTGAGAACGAACGAAGCCAAGCCAAGCCAAAAGGCTTGTTCTGCTCGCGTGACTTGTCTTGTAGCTGTCGTAGAGAGAAGATCATGTCGATCGTTGATCTTCCAGATTGGAATCCACATTGGGACTCTGGGTACACGCGCTTAGCCAGTTTGTGTAGTCGCAGTAAGATCACTCTGGCAAAGACTTTGCTGACAACACTGAGTAGTGAGATACCTCTGTAATTATTACAGTCACCTTATATTTGTATAATGTGACAATTTTTGAATCTCTCATATCTTGGGGTATGATGGCCTCTTTCCAGCTCTGACATAGCAACAAGTGTAGCGGTTTCGAGAGTACGTTTTTACAATGGTTGATCACATTAGGTGGAATCCCATCGCTGCCCGCTGCTTTTCCCAGCGCCAAGCTCTGGTGAATGCTTGGAATGCATTGCCATGAGAAGTAGTGGAGGCAGGGACAGTTAATGCATTTAAATATAAATTGGATGCGTATAGTTTTTAGAGCAAGGTGATGTAAATGAAACTGGTTGTATACACACTCTGCAGAATCTTCTAAATCAGTATAAAGATGTTAAGTTAAATTAAGTTGTCAATGGCTGTATTGAGATCTTCTAAAGATGGTTCGACAATATGTAGCAGCATATATCGTAGTATTTGCAAACTCACCTACTGTCATTGAATCTGGAACAACATTGAACTGCACTCCTCCCTATGAGTGAATAAGTGAGTGAACAAGTGAGTGAGAGGGTGATTTAGTAGCTGGTTAAGTGCATTTGTAGAGAGTGATTGAGTGAATGAGAAATATGTTTAGTGAGTTTGTAGGTTTAGTGAGTGAGTGAGTGAGTGAGTGGGTGGTGAGTGAGTGAGTAGGTTGAGTAAAGTGAGCAGTAAAATGAGTTTGAGTGAGTGATTGAGTAAGTGATTCAATGAGTAGGTTTAGTGAGTAATTGAGTTAGTGGGTTGAGTTCAAGGTGACATAATATAGATTTATAAGATAATCGAAGGAACAGATAAATTAGACTATAACAAGTTTTTTTCAAAATACAACCACCTACAAGAACAAGAGGGCATAGCTACAAATTAACTAAAGAAAGGTCCAGATTAGATATTAGGAAACATTTTTTTTAGTCAGAGAGCGGTGAATGCATGTAATGCATTGGCACAGGAAGTAGTGGAGGCAGGGATAATTAATGGATCTAAGAATAGATTGGATGCGCATAGCTTTTAGAGAAAGGTAATGTAAATTAAACTGGTTGTATACAGACTCTGCAGAGTCTTCTAAACCAGTATAAAGATAAGTAAGTTGAGTGAGTGATTGAGTTAGGTGAGTGAGTATATTAAGTGAGTTGGTTTAGTGAGTGAGCTAAGTGAGTGAGTGATTCAGTGGGAGAGCAATAGAGTGGGTGAGTGAGTAGCTTAAATAAGTGAGTGACTGAATGGGTGAATGAGCTAGTGAGTTGTGGAGTAGGTTGAATGAGTGAGTAAGTAACTGAGTGTGTAAGCAAGTGTCTAGATTGGTTGATTGAGCAAATGCCACAGTGAGTGAGTGAGTGAGTGAGTGAGTGAGTGAGTGAGTGAGTGAGTGAGTCAGTGAGTCAGTGAGCGGATAGGTTGAGTGAGTAAGTTAGTCAGCAAGTCTGATTGAGAGAGTATCTGGATTGGTTGGGTGAGTGGGTGAGTGTCTAGGTTGGTTGGATAAAGAAGTCAGAAAAGGTGCATTCAAAATCCTGCTACAGCAATTTAGTTAACGTGAAGGTATGAAGTGTTAGAGACCTCCTGGTGTGAGATCTTAGCTATTGAGACCTCCCTTTGCTGTGAAGGTAGTACCATCACATTACCTCCCCTAGCTGTGAAGGTACTAACTTCTTCACCTTACCTCCCCTATCTGTGAAGGTAGTAGCTTCACCTTATCTCCCCTAGCTGTGAAGGTGGTAGCTTCACCTTACCTCCCCTAGCTGTGAAAGTACTAACTTCACCTTACCTAGCTGTGAAGGTAATAGCTTCACCTTACCTCCCCTAGCTGTGAAGGTGGTAGCCTCACCTTACCTCCCTTAGCTGTGAAGGTGGTAGCCTCACCCTACCTCCCATAACTGTGAAAATAGTAGCTTCATCGTACATCCTCTAGCTGTGAAGGTAGTAGCCCCATCTTACATCCCCTACCTGTGAAGGTACTAACTTCACCTTACCTTTCCTAGCTGTGACAGTAATAGCTTCACCTTACCTCCCCTAGCTGTGAAGGTACTAACTTCACCTCCACTAGCTGTGAAGCTGGTAGCCTCACCTTACCTCCCCTAGCTGTGAAGGTGGTAGCCTCACCTTACCTCCCCTAGCTGTGAAGGTGGTAGCCTCACCTTACCTCCCCAAGCTGTGAAGGTGGTAGTCTCACATTACCTCCCCAAGCTGTGAAGATGGTAGCCTTACATTACTTCCCCAAGCTGTAAAGGTGATAGCTTCACCTTCCCTCCCCTAGCTGTGAAGGTGGTAGCCTCACCCTACCTCCCCTAGCTGTGAAGGTAGTAGCTGCACCTTACATCATCTAGCTGTGAAGGTAGTAGCTTCATCTTACCTTCCATAACTGTGAAGGTTTACCATCATCTCACCTTATCTAATTGAGAATATATACCATCACTGCACCTTCCATAGCTGTGAAGATATACCACCACCTTACTAACCCTAGCTGTGAATATAGTACCAAACTTTCCCAAGCTGTGATGGCAGTACAATCACCTTATCTCACCTTGCTGTGAAAGTAATACCATCACATTATCTCCCCTTGTTATGAAGGTATACTATCACCTTACCTTCCCTAGCCATGAAGGTATACTATCACCCTACCTACCCTACCCATGAAGATATACTATCACCTTACCTTCCCTAGCCATGAAGGTATACTATCACCTTACCTACCCTAGCCATGAAGGTATACTATCACATTACCTTCCCTAGCCATGAAGGTATACTATCACCTTACCTTCCCTAGCCATGAAAGTATACTATCGCCTTACCTTCCTTAGCCATAAAGGTATACTATCACCTTACTTTCCCTAGCCATGAAGGTATACTATCACCTTACCTTCCCTAGCCATGAAGGTATACTATCACCTTACCTTCCCTAGCCATGAAGGTATACTATCCCCTTACCTTCCCTAGCCATGAAGGTATACTATCCATAGCAGACACTGCCATTTGGGAATCAAGTTTTAGAGACTTAACTGCACATGCTCTAAACTTTTGTGACTTGACGTGACAAGTTTCCATGAGCACTACATGTGTATGCCTTTGTCTCTCAAACAATCACATCTCTTTGCCTCATAATCTTGGCAAGATTCTCTCGTCACAATACAGTTTATCCATTAATTAGGATGGGGAGAGTCATGCTGTCACTCTGCACCTGTCGTGAATCTGACCTATTTGTTACTTCCCCACACACTGGCACATGTCTGAGTGTCCGCACATGTCTGAGTGTCCGCACCTGTCTGAGTGTCCGCACATGTCTGAGTGTCCGGACATGTCTGAGTGTCCGTACATGTCTGAGTATCCGGACATGTCTGAGTGTCGGCACATGTCTGAGTGTCCGCACATGTCTGAGTGTCCGCACATGTCTGAGTGTCCACACATGTCTGAGTATCCGCACATGTCTGAGTGTCCGCATATGTCTGAGTGTCCACACATGTCTGAGTGTCCACACATGTCTGAGTATCCGCACATGTCTGAGTGTCCGCACATGTCTGAGTCTCCACACATGTCTGAGTGTCCACACATGTCTGAGTCTCCACACATGTCTGAGTGTCCGCACATGTCTGAGTGTCCACACATGTCTGAGTGTCCACACATGTCTAAGTGTCCGCACATGTCTGAGTGTCCGCACATGTCTGAGTGTCCACACATGTCTGAGTGTACGGACATATCTGAGTGTCCGCACATGTCTGAGTGTCCACACATGTCTGAGTGTCCACACATGTCTGAGTGTCCACACATGTCTGAGTGTCCGCACATGTCTGAGTGTCTGCACATGTCTGAGTGTCCAATTTTGTTTGTTGAGCATAAGAGTGTTGGGTAGTGTGTCCACACAAGATGGAAGGTTAGGTAGAGAGGTGGAATCAAGAACACAGAAAGCTTATGCGGTTTCCTATCAGCTCTCACAATTACTAAGCCACAAACACATTCCAATGAAGACAAAGAGACAGCTGATAAATAGTATTTTGGCTTGGCTTGGCTTTGTTCATTCTCAATCTCCAGCTACCAAACCCTGACACGGGCCTAAGTAGCAGAATGTAGTCCAGAGAACGGAATGCGTTGTGTTGAAGTTTACAGCTTGACTGTGATATTTTAACCTTTTGGTCCAACACATCTGACTTCAGCAAGAATTTTTTGAGTACCGGGTTAGCATTCCCTCTTCGATCCCTTCTCCTTAGCCAGTCTGCTCTGTTGTAACCTGTTATCCAGGATCACTGCGTGGAGGTGTAGAAGGGTCTTGGCAGCTCTGGTTTGCTGGCCCTGATGCTAGCAGTCAGCTATGGGTCGCTGACCGCTGCAGCTCATGCGCTGCTAAGCATCTTGATCCCAAACAGTATTTTTATACCAACTCTATTCTACCAGTGGCAGACATGGACTCTCACTGAGGTACAAGAAAGTAAATCATGGTTTGTGAAATGAGGTGTTTGAGAAAGGCTGTCGTGGTCACAAGGCTGGACCGATTCATAAATGAAATAATGAGACAGACGATGGGTGTAACACCGTGAATGCAATACATGAAACGACAGAGAATAAAATTGTGCGGACACCTGACAAGAATGCAACAAAAGCTACCAGCTGCTCGTATCTACAATGCCAGACATCAAGGTTGCAGAGCAAGAGGCAGAAGACCACGTAAAAGATGGATATATGCAAATACTTGCATACATTCACACATACATAATAATAACGGACAAACAATACAAGTAAACAACTGCACACATTTATTGTTTACCTTCAATATTGTGAGGTTGACAGAAGTGACATCACCTAGGCTCAGAGAGCTGTCTTCTTGTAACCTGATAAATGGAGTGTTTGTTGGGATTATAATTTCATTTTTCTCATTATGTTTACTTCTGTCATTATGGAATTTATTTCTCTATCATTATGCTGGTTGTCTCTGTCAGACATGGACTGGACACCTGTCTGCCCGTGGAACTGTTCTATTGATAAACTTTTTATTAATTTAAATTTTATACCAAAAAATTACGAGCGAAAAAAAAGTCAAAAGAAACTTCCAGGATTTGAACTACGGGCCTCTAGCACCCTAGACCACCGATCACACCGCTAGATCACTGTTCTGTCTGAAAAAAGTGTTTCATAAAGGAAGTATGTATTGTTTACATGTTTTGACAATGCAGGAAGAGAGAAACATGTTTTTTCTCACAAACAAAAATTACCCCTGCTTTACTGATTATAGGTAAATTCAGTAGCACTTACGACTGGAACATAAACAAACTGCAGCTGTTTCCCGATCTCAACTGTTCATTTTTTGATGCAATAATTGTATTGATGAGATTTTAAACCAAAATAATGGAAAACAACAAATATTAAGGCTCATCCAGGATTTGAATCTTGGACCTTTTTGCACCATAAGTGAGAATCGTGTTATTCAATTGTTGTTGTTATCATATAGCTGCTTGGCAGCCCAATACCATTATTATTCAGGTCTTCTTCAGTTGTTCCATTGCTTCGTACAGTGTAGTGTCAATTGTTGGGGATGCTTGTAAAAATTTGTTTCCTCATGTCCGATAGCTCTTTGCACTCAATGAGTAGATGTCTAACTATTTCACCAGGCTGAGAGCAATGTCTGCACAAGGGCAGATGCTCAGGATTGATGCGGTTTAATTGGCTATTGACTATTGGTGTATCCTATTCAGAACTGAAAGATGATACCTTGATCTCTTCTATGTAGTTTATTTATGTCATCGTTACTTATAGGTTGTGACATTTTGCTAAATACACTTATGTAATTCGATAAACCACATTAAAATAATATTGGCGACACACAGAAGGGCACACCGGAATGAATTGTATGATTAGCCTGGTATATCCCGTTGTACCAAGGGACATACTCAATCAATCCATACCTCTAGCTCAATAGTGGACAATTGCATAGATATTTATAGCTGCAGAGGCACCAGAACTATTCAATTTTATATTTGGGCCAAAGATGTAGCAGCAGTGAATGAACTGAGAGCCGTCGGCGACTCATAGCTGGCTGTTTTCGTCGGGTGGTCAGCGAATTATAGATGATCAAGACCCTATTCCTCCTCAAAGTGGTGACCCTGGAAATAGGCTGCACCCTTGCAGTCTGGCTATGAGAATAGTGATCAAAGAGGGAAGGCAATACTGATCCCAAAATAGTGCGCTGAAATCGAATGTGTTGGGCCAAAATGATCAGATATTGCAGCTTTGCTGTAAACTACGACATAATGTAACATGTCCTTTTAAGGAAAAATAACGAATAAGAAGATATTTCACTTACTAACTAGAATGCTCGGAAACTGACATACTAGTCCGTTCAGACACAATGTACTGACCAAGACGTCACGTCAGACACAATGTACTGACCAAGACGTCACGTCAGACACAATGTACTGACCAAGACGTCACGTCAGACACAATGTACTGACCAAGACGTCACGTCAGACACAATGTACTGACCAAGACGTCACGTCAGACACCATGTACTGACCAAGACGTCACGTCAGACACAATGTACTGACCAAGACGTCACGTCAGACACCATGTACTGACCAAGACGTCACGTCAGACACAATGTACTGACCAAGACGTCACGTCAGACACAATGTACTGACCAAGACGTCACGTCAGACACAATGTACTGACCAAGACCACTATTTCTCTTCCATGTAGCGTCCTCTGGAAACAGGCTATTTTCAAGACTGACAAGATGTGGATCGATGTGATCCCTGTAGTAGTAAGTGTCGCGCAGATGAAGCCAAGCATAGCACAACTATGTGGAGGACCGTGGTCCACCTTTATCAGCTTCTCGGATGTGAGAAAAGCTACTACTACTCGTCACTTAACCACTTGTCAAGGCGCACAAAAGAGTCAACGTACTCACTATGGACATTAAACAAAAACAACCTGAATGTTAATCATCATTTCTTTTATTGTCATGCTATCGGTACCTTTTCTCTTGTTCAGCACGAAAGCTCAGCAAAGTGTTGATAATTTTTTGCTGTTGGAAAAACAAAACAAATTTGAGAGACTGGAAAAATGCATGACAATTTCAATAACTCAGAATTGATTGCTACAGTTACTCTGAGAAATACAACATAACAATTTGTATGGAAAAGTCAAGATAAAAATTATACAAAAAAAAGGGATTAGCATATAGTATCAAGAACAAGAAATCAACACTAGTTTCCTGCCGAAGACGGATGTGTCGGATCAAAAGGTGCAAATATAACAGTCAAGCTGTAAACTAGTTCTCCGAACTACATCCTGCTACTTGCAAAGCCCTGCTCAAGACTTGGTAGCGGGAGATTGAGAACGAACACAGAAGAAGAAGAAGAAAAACACTATTTTCTTCTACATCATGGGTCTATAACCTACAGGTCATGAGGTGGATTTGAACCATCATAAAAAAATATCCGGCCAGCAATCCTAAACTAAATATCAAACATTCTGGCCTGCAGATCTCCTAACAATGTTTAGTGGTGTAACAGGGGTGAAATGTCTGCGCAGAATGCTTGGAGTAACAAGAATGGATAGAATTAGAAACAAAGATGTTAGGAGACAAGTAGGTACAACACCAGTGCTAGACCTCATCAAGAGACAACAAACCAAATGGTTCGGCCATGTGATACGTCAAACACCAGATAGTATCCCTCTATATGCTTTACAGATACAGTGAATACAAACCCAACGGCCAACCATGCAAATGATGGATTGCAGAAATAACAGAAGAGCAAAGCTCCCCGTATACGAAGCACATACTAGGACCCAGTCAAGAAACCTCTTCATAACCTGACACTGAAAGGAATAAGCAGGACAAAAAGCGAAAAGAAAGAATACTGTACACATTTATCATAAATTGTATTGATTTTATATATATATTAATATATGGAAAGACAAGAACATTAGCCTTAAATCGAAAATTGACTTTAATGTATACAATGGTCACCTCGGTATACCTCTACGCGTGTGAGACTTGGATTCTAAACGGCTGCACTAGAACGTAAAATTTGCTCAATAGAAATGAGATGCTTGCAAAGAATTCTTGGCATTTTATATCTGGATCGTGTTACAAACGAGTGTTCTTGAAATTGTTAGGATGGATTTAGACCAGTATAAAAACCTACTGACTATAGTAAAAACACGATAAATCAAGATTGGTGGGGCTGACCAAGACCTTCCTGCAAGGCACTGTGCTTCGGAAGCGTGGGAGAGGGAGACCAAAAAAGAGATTGGAGGACAATATAAAAGAGTGGACGGGAAAGTTTATAGCTGAAACTAATACCCTGGCGACAAATCGAGACGTATGGCGGGAACTGGTTCGACAAACTGCAATAACGGTGCCTCAACGACCTTCTAGGTTACGGGACATAACGATGATATATATACACATATATATATATATGTATATATATATATATATATGTAGAGAAAGAGAGAGAGAGAGAGAGAGATTTGCTTGGCTTCATCTGCTTTTTTCTCTCTACTACCACGTCAATTTCCACTTCGTTAGCCAGACTACCATGAAACAGTGGGAATCTTGATCAGTATATTCACCTGACCCTGACTAAAATTATCCGATCAGTATATTCACCTGACCCTGACTAAAATTATCCGATCAGTATATTCACCTGACCCTAACTAAAATTATCCGATCAGTATATTCACCTGACCCTGACTAAAATTATCCGATCAGTATAATCACCTGACCCTGACTAGAATTGTCCAATCAGTATATTCACCTGACCCTGTCTAAAATTATCCGATCTGTATATTTACCTGACCCTGACTAAAATTATCCGATCAGTATATTTTGCCTGACCCTGACTAGAATTATCTGATCAGTATATTTAGCCTGACCCTGGCTAGCATTGTCCGATCAGTATATTTCACCTGACCCTGGCTAGCATTGTCCGATCAGTATATATTGCCTCACCATGTATTAAGACGCCTCTCTTAAAACATCATTGTTCAACCCTCTGTTTTATCTGCTTCAAATTATAATCTAATACATCATTCAGGCTGCTTTCTATTCATCTATCATTACACTGAGTCACAATCTAAAAACTTCTTTGCGTTAGAGGAATATTATTCTATCTTTTTTATTCCCACAACCAAAACTAATAACTATAGAGCAAGAAAATCAATATCATTGTCATGGAAAACTGAAAAATTGCATTAAATAACTCTATCATATTTCACTATTCGCATTGCTTTTCCTTACCACTTTTTCTCCAGCCGTATTTTTCAGAAAAGCCGAACCATGACCTGGACTTCCTGGGCATGTGACTTCCAGCCCTGTCGTTGACAAATGAACACAAACAATTGGTCGTAAATAAAATAATGTTAGAGTTATCAGTACATGGATCACAGTCGGGGTTTGAGAAAGGAGGTCTGATATGGTGATAAATGTGTATAGCCCTGTGATACAACTACTATGTGAGGGGCGCAGGGAAGAGGATATTCATCATCATCATCTTCTATCCACTTGTGTTGTTAGACATCGTGGGGAAGTGTAGTTTTCTGTCGTATTGCCAGCTTTGTTATCAATGTTGTTATTCCGTGTTTCTTCAGTGTCTCACTGACATCCATCTTTCCATCGTTTTTGTGGTCTGTCTGTTGCTCTGCAACCTTGATGCCTGGTATTGTAGATATGTGCAGCTGTTAAGTTTTGTTGCATTCTTGTCAGATGTCCGAACCATTTTATTCTCTGCCTTTCCATATATTCCAAGCACAGTGTTGCACTCATCTCCTGTCTGATTACTCCGTTTCGTACTTTGTCCGACCTTGTAGCCCCGACAGTTTTTTTCAAACATCTCATGATTTTTTTACTTGTGCCTTCTGATATTATGTGATCAAAAACCATAATGTTAGGTGTTGTGTAATGTCAGTTTATGTAATGTTATGTGATAAGTTATGTTACGTTATGTCATTTTGTTATATCATGTGATGTTATATTACGATTTATATGTATGTCATAAATATATTGTTCTCGTATAAGTGTTGTTGCAGCATGAAAGTGGAATAGAGAATAGTAACACTGTAAACCTGCTAAATTCTTCGAGTCCACTACCCTTTAAATGGTGAGGGAACTTGCAGCATGTCTCAATAATCCCAGGAGCTGAATCAGTGAAAGGATCAGCTTCCAGAAGGGTCACCCAAGCTAGATAGGTAATGTGGGAGGGAACAGATTAAACACAGACAACTCACCTAGAGACTTATAGGTTAGGTAGACTGACCACCTAAATCTATAACAACTAAGGTGGTTGTGAAAACGTTGACAACAGAGCAAAAACAAATGACATTGGAAAAGGAAGGTCCTTTGGAAATGAGATAAATGAAACAGTGGTGTGAAAGCCGCAAGGAAGCTCACCAGCTGACTGTCCTTCTGAATACCAAAATGGAAACCAATATAATGACATGGGATGTTCGAACAATGTACCAGGCAGGGAAATATGGAGAAGAGATTGTAAGAAGGTACTAAGATGTTGTCAATTGCCTTTGCACTGAGAGAAGCAATTGGGATAGATCGATTGATTTCTGCCAAGCATGTTATAGGAAGTGACTAAACAGGATTGGGCATTGGGCTGATTATCTCATCCTGTAAAAACTTCAACCATAACAATGTCAATAAATAAGGAATGGGTCAACTAAATGAATAATAATACAACTCAACCATCCAAAACAGAAGATTGTCACCAAGAGGGCAATGATATTATGTGGAGAAAGCCACAAAGAATCTACATTGATGATCTACATAATTTCTTTAAGGAAAATCTGCAGATTTGGTAGCTGGAATGCTTGTACAAGGTATGAACAGGGGAAGACTTTACAGGTGGCAGCAGAAATAAAAAATTATAATATTGGTATTCTGGAACTGGCTGAAACAAAATGGGAAAAAGTGGAGAGGTTGAAACTGAGCAGAAGGGAAATGCTGCTGTCCTTAGGGCATGCTGAAGAAGATGCACACCATAGTGAAAGTGTGGCCTCAATGCTATCAAAATAAGTGCAGAATGCAATAATAAAATGGGATGCACTAGGACTCAGAATAATACTAGCCACTTTCAAAACTGCCAAAATGATGATAAAGATAACATTTATCCAAGTTTGTTCACTAACCAATGACAAAGAAGACGCAGTGAAAGAGAGTTTTACACAACACTTCACAATGTCTTCTTCTTCCTCATTTATCTTCAGATCAAGGTCCTGGTTTCTCTTACAAAGGATACTGTTGTTTGTAAGACTTTTATCTCCATAGAGCTTTTGTCTCATATGTCTTACGAGGCCAGTATTGTTCTCTATTTTCCTGCGTGAGCATGCAACTTTTTAGGATGTGTTCCACTGTCATGGTATGCTCCCCATATGGACACTTGTCATCTGTCCCAATCCTCGTTTTGTTGTAGGACCCTTGTAGGACCCTTGTAGGACCCTTGTTATGCCTAGTTCTCAGTCTGAAGATGATGACTTGCTCTTATCTAGTTAGATTAGTATCACTTCACAATATCACAGATAAAAAGAGAAAGAAATACATTACAGTTTTGATGGGCAACCTAAATTCTAAGTTGGGAATAATAATAATATGGGTTTTGAAGAGATCACAAGCAAACATGGAATCAGGACTGAAAATGAAAATAGAAAACTACCAGTGAACTTCTGTGCTTTAATTCAACCCCAGCCCCTCGCATCATCCCCCTTCCCCTTTTATGTATTTAACCAGCTTGAACAAATGATTAAATGTATGGCTGGAAGTAAAGTTTATGAAGACGGACTCAGTGGTCTCGAGGTAAGGTGTCCGCCTTGGGTGCAAGAGATCGCGGGTTTGAATCACTTGCATCTTTTGGTAAAAATTCCCCTGATCTCTGGGTAGTGAGATCGAACTCCCATGTTCAATGTCAAACATGTTAAAAATTCCTTGGCAGTTGTTGAAATCTGAAAAGAGTAGGCTTAACAGCCGCTGCCGGGACAACTTTCAAATTAAAAACCTACCCAAGTAATTTGTACCTTTCCCCAGGTGGTTTGTTAAAAGCAGTTATAGATGGTGCCTAGCTGGCTGCAGGTCTACTTAGCTCTAGTGTTTTAGTCTATTAAGACAGACTCGCACATCGGTAAAAACCACCCTTCAAGAAACTGGTTGTATACAGACGCTGTAGAGTCTTCTAAACCAGTATAAAAATGTTAAGTTAAGGGGAGGTTACTTCCGATCATACATTTTACCATAGGCTGCTATTTTCGCCTTGCATCAGTTTTGGTTAAGTTAGTGTATTTTTCATGTTTGTAAAAGTTCACAATTGTGACCTACGTTCATGATATATCAGTAGACAATTAATTCACTCCTTTTCTGCATTGACCAAAACAAATAGACAAACAAAACACTTACACCACACGTTCCTTTCGCTGTAAAACACACGCATTTCTTCACCGGGATTTGCAAGACCTGTGAAAAAACCAAATAATACATACACTAATCCACAAAACAAGGAGGAGAGCAGCAAAGATGGTGCCAAACAGGCCGTGGGTTTAACTTTACTCTCATGTTTTAGTCCATTATGGATGCCGCCATGTCACAGATTTGACTATAACTCAAACTATACAACGACTTATGCTTGTGTCAAATGAAACATGTTGTAGTTTTCCATTTGGATTAGTTAGTTCATGGCGCAGCGGGGGTGCGACATCTAAAAGGTTGGGAATACATACAGTCATCAAACATTGCATTAGCTTTATGTTGCAGTTCTTGCTGCTGAAAGCTCTTCTACAGAATTGGGTAGCCAGCCCCTTGTCCCACCTTCCTAAGTTGCCTCTTACAATATACTTGGCAGATTTCAGTGTTACTATTCTTTGATCCCCTTTCAAGCCCCAGCTTCTTCTTCTTCATTGATCAACTGATGCTATGGTTCTAGTCCAGTGAGGTTCACGAAGGAGGCTGTGCATTTCAGGTTTTCGCCAGTCCCCCAAAGCTTTTCAAGCATGGTCGCTTCCCCGGACCAGACTGCCTCTATTTGGTCTGTATAATTAGGACAGTCCTGCAGAATATGTTCTGGTGTTTGCTTGGGTGCTCCACACAATCGCACGTGGAGGTGTCTCTGAGACCCATTTTGTGGAGTTGGGCTTTGAGTTTGCAATGTCCCGTTCTGAGTCTGAAGATCTTTGTCTGCCTATTTCTACCAATTTGTCTATGCTGTTATTTTCTGGCTTGTATTCTTTGTGCTGGTCTCTCCATTCCGTCCTCATGGATCGTTTGATGAGTGTCTTTGCTTCTTTATAGATCTGTTGATGGCAAGTCTGAGTGCCGTCACATCCAGATTTTGCAAGCCCATCTGCTTTATCGTTTCCAAAGATCTCAAAGTGGACCAGAATACCCTGTAGGACTAGATCCATTTTTGGGTCAGCAATCCTATGTTGTATTTTATTTCGTGTGAGGGTCTATCTTGTTTGGGGCTTGAGATGACTTGGAGTACGCAGCTGGAGTCTGTTAGAATGATAATTTTCTTTGTAGTTGTGTTTTGGCTGATCAGAATCTGAGTTGCTGCACGAAGACCTGTTGCTTCAGCTTTGAAATTGGTACATGTCTCTCCTGCTGGTATGGAGGGATTTTATACGTCCCCATTGGAGTGTCTGCATGTCTCTCCTGCTGATATGGAGGGATTTTATACGTCCCCATTGGAGTGTCTGCATGTCTCTCCTGCTGGTATGGAGGGATTTTATACGTCCCCATTGGAGTGTCTGCATGTCTCTCCTGCTGATATGGAGGGATTTTATACGTCCCCATTGGCGTGTCTGATGTAGAAAACCACAGTAATACTATTTGTGCATTAATACCTAAAAGCTTTGTAGCAGGCGTCCTGCAAGTAGGCCAGTTATAGTGGTGAGCCTATGGTCCTATTGATGTGAAAACAGACACTTAATGGTGATAACATGTCCTTCCTTCCGTAAATCATAATATAATTGCAATATTTTTGACAATGAAGAAAGAAGCTGACAGAACTGTCAAGAGAGGTTTGAAAGCTACCTCAACCTGATATAGGTGTAAATTATAAAGAGGCCATGAGGTTTACCAGGTGTAGATACAGGAACACTGAGTGGTCCTTCAGGGTCTTTGTGTATGACAAGGACAAGAATAGTACCACAGAGAGCATATCGTAAGAGACGAAAAACTGTGTGACATGGCATAACACCGACTTTAGTTAGGTGGTTTGTTTAGAGATAACAGGCTGCAGGTCTACTCAACTCTAGTGTTTCAGTCTAATAAGATGGACTCGCACATCGGTTAACCACCCTCTGCAGCACTTGTCCCAATGCAGCGGAGCAATAAGTTGCTCGAGCCTAGATCGGTAAGCTGGAGATCCTCTGACTAGACCCAGCTCATATCAGAGCTGGTACCTGCACGGGGGCTTCTGCCCCTGTAGAAGTACAGGTTGACTAAGACTAAGATTCAGGAACAAATTGAATGTAGGGCAAACAGGTCATAAACCAAATGATGCATATTACCGGGGAAGAAGACTAACGTCAAGTCAGGCAAAACACACTGATCAGATATGTTAGTCAAGGTTGGGTGAAATATACTGACAAAAACACCCCCATCTCGACTTCAACGCAGTCCTGCCTGGAAACAGGCTGTTTTCATGGCAGCCTGGCTAACGTAACGAGGTAGGGAATCAACGTGATCCTCGTTGTATTGAGTGACACTCAATTGAAAACAAGCATAGCACAACGGCCTGGAGGACAGCACACTAGGATGTGAGGGAAAGCTTTTACAACTCGCCACTTAACGCCCTTTTCAGTGCACAACAAAAGAGTAAACACACCCATTGTGAGTATTTAACAACATCTAAAATTTATCATTTCCTTTTTTTTTTCACTCCAAAATTCAATACTTTTTTGTTTACTCCAAAACTATACATTTTCTAATTGTATCCCAAAATACCGCCATTATTCAGTTCAGTACAGTTTATCCCGTAACCTTTTGAGATCGTTGGGGCACTCCTGTTGCCCAATCATGCGCCATTCCTCTCCGTCTGCGGTGGTTTTTGTGCCTCCTCGGGCACACTTGTTAGCTCCGCCCTGGTGTGGGACTACAGGAGTAGCAATTGTAAGCCTGGGCTTTGACAGGGCCAGTATGGTAGATTCTGGTTGTGTCGTGGGCCATTGTCACTTGGTGGTGTCCATCTGTTCTCCTAGCTGTGGGCCTAAATCTGACTAGAAGAGCCCATCCGTCCAAGCGAGCCAGAACCTCGCTACCCTATGACCTCAAAGTCATAGTTGCCCCGGTTTGCACCCTGTAGATGTGAGGTTGACTTGTGTACCCTCTTTATTGGCAAGTTACTTTTTCTGTTTCTTCTGCGTTCGGTCTCAATCTACCGCTACCAAATGCTGATGAGGGGTTTGCAAGTAGCAGGATGTAGTCCAGAGAACGGAATGCGTTGTGTCACTAGATTACAGCTTGACTGCGATATTTGCACCTTTCGGTCCCACACATCCGTCTCCACCAGCGGCAGGTTACTAATTACATCTGTCACCCCTCTGGACTGCAGCACTAATTATGAATACACAATAAACTTCATTTGTTTAGAAACCTCTCGGAAATCCTGCATTCTTCATGAAAACAACACAAGATGCAATGTGACGTCAGAGGTCACTCCAATGAACGTACACAAATATGTCGTAATCTCAGTCCATGGGGAATATTTCAACAATTGTTCAACCCCAGAATGATGAAAGACACAGAAAGGAGTTCACGCTGCCCTCGGTTCAACAAGTTTCTTTTTCAGCCATTATTAATTCCTCAAAAAGGAACCATTCTTCTAATTCTTCTCCAAAACCAAACCATCCAGAATTTTTAATAAAATATTTACATATTTGGTTTTTTCCAAAGCCTATTCTTTCTTCCTTTTTCTCGAACATTTCTTCATTTTTATCTCAAACTCATAATTTCTACATTTTTCTCTAAAACATAATTTTTACAATTTTCTCTAAAACTTACCATTTCTCGTTTTTCCTGTTAGTTCCATATCATTTTATTGTAAAGATGATATGTCAAAGTGCCGTCTGCTATCTCCCATTTAGTTCCACATCATTTTACTGTAAAGATGATATGTCAAAGTGCCGTCTGCTATCTCCCATTTGGTTCCACATCATTTTACTGTAAAGATGATATGTCAAAGTGCCGTCTGCTATCTCCCATTTAGTTCCACATCATTTTACTGTAAAGATGATATGTCAAAGTGCCGTCTGCTATCTCCCATTTAGTTCCACATCATTTTACTGTAAAGATGATATGTCAAGTGCCGTCTGCTATCTCCCATCGAAGAATGACTTGTGGATCTCCAAAATCCTTTGTTTCTTGCCTTGACAGTACACTCCGACAGACTGATTTTAATCCATCTCTCAATGTTCTTCTCCCACTTATAACTCTGTCTGCCCTCATCTTTCCCTCCATTGTTGTTTTCAGCAGAGTATCTTGTCTCTTTGTATGTCCAAAATATTTGTATGTCTTTCAGTAATTCTCCTTCTTATTCCTACTCTCATTAAGACTGTTTTATGAGTCTGCTTTTCTTTCCATTAAATGCGACCCATTCGTCTATATATATCACATTTCAAGGGCCTCTATCTTAACCTTCAACGCCCGTAAAGTAACGATGACTCTCATTTTGGATTTATTTGCTATTTGCATGGATGTCGCCGGTAGCGACAAGGCAAATCTGCGCTGTTGCTCCCAAACAATGGAACATGAATGTATCGTAAAATGAATACCTAGCAAAATTACTAGCAAAGAGTGGAGAAGCATCCCAACAAACAGATCTATCGCATATAATGAGGCCAAAACCATAATTAAAGCCAACTCCAGGGTAAAATGGGCTGATCAACACCCCGACTTCCGAAAAGAAGACAGCTACTATAACTTTACTAGAGAAGAGCAAGTCACCATCTTCAGACTGAGAACTGGGCATAACAGACTAAAAGGTCATCTTTACAACAAAATGAGGATTGGGACAGATGACAAGTGTCCATGTGGGGACCAAATTATGACCGTGGAACACATCCTGCAAAGCTGCACGTTCACGCAGGAAAAGAGAGAACAATGCTGGCCTCGTGAGACAGATATGAGACAAAAGCTGCATGGAGATGAAACAGCCTTACAAACAACGGTGTCCTTTGTAAGAGAAGCTGGAACCTTGATCTGAGGATGAACGAAAAAGAAGAAAATGAATACCTTAATATTTACATTACCTTCGTCTAATGCAAATCCAACATTTAGTTTCTCAAATTCCGGGGTTTTGACAAACTCAATCATGCCTGTTTGTCCTCCGATCTCTTCATCTGAAATAATATTGTCATTAAAAACTATATAAAGATCAGAATGTTTTTACCAAACCATAATTATTCTTCGCTCCCAACATGCAAATTATAGCTATACAAGAAAATTAGTCTGTGATTTACTTTCTGACAAATGTTCATCTTGATGATCCTTTCCTCATGATCTGTATTGGTTTTTTCTGATGAAAAAAGAAGCGAAGTTATTGTTGTCGTTGAATGCCCACATTGAATAGGATTAATCTTTTGTGCGCCCTAAAAAAAAGTGGGATTTCGTGGTGAAGTTGTTTAAGCCGTCGGCCTCGTGATCAGGTGGTGTGGGTTCGACTCAGGACTCCGCCGTCTTTTTTCACGGGTGCTTGATGCGGAGTCCCCTGCATCTCATAGTTGCCCCCTAGTCGTCTTGTTCTTGACTTGCCACTGGGGTCGGGCGGCTCGAGATGAGAGTGAGGATAAAAAGTAGCGCAGTTAATCCTTACAAAAAATAGCGCTAGCAAATAAATTATGCCATCATCGTCTACGATGGACGGCGGCCTTTGCTTTGCTTTTTATTGACGTTAAGTGGCGGGTTGTTGTAGCTTTCCTCACAGCCTGAGCGTGCTGATGAAGGTGGACCGGGGTCTTCCAGGTGGTTGTACTATGCTTGGCTTCATCTGCGTGTCGCTAACTACTACAGGGATCATGTTGATCCTTCATCTTGTTAGCCAGGCTGCCATGAAAACAGCCCGATTCCAAGAAAGGCTACGAGGAAGCCAAGTTGAGGGTCTGACCAGTATGTTTTGCCTGAACCTGACTAACATGTCTGATCAGTATATTTTTCCCGACCAGGCGTTAGTCTTCCTTCCCAAAAAAGAAGAGCGTAAAATATATGAAAGCAAGCAGGGTACCTTAAGGTAGACAAGAGCAAGGTGAACGTTTACAGCCCAGCCTTATTTAACATGTGGCCTAGGGGCGAAGCGTCCATTTCTCAATCCCACACTCCCGGTTCGAACCACACTTGTATCCAGTTTGGAAGTCATGGTTTTTTTTCGCTCCTCCACGTGCGGAAAGTAATGGCAAACCTACTGTACTGTACACTTGCCAAGAAACTTATAACAGCCAAATAGGTGGCAGTTGTAAGAAGTGACGTTCTGTAAGAAGTGACATTCTGTAAGAAGTGACATTCTGTAAGAAGTGACATTCTGTAAGAAGTGACATTCTGCTACTGACTTTTTTACCCCAAGATATGGGAAGTACGTCATCGTTTTACATGTTCAGTTCAGAAAAATATTCATATAAAACATACTGATACTGCCAAATGTATGATGTTTGAAATGAGCATTAATCTTCTAAGCAAGTCATGAAAGTTGGCACAATAGTTAAACACACTGCTGCAAAAACTACATAAGTGCATTTATGCAAGTTTCCTGTCACAGGTCAGTTATAGTGGTCACTGTATGGTTCATATGAAGAAAAAATGTTCAAGATGATTATTTATTAATTGAAGAAAAAATATCATGTGCATAAAAACATACACATAACAGGGTAAAACATACACATAACAGGGTAAAACAGACACATAACAGGGTAAAACAGACACATAACAGGGTAAAACAGACACATAACAGGGTAAAACAGACACATAACAGGGTAAAGTAGACACATAGAGCGTAAAGCAGACACATAGAGGGTAAAGCAAACACAGAGAGGGTAAAGCAGACACAGAGAGGGTAAAGCAGACACAGATAGGGTAAAGCAGACACAGAGAGGGTAAAGCAGACACATAAAGGGTAAAGCAGACACAGAGAGGGTAAAGCAGACACATAAAGGGTAAAGCAGACACATAAAGAGTAAAGCAGACACATAACAGGGTAAAGCAGACACAGAGAGGGTAAAGCAGACACGGACGATCGATGGAGCACAGCAATAGCAATATCGTACCCCAGAGACAATACGCGACCACGGGGATGTCCCCCAAGCGCTGGTCTGACTCTCTTGCGTCTCGCAACAAGATTCACGATGCAACACATTATCCACTCGCCCACCATGGCCGACGACAGAGACTGTTGGAAGAGAAGTTGGGATCCGTAGTGGTGTCGTAACTGCCCCCGACAGACGGGTCATCCAGTAACACTAGTACAGCCTGTTTCCAGGGCTGCCGCTTGGAGGCGAAGCAGTGTCAGGTTCAGCTCTGGTTTGCTGACCCTGATGCCAGCATCCAGCTTTGAGTCGCTGACTGCTGTCGACTCATTCACTGTGCTGTATCTTCAGCCCCACTAAGATCTAATACAACGAATCAGACCTCATCCCTGAAACGTGTTTGCTATCCCTGAAGTAGCTCATATAGCATTGTTTCCCAACTTTTTTACACTCGCGGATGAGTGAAAACAGGAAAAATTGTCCACGGAATGGTGAAAATAGGAGAAAAATTCTTCACAGACCGGTGAAAACAGGAACAAATTATCGCAAGCCGGTGAAAATAGGAAAAATTGTTAATGGAATAGTGAAAATAGGTAAATATTTAACGGACTGGTGAAAATAGGAAAAATTGTTAACGGAATGGTGAAAATAGGAAAAATTTTTAACGAAACGGTGAAAAAAGGAACAATTTTTGGCGGACGGCTCAGACAGAAAAAAAACACATTTTTGTATATAGTATAGTCTATTAGTTGTTAAAGCTGATATTATAAAATGTAAAATTCTATAGTCATTTAAATTAACGAGAATTATAGCAGTATTTGGATGAGGGTTCAGCAGCAATGGTTGTTTTCGCTGTCTAGCAGGAAATTTTTGCGAATCGGCAGTTAGAAATTTCTGTCCTATAGGACTAGTTTATCTTTTTATTTCCATACCTGGGCAAAACGTCACGTGGAATGTTCTCTTGAAGGTCTTTCCAGCAAATTTAAGTTTCCGTATTGCTTCCAAGTACCTACACAAGAAAAGTTCATATTAACAGCAGAAAGAAAAAGAGTAGCAAAGATGGCGTCTTAACAGGCTGTGGGCATAATTTTACTCTCGTGTTTAGTCCATCACGGATGCTGTCAGACCACGGACTTGACTGGAATTTACACATGTCTGCAGCTTACTGTAACGTGTTGCTGTTTTCCATTTGGATTTTTAGTTCGTTCGTCTTGTGGTGTTTTTCCCTCTGATTATCCTGGTATGGTCATCAGGTATTTGAAATAGTATTTCAGTTACCCTGTGTCATATTTCTACAGTCCAATGCACACAGTTGAACTTTACGAGATTGGAATCCTTTACCTTGTTTGGTTATGGTGTGGCTAGAAAATGTACACACGGGTCAATAATGGACTAACACATCACCCGGGAGCGATTGAGCCCTGCCCAGTTAGCAACATACCCAAAACACAACGCTCACGCATTGAGTGATGCCACTACGACCTCTTGAAGATCAAACTCTGGTCTCTTCATTTGAATTTCTTTGTTGGGTCTTGGGGATCTGCTTTTGCTTGGTGTCTGAAATATTTTCGGCCAGTCTGGGGTATAGCCCATTGCGTTAGTCATTCCGGTCTATAGTTATTTCCTTCTGAGGATCTGCTTGCAGGTCTGAAGTGTCATACTAGGTAGTGGCCGTGGTAGCGTTGTTTCACCTCTGGTCAGCAAATCTGCATTCTCATTTCCTGGGACTCCGACCTTCGATCCATAAGATTATCCCTTCACTACTGTTGTAGTCAATCAATCAAAACCTTTTTCTCTCCATATGTTAAGTCTACCTTTCCCAAGTTGGAGTGCTTGCGCACCCAGATGCCCCGGAGAGCTATGCTTGTTGGAGTTTTACTCCTGGCAGGGTCACCCAAGCCGGACTGGTCCTTTAAGATAGGCATGACTAAAAGGCTGAGGAGCAGGTGGAGCCCTGTAGGTGTAGCTGCAGAATCCACCAGCATTTGCTATATGCTTTGCGTTTCACCAATCCACTGGTCAAATACATTCTTGTCTTGCTCTTTGGCCTCTATAAATTATCCGTGTGGGTGACAAAGACACAAAGAGAGGCAGAACAGTGGACATTGCACCCTTCCCCTTTCTGGTGATCTCCCAGGAATACCAGACATACAATCACTACAGGACTGGTAAAGCAGATGCGATAGCCAACCTGGTTGTATATGCTACATCCCTGGCAGGGACACCCCCAGGCTCCCTTCCTTCAACGAGGATACTCGAAAGATGTGTCTTAACCCGTCTTCAAATCATAATGCCTTTGGGACAACAGACACAAGAACTATGAGCCCCGTCTAGTCCTCAACACAGGAAGACATTTGCCTTTGTCTGGGGGGGGCATTGGGTTGTCAAGAGCTACCAGCTCCTAGCTAAAGGGATTGATCACAATCAACACCTTTTCAGCCCCTGTGGAGGATAAGTTTTTAACAAATACATGCCGAGTCATCAAACACTGACCTGTCTATATTTCAGTTGGAGTTTATGTGGCTTAAAGTTTCTACAAGATGCAGTAGAGAGCCCTATACCCAACACTCCTTAGCAACCTCCTTTGACATGCCTGGCAGGTTACAGTTTCACTGCTCTTTATTCCCTTTCAGACCCTTGTAAGACCATACCTTCCACTACCCTTGTCTCATGTTGTGTATGTCACAAGTAAGGTCATCTCTTCCACTACCCTTGTCTCATGTTGTGTATGTCACAAGTAAGGTCATCTCTTCCACTACCCTTGTCTCATGTTGTGTATGTCACAAGTAAGGTCATCTCTTCCACTACACTTGTCTCATGCTGTGTATGTCACAAGTAAGGTCATCTCTTCCACTACCCTTGTCTCATGTTGTGTATGTCACAAGTAAGGTCATCTCTTCCACTACCCTTGTCTCATGTTGTGTATGTCACAAGTAAGGTCATCTCTTCCACTACCCTTGTCTCATGTTGTGTATGTCACAAGTAAGGTCATCTCCACTACCCTTGTCTCATGTTGTGTATGTCACAAGTAAGGTCATCTCTTCCACTACTATTGTCTCATGTTGTGTATGTCACAAGTAAGGTCATCTCTTCCACTACCCTTGTCTCATGTTGTGTATGTCACAAGTAAGGTCATCTCTTCCACTACTATTGTCTCATGTTGTGTATGTCACAAGTAAGGTCATCTCTTCCACTACCCTTGTCTCATGTTGTGTATGTCACAAGTAAGGTCATCTCTTCCACTACTATTGTCTCATGTTGTGTATGTCACAAGTAAGGTCATCTCTTCCACTACTATTGTCTCATGTTGTGTATGTCACAAGTAAGGTCATCTTTTCCACTACTATTGTCTCATGTTGTGTATGTCACAAGTAAGGTCATCTCTTCCACTACTATTGTCTCATGTTGTGTATGTCACAAGTAAGGTCATCTCTTCCACTACTATTGTCTCATGTTGTGTATGTCACAAGTAAGGTCATCTCTTCCACTACTATTGTCTCATGTTGTGTATGTCACAAGTAAGGTCATCTCTTCCACTACTATTGTCTCATGTTGTGTATGTCACAAGTAAGGTCATCTCTTCCACTACCCTTGTCTCATGTTGTGTATGTCACAAGTAAGGTCATCTCTTCCACTACTATTGTGTCATGTTGTGTATGTCACAAGTAAGGTCATCTCTTCCACTACCCTTGTCTCATGTTGTGTATGTCACAAGTAAGGTCATCTCTTCCACTACTATTGTCTCATGTTGTGTATGTCACAAGTAAGGTCATCTCTTCCACTACTATTGTCTCATGTTGTGTATGTCACAAGTAAGGTCATCTCTTCCACTACTATTGTCTCATGTTGTGTTTGTCACAAGTAAGGTCATCTCTTCCACTACTATTGTCTCATGTTGTGTATGTCACAAGTAAGGTCATCTCTTCCACTACTATTGTCTCATTCCGTTATCATCAAACAAGACCATACCTTATACTGTTATTGTCTCATATTATGAATGGAGAATATTTTACTTTTGTTTTTAGTTCGTCTTATTTCTCTATTCCCAAGGCAGTGTGGGTTGCACTATGTTTTTATTTTGTGCCTGTCGACTCAGTGCATCCGACTTCAGCATGCATTTTATGTAAGGGAATACTTCCTAATGCATTTTCTAAGGGTTCACTTCCCCGGGATAACGGAGGGTGCTGTGAATAGGCACCTTTGGATTGTGAGCCGTGTCACTTAATCACTAGCCCATGCTGTCGCAAATGAAGAATACGATCAAGCTTTTCCTTATCATCTTCTTCTTCATCATTCGTTCTCAAACTCTCACTATCAAGCTCTGAAAAAAGCTTTGCAAGTAGCAGGATGTTGTCCAGAGAGCGGAATGCGTTGTTTCGTAGTTTACAGCTTGACTGCGATATTTGCACTTTTTGATCCAACACATTCAACTCAAGCAAGAATTTTTTTGGTATTGGGTTGGCCTTCCCTCTTCGATCCTTTATCCTTAGCTAGTCGACTCTGCTGCAGCCTGTTGTCTAGGATCACCACGTGAAGGTGTAGAAGGGTCTTGGCAGCTCTGAATCACTGGCCTTAAAGCTAGCAGTCTGATTTGGGTCGCTGACCTCAGCACCTCATGCACTGCTCAGCATCTTGATTCTAATTACCATCTAAAATGTTTTACAACAAATAATGTCAGATAAGGAGATGTCACAATTGTACTTACTGTATTCCAACACATTTCATGTCCTGAAGGATAACCATACAAGAAGATTACTATTTGTCAGTCCAGTGAAATAGCTATGGTACAATGTAATGATATTTTACATGAAACAAAACACATTGTCTTATTGTCCCCACACGGCTTGTTGGTTGGTATCTTTGGTTGGTTGGTTGGTTGGATAGTTAGTTGGTTGAATGGATGGTTGGTTAGTTGGATGGTTGGTTGGATGGATGATTGGTTGGATGGTTGGATAGATGGTTGGTTAGTTGGTTGAATGGATGGTTGGTTGATATGGATGGTTGGTTGGGTTGGTTAGTTGGCTGGTTGGTTGGATGGTTGTATAGTTGGTTGAATGGATGGTTGGTTGGATGGTTTGTTTGTTAGTTGATTGGATGGATGGATGGTTGGTTGGTTGGTTGGATGGTGTGTTGGATGGATGGTTGAATGGATGGTTGGTTGGATGGATGGTTGGTTGGGTGGCTGGTTGGATGGTTGGTTGGCTGGGTGGTTGGATTGATGGTTGGTTGGTTGGATGGTTGGTTGGTTGGATGGTTGGTTGGCTGGGTGGTTGGATTGATGGTTGGTTGGTTGGTTGGGTGGCTGGGTGGTTGGATTGATGGTTGGTTGGATGGATGGTTGGATGGTTGATTGCTTGGTTGGTTGTTTGGTTGGCTGGGTGGTTGGATTGATGGTTGGTTGGATGGATGGTTGGTTGGATGGTTGGATGGTTGATTGCTTGGTTGGTTGTTTGAATAGATGAATAGTTGGTTGGTTGGTTGGTTGAATGGTTGGATTGATGGTTGGTTGGATGAACAGTCAGTTGGTTGGATGGATGGTTGGTTGGTTGGATGGTTCGTTGGTTGGATGGTTGGATGGATGGATGGATGGATGGTTGGTTGGTTGGTTGGTTGGTTGGATGGATGGTTGATGTTTGGTTTGGTTTGATTGAGGTGTGGTCTAGTTGTGGTGTTTTGGTTGTAGCTGGTGTGGTGTAGTTGTGGTTTGGTCTTGTGTGGTTTGGTATGGTGTGGTTTTGTCTGGTTTGGTTTAGTGTGGTTGTGGTTTGGTTTGGTTTTGTTGGTGTGGTTTGGTTTGGTGTGGTGTAGTGGGATCTGTCTGGTGTGGTTTGGTCTGGTGTGGTTTTTGTCTGGTTTGGTTTTGTTGGTGTGGTTTGGTTTTGATGCTGCGGTTTGTTTAGTCTGGTCAGGTGTGGTTTGGTTTGGTCTGGTGTAGTGTGATTTGTCTGGTGTGGTTTGGTCTGGTTTGGCCTGGTTTAGTTTGGTTTGGTTTTGTTGGTGTGGTTTGGTCTGGTGTGGTTGTGGTTTGGTCTGGTTGTGGTTGGTCTGGTGTGGTTGTGGTTTGGGCTGGTGTGGTTGTGGTTTGGTCTGGTGTGGTCTTTTGTGGTGTTGTTTGTGGTGATAGTTGTGTGGTCTGGTGTGGTTTGGTGTGCTGTGGTCTGGTGTAATCTGGTGTAGTTTGGCGTGGTGTTGAATGCCCACAATGAGTAACTTTACTCTTTTGTGAGTACTGAAAAGGATGTTAAGTGGTGGCTTACAGTGGCTTTCCTCACATCCCAAGCGTTCTGATGAAGGTGGTCCTCCAGTTGGTCATGCTAGCTATGCTTGGCTTCATCTATGTGTCACTCGCTTCTATGGGGATCTCGTCGATCCTCTACCTCGTTAGCCAGACTGCCATAAAACAGACTGTTTCCAGGGAGAACTGCATGGAAGTGAGGTGGGGTCTTGGGTATTTGACCTGACCCTGTACATTATGCCTGACTAGACGATAGTCTCCTCTCTCACACATGACATCAGTCACCACTCCCCATCGTTCTTATCTCTCTCTCTCTATCCTTACCAATAATCCTCGTCTCTCATACATTTCTCATTCTCTTTCTTCTCTCCATCCTCTTTAATAAGGTTAATTTCACAAACTCTATCATTCTTTGGTCTCTCTTTCTCTCTATCTTCTTAACTGTTTCACCTCCCACACATGAATCTTTGTATCTTCCTTCATTCTTCTATCCTCCTCACTAAATCTAATATAGCTTGTAATGTGGACGTACTAGCCAGTGTATGAATGTGTGTATGTATCTGTTTGTAATGTGGATGTATTGTCCAGTGTATGGATGTGTGTGTATTGTCCAGTGTATGGATGTGTGTATGTATCTGTTTGTAATGTGGATGTATTGTCCAGTGTATGGATGTGTGTGTATCTGTTTGTAATGTGGATGTATTGGTGAGTGTATGGATGTGTGTATGTATATGTTTGTAATGTGGATGTATTGTCCAGTGTATGAATGTGTGTATGTATCTGTTTGTAATGTGGATGTATTGTCCAGTGTATGGATGTGTGTGTATCTGTTTGTAATGTGGATGTATTGTCCAGTGTATGGATGTGTGTGTATCTGTTTGTAATGTGGATGTATTGGTGAGTGTATGGATGTGTGTATGTATCTGTTTGTAATGTGGACGTATTGGCCAGGTATGGATGTGTGTATCTGTTTGTAATGTGGATGTATTGGCCAAGGTATGGATGTGTGTATGTATCTGTTTGTAATGTGGACGTATTGGCCAGGTATGGATGTGTGTATCTGTTTGTAATGTGGATGTATTGGCCAAGGTATGGATGTGTGTATGTATCTGTTTGTAATGTGGACGTATTGGCCAGGTATGGATGTGTGTGTATCTGTTTGTAATATGGACGTATTGGCCAGGTATGGATGTGTGTGTATCTGTTTGTAATGTGGACGTATTGGCCAGGTATGGATGTGTGTGTATCTGTTTGTAATGTGGACGTATTGGCCAGGTATGGATGTGTGTGTATCTGTTTGTAATGTGGATGCATTGGTGAGTGTATGGATGTGTGTATGTATCTGTTTGTAATGTGGATGTATTGTCCAGTGTATGGATGTGTGTGTATCTGTTTGTAATGTGGATGTATTGGTGAGTGTATGGATGTGTGTATGTATATGTTTGTAATGTGGATGTATTGTCCAGTGTATGAATGTGTGTATGTATCTGTTTGTAATGTGGATGTATTGTCCAGTGTATGGATGTGTGTGTATCTGTTTGTAATGTGGATGTATTGGTGAGTGTATGGATGTGTGTATGTATCTGTTTGTAATGTGGACGTATTGGCCAGGTATGGATGTGTGTGTATCTGTTTGTAATGTGGACGTATTGGCCAGGTATGGATGTGTGTATGTATCTGTTTGTAATGTGGACGTATTGGCCAGGTATGGATGTGTGTGTATCTGTTTGTAATGTGGACGTATTGGCCAGGTATGGATGTGTGTGTATCTGTTTGTAATGTGGACGTATTGGCCAGGTATGGATGTGTGTGTATCTGTTTGTAATGTGGACGTATTGGCCAGGTATGGATGTGTGTATGTATCTGTTTGTAATGTGGACGTATTGGCCAGGTATGGATGTGTGTATGTATCTGTTTGTAATGTGGACGTATTGGGCCAGGTATGGATGTGTGTGTATCTGTTTGTAATGTGTTCTACTATGCCAGTTTTGCAGTACAGTAGTTCTGCCAATCCTTTCTGTATGTGGAGAAGTGCTGAGAAAAATCCTCGACATGCCTAGTCAAACTGGACATGATTTCGAACCCGGTATGTTGGGATTGCAAACCAAGCTTTCGCTCGATTTATACCCCTCTACCACACACTCCCTTCTATCCCCTTCACTACCACCAACACGCCTATCTTACCAGAAAAATATTACACTTGCTTCCACTCTCAAAACTTCAAGACAGCCTTACTGCAACATCATAATGTCATATTTAATAACAACACACCTGTGAACCCCGTGCATAAATGTCTCCATTCTCCTCCTTGTGGGCACTGAACGGATCGTACTTCCAGTGTTCCTAGGAGAACACAACAAATTACACAAGGTCACATGTATCAACTTGTATGGGTCATCCGCAATCTGTTTGGATTTTTAGCATTTTCTTATTTATATTTTTTTTTTTTGCATCTTTCCCTTTCAAATACTTTTATTCGCATCAAATGTTCTCGTTGTTTTTGTTTTTTGTTTTTTTTGTTTTGTTTTTTTTTGCGTTCGCCTTATTTATCTATTCCCCAAGGCGTGTGTGTGCGTTACACTGTGGTTTTTATTTTGCGCCTGTCGGCCCAGTGCATCCGACTTCAGCATGCATTTTATGTAAGGGTCTGCTTCCTCCTGCATTTTCTAAGGGTTTGCTTTCCCGGGGTAACGGCCGGTGCTGTGATGGGGATCGAACCCAGCACCTTCTGGTTGTGAGCCGTGCCACTTAACCACTAGGCCACGCCGTCCCCAAAATGTTCTCATAACTTCATCAGTCTTTCTAGGACTTCTCTCATTACCAGTTTCATCTCTCATCTTTGTACAATGATATCGGATCCATGATTGCAAAATTTGCAAATGTTACACAACTATGTGGAGGTGTCTCATCTAAATCACAGTTTGATATATTGAAGTCGGATTTAGATCAAATCCAAGAAGGGTCTGAGAGCTTAATATAGATAAATGTACAGCCATCCACAGGAGTAGATAAAATATGAAACATCACAGGATGGGAGAGAACAATGTTTTAAAGATAGAAAAGGAAAAGGACCTAAGGGGTTATAATAGGTCATACAGGTAAGGTGAGTGAGCAGGTCCAGGTTATAATAGGTCATACAGGTAAGATGAGTGAGTGCAAGTCCAGATAGCAGTGAAAAAGGCAAATGCAATGCTAGGTATAATAAAAAGAAATATTAAACATAGGAACATGGAAGTGATAGACTGTATAAAGCATTAGTTAAACCTAGATTGGAGTACGTAGATTGGAGTACTGTGTTCAGGTGTGGAGTCCTTATCGTAGAGGAGATATAAATATGATGGAAAGATCACAAAGAAGAGCGACAAAACTGATAGTGGGATTCCAGAATTACAGTTAAGAGGAACGAGAAAAACAAGCCTATAGTGTCTAGAAAAGAGAAGAATCCGAGGTGATTTAATACTGGTTTATAAGATGATCAAGAGAAAGGAGAAATTATACTATAACAAGTTTTTCAAAGTACAACCACCTACAAGAACTAGAAGGCACAGCTACAACCACCTACAAGAACTAGAAGGCACAGCTACAACCACCTACAAGAACTAGAAGGCACAGCTACAACCACCTACAAGAACTAGAGGGCACAGCTACAACCACCTACAAGAACTAGAAGGCACAGCTACAACCACCTACAAGAACTAGAAGGCACAGCTACAACCACCTACAAGAACTTGAGGGCACAGCTACAACCACCTACAAGAACTAGAGGGCACAGCTACAACCACCTACAAGAACTAGAAGGCACAGCTACACCCACCTACAAGAACTAGAAGGCACAGCTACAACCACCTACAAGAACTAGAAGGCACAGCTACAACCATCTACAAGAACTAGAGGGCACAGCTACAACCACCTACAAGAACTAGAAGGCACAGCTACACCCACCTACAAGAACTAGAAGGCACAGCTACAACCACCTACAAGAACTAGAGGGCACAGCTACAACCACCTACAAGAACTAGAGGGCACAGCTACAACCACCTACAAGAACTAGAAGGCACAGCTACACCCACCTACAAGAACTAGAAGGCACAGCTACAACCGCCTACAAGAACTAGAAGGCACAGCTACAACCACCTACAAGAACTAGAAGGCACAGCTACAACCACCTACAAGAACTAGAAGGCACAGCTACAACCACCTACAAGAACTAGAAGGCACAGCTACAACCACCTACAAGAACTAGAGGGCACAGCTACAACCACCTACAAGAACTAGAGGGCACAGCTACAACCACCTACAAGAACTAGAGGGCACAGCTACAACCACCTACAAGAACAAGAGGACACAGCTACAACCACCTACAAGAACTAGAAGGCACAGCTACAACCACCTACAAGAACTAGAAGGCACAGCTACAACCACCTACAAGAACAAGAGGACACAGCTACAACCACCTACAAGAACAAGAAGGCACAGCTACATGCACCTACAAGAACTAGAAGGCACAGCTACAACCACCTACAAGAGGGCACAGCTACAACCACCTACAAGAACTAGAAGGCACAGCTACAACCACCTACAAGAACTAGAGGGCACAGCTACAACCACCTACAAGAACTAGAAGGCACAGCTACAACCACCTACAAGAGGGCACAGCTACAACCACCTACAAGAAGGCACAGCTACAACCACCTACAAGAACTAGAAGGCACAGCTACAACCACCTACAAGAACAAGAAGGCACAGCTACAACCACCTACAAGAACTAGAAGGCACAGCTACAAATTAATTAAAGAACGGTCCAGATGAGATATTAGGATATTTTTGTTTAGTTAGAGACTGCTGAATGCTTGGAATGCATTGCCACAGGAAATTGAGGGAGCAGGGTCAATTAATACATTGAAAAACACATTGTATGTACATAGCTGTTTTAAAATCAAGTTCAGTAAAATAAACTAGTTGTATTCAGACTCTTCAGAGCTTTCTAATTCAGTTTAAATGAGTTAAGCTGGATGTGGGTTGGGAAAAGACCATGTTGTCACTCTATGCCTCTTGTGGAACCAACAGTCTTGAAAAACACGTACTACTGTGCACATAACTTTGTCCAAATTTCAATTTATTGAACCGATATTTATGTATCATTTCCGGTACAAAAATGATTTATTGCGGTAACAAGATTATTGGATTCAAAATTATATAAATATGTTTTCAGCAGATACTGAATGTTTCTGTGTCATTTTCTTAATAAAACAAGAACACACTTATCGTGATTTATAAACTGTAATCAAAAAGAAATCGAGGTGAATTAATACAGGTTTATAAGAAGATCAGAGGAACGGATAAATTAGACTAAATAAGTTTTTCAAAATACAACCACCTACAAGAACAAGAGGGCATAGCTACAAATTAACTAAAGAGAGGTCCAGATTAGATATTAGGAAATATTTTTTTAGTCAGAGAGTGGTGAATGCTTGAATTTGGATGTGCATAGCTTTTAGAGCAAGGTAATGTAAATAAAACTGGTTGTATACACTCTGCAGAGTCTTCTAAACCAGTATAAAGACTTTAAGTTAACTTAAACTGGTTGTATACAGACTCTTCGGAGTCTTCTAAACCAGTATAAAAACGTTAAGTTAAATCAATTGAAAATGTGCTTTCTGGTAACCTTAATGGGATTGAAACTAGTTCTGACAGTCGTATCAAATTTAGAACATTAGCTGATTATTTTGTAAGTAACTGCGATTACACATTTTAAGAGATCCATTTTTAATTTAATTGATAATATATTTCTGTCTTAAATATATGTGGGGCTGAAGATGCAGCACAGTGGTGACCCCGGAAACAGGCTGCAGTAGTGTTATCTGGCAAAGAGAATAAGGATTGTCCAGTACACAAAAAAACAAGCTGAAATCAGATGTCAGGCCGAAAGACGTAGACAAAGCAGACTAATACAACACAATGTCATAATGTTCTTTTCTTCTTCTTCTTCATCGTACGCTGTTTACAGCGATATTTACGTTGCACTGATTTAATTTGTTAGCCAGTGGCTCAGTGCATCCGATTTCAACAGGCGTTTCTGTAGGGTTGCCCTCCTTAGCATTTGGCTGTCCCCAGCCTAACTGCAAGGCAGCAGTTGTTTTTGGTCAGAGTTGTCTCTCTTGGGAAGTTGTCTTGCAGGACTATCGAGTCTTCCCTACTCGTGTCTATAGCGTTTGGCAATGATATGATGGACTATGTACTAGTTTGTACTATCCCGGAAGAGAGGCAGTCCAGTGTGACTCTTTCCCAGGATCGTCACGTCCTGCCAGAAACGTAGCATATGCATATGAGTGAGGTATCTTTTTGCTCACTCTATTTTCTCGGCTCATCTGCAGTGATGGTACGCCTAGCATTCCCCGCCACCCGGGAGCTTGCCACCATAGGACAGGAGGTGCAGTGTCCGCTGGACTGCATCTCTTCTGCGTCCATTGGAATGACTGATAGCAGACAGATGCAAAGAGCGAGGAAGGAGTGCATTTTACCAGGTGCATTCCTGCGGCTCGATCGGGCCGGGACACAAGCCCCAGCCATGTCGTAGCCTCCCATCTCAGCGGTGCTGAGATTTTGGGCGGGATTCTGGCTTAGAGGCGTTCGGCCGTAATCCCTCAGATGGTAGCTTATCAGCCAAGCACGTGGACCAAATGTCAGCGACCTGTGATTCCTCTCGAAATAGTGCATTTGACCAGGTGACAAGCCTAGTCTTGCACGGAGATGTTGTTTGTCCGCCTAGGGAGCGGACATGGTCAAGGGTTGAGTCTCAGCAGTTCGCAGTGAGGTAGCTGATCTACTGCTTAGGGCACCCGACCGAGAACTAAGTCTTCTACAAATGATTTCATTCCTCATCGCCGTATGGGGTGAATATCGAGCAGCTTCCCGCCCGCTTTTATCAGCGGACGGCAGAGACCTCATTCTGCGGCTTGACCGGGCAGGGCTGGAGCGTGACCCCGAGGTCCCCACCATGTCGAAGCCTCCCTTTGCATTCGTGCTGGGCTGCTTTTGGGCGGGATTTTTGGCTTAGAGGCGTTCGGCCGTAATCCCTCACCTCGAACCGTTGGCTTATCCGCCTAGTACGTGAACCAAAATGTCTGCGGCTCCTCTCGGGCTTAGCAGGATTCCGTAGCAGAGCATTGTCATTTGTAGGGTAAAGCTGACCTGTCTTCAGAGGGTCTATTTCCAGCACCCGTTCAATATTAGCCAGACCGTATCAATAGAGGGCTTTTAGTTTGTCAATGGCAGTTTGTTTCTGGAGCCTGCGATTTCTGCCGGGTGAAGACCAGATTACCGTAGCAGGCGCTCTTTCATTTGGGGGTTTGGAGACTGACCTGTCTTCCGTGGGTCTAATACCAGCACATGTTCACTATTAGACCCCCCGAAGGTGCTCTCTTTTGACAGTCATTCTACACTATTGGCGTGTTTAGTCAATTTTAGCCTCAGGCTCCACTCCTGATAGTGCTCTTCCGTCAATTCCTTTATCAAACACTGGATGCAGACCAACCGAGCCACAGAGGGCATAACCCCAGATTTCTGAGGGTCTAAATCCAGCACCAGTTCCATATTAGACCCCAGAAAAGTGGTCTCGGCATGTCAGTCATTTCAGTGTTGGCCGTGTTGAGTCAAATTAAGCCGCAGGCTCCACTCCTGGTGGTGCCTAAGTTTCAGCTTTGCAACCATACTTCCCCCGGAACCCAAACACTTTGGTTTCCCGGAAGCTGCCCACAGAGTCATCGAAGCAACTCCTGCGGATCGCTAGTCGGCATCGTTTATGGTCAGAACTATGACGGTATCTGATCGTCTTCGCGCCTCTGACTTTCGTTCTTGATAATGTTCTTTTCAGGACAATGCTGAAGAAGAAACATGTTTAATATACAGTTGGATTTATAGTTGCCCGATAAGCTACTCGACAAATACAAATACAGACATGCATTCTTTCTCAAGTACAATTTTTTTCGCCCTTGCACAAGGTCTGTTCAAAAGCTCTGGAACTTTTTGAACAGGCCTCATATAAGTTTCGGTGGTCTGGCAGATTTCATTAGTATACACTGTAAGAGTTTCCATCTGATTTAGTTGACACATATGCAAGGTCAGTGTCTACTTTATTCGTAACCACGACCCAGGTATTACCATTGTGATAAGAGAATATGTCTAGCACGCTACAATGAATTAATTAACATAATAATGGTTACGCATTACTAATGTAACATATTCTGCACTTGAAATAATCAGCATTATTACGTGCTGCACAGCTTTTCTGACAATAAATTCCTTTTACAACCATCTGTTCGTCAAGTGTTTCAGCACCTGAATCTCTCTGTGTTCCCATTCAAAATATCAGTCATTACTTACTTAAATTGTGGTATTCAATCAGGCAAAGATGTCTGATGCCAGGTAGCTAAAGCTGCTTGAACCTGTGCTGTCTTTCGCATTGGGGTACCATGAAGGTCCAAAGCTCAAGCTCGCATTGGGGTACTAAAAGGTCCAAAGCTCAAGCTCGCATTGAGGTACCATGAAGGTCCAAAGCTCAAGTTCGCATTGGGGTACCATGAAGGTCCAAAGCTCAAGCTCGCATTGGGGTACTAAAAGGTCCAAAGCTCAAGCTCGCATTGAGGTACCATGAAGGTCCAAAGCTCAAGTTCGCATTGGGGTACCATGAAGGTCCAAAGCTCAAGCTCGCATTGGAGTACCATGAAGGTCCAAAGCTCAAGCTCGCATTGTGTGTGCCCTGGCCTCGATATCCGTCATCTGTTGGATTATCAGTTAATGCAGTAGAAGCAGAACCAACTAGCCGCTCTCCTGTGGGAGATCTCCAATGTTGTGGTTGTTGTTGATTTTCAGGCCCAAGTAGATACACACGTTGACATTTTCAACAGGCTCATCTTCCAATCGCAGTTTCCCGTAGGGCAGAAAGTGTTCAATAGACATTGAGTCTTCTTTATATTTATTGTTCAGGCCAACCACCCAGCCTGCTTTGTTCAGGCCAACCACCCAGCCTGCTTTGTTCAGGCCAACCACCCAGCCTGCTTTGTTCAGGCCAACCACCCAGCCTGCTTTGTTCAGGCCAACCACCCAGCCTGCTTTGTTCAGGCCAACCACCCAGCCTGCTTTGTTCAGCTCATTTAGGTTTTGTTCAGGCCAACCACCCAGCCTGCTTTGTTCAGCTCATTTAGGTTTTGTTAAGGTCGTTTAGGTTTTGTTTAGGTCGTTTAGGCTTTGTTTAGATCGTTTAAGGTTTGGTTAAGGTCGTATAGGCTTTGTTCAGCTCGTTTAGGCTTTGTTCAGCTCGTTTAGGCTTTGTTCAGCTCGTTTAGGCTTTGTTCAGCTCGTTTAGGCTTTGTTCAGCTCGTTTAGGTTTTCTTCAGCTCGTTTAGGTTTTGTTTAGGTCATTTAGCTAGTTTAGGTCGTTTAGCTCGTTTAAGTTTTGTTCAGCTCATTTAGGTTTTGTTCAGCTCGTTTAGGCTTTGTTCAGCTCGTTTAGGCTTTGTTCAGCTCGTTTAAGCTTTGTTCGACTTCTGCAATACTATGGCTGAAGATCACAATGTCGTCCGCAAAACGTACGTTTGCGAGCATCTCGCCATCTATGCTGACATCTCGATCATGCCAGTTTAGAGACCTAAAAACTTCTTCAAGTGTAGCTGTCAAAAGTTTTGGAGAGACGGTATCTCCTTGTTATACTCTTTAGAGCAGTACAACAAGAGAAAAAGCAGACATTTTTGTTCCCCAACTCAGTTGAAAAATGAACTGGCCCTTATATTATTTGTAGTAGTACACTACAGCGAAGGAACAAAATTTACATACAAATATGCATCTATCCATCTATCTTCAGTCCACTTATGTAGTTAGATGTCGTGTGAGGTGTGACCTCCTTTGTTTCATATTTTTGGCATGTGAAAATCCACTGGTGACTTGCCAGGTCAATCCCAGCATCTGTTAGCCCCTGGAATATACGGTCGCCTTAGTTTTGAGACTGGTGGAGGTGGAAACGTAAATTTGAGCAAGGTAGACCCACAGCCTGTCAGGCGCCATCTAAGCTGCTTCGCTAATCACATAACCAAGACCTGAAGTTATAGCCACACAGTCCCCTTTTTGCGACATATTCTCTGTGGAGCGAGCGAATACTTCTAGAATAATTTGAGTAGATTTTTAACTTTAGTGTTGCCTGAGCAGCAACCGTTAGGACTGCTCTTTTCGATTTCCAACTGCTGCGGTATTTCTAATGTGTGCACCCCTGCACACGGGTGTCTGAAGTAGCAGAATGTAGTCCAGAGAACGGAATGCGTTGTGTCGTAGTTTACAGCTTGACTGCGATATTTGCACCTTTCGGTCCAACATATCCGACTTCAGCAAGAATTTTTTGAGTACCGGGTTAGCATTCTCTCTTCGATCCCTTCTCCTTAGCCAGTCTGCCCTGCTGCAGCCTGTTATCCAGGATCACCGCGTGGAGGTGTAGAAGGGTCTTGGCAGCTCTGTTTCGCTGGCCCTGACGCTAGCAGTCAGCTATGGGTCGCTGACCACTGCAACTCATGCGCTGCTCAGCATCTTGATCCCACATGGGTGTCTGATCTCACTACTTAGAGATCAAGGGAAATGTTTACAGAATGATCTACGTGAAAAAATCCCGTGTCTCCACCGTGGTTTGAACCCACGACCTCCAGCACCCGAGGCGAACACCTTACCTCAAGACCACATTAATTAGAAGGGAACGTGTGGTGTGAAGCAGTAGATATGCCAATTATTATTTTTTTTAGTCGCAGAGTAACATTTTAATAGGTCAATCATAAAACAGAAATATATGTTTATATGGATAGACAGGCAAATACAGGATGGATAGACAGGCAAATACAGACAGGCAAATTGAAATACAGACTGGTGTAAATATAGATAGGAAGAATAAATGGGTAGATGGATGTGCAGACAAATAGAAGTCAAGCATGTAAAAATCAAGCTGTGCAGACAAGCAAACAAATGGAAGTCAAGCATGTAAAAATCAAGCAGACTAATAGAAAGCAGGTAAAAATGAAAGCAGACAGGTAAGAAAGCAAGCAAAGCAAATAGAAACCAGATAAGCAAACAGAAAACAGATAGACAAAAATAGAAATCAGATAAACGGACAAATAGAAAGCAGAAAATAGACAAAAAGAAAGCAGGTTTAAACAAAAATCAGAAAGCAGGAAGACAAAAAAAATCATGCCAGAGTCAAATAGAAAGTTGGCAGACAAAAATGTTTTTTTTTAAAACCGGCAAAAATTTAAAAATGACAAACAGACAAAAATAGAAAAAGCCAAATAGGCAAAAATAGAAAGCATTCATACAGTCAATAAAAAGCAAGCAGACAAATACAAAGCATACAGACAAACAGAAAACAAGAATACAATAGAAAGGAGGCAGACACATAAAATGCTGACAGGCACATAGAAAGGACTGACAGAAAACCTACAGTATGCAGCCAAATGGATAGCAAACAGACAAAACATATAGTAGACAGGCAGACATGCTTTTGACAGACAAATAGAAATCAGAAGGGCTGAAAGGGATCAAGACACTGAGCAGCGCATGAGCTGCAGCATCATGGCCAGCGAACCAGAGCTGCTGCCAAGACCCTTCTACACCTCCACGAGGTGATCCTGGATAATAGGCTGCAACAGGGCAGATTGGCTAAGGAGAAGGGAACGAAGAGGGAAGGATAACCCGGGACTCAAAAAATGCCTGCTGAGGTAAGATGTGTTGGACCGAAAGGTGCAAATATCGCAGTCCAGCTGTAAACTACAGACACAATGCGTTCCGTTCTCTGGACTACATCCTGCTAATTGCAAAGCCCTTTTCAGGGCTTGGTAGCGGGAGATTGAGAATGAACGAAGTCAAGCCAGAAGGGCTGAAAGATAAATAGAAAACGGAAAGCCTGACCGATAAAACAATTGAAAGCAGAACAACAAACATACAGACAAATAGAAACAGAAAGACTTACAGACAAGCCACCAGACAAATAGAAAGTTGAAGAACTTGACAGACAAACAAACAGCAAACAGACAAATACTTACAGGAAAGCTAGGAACAACATCAGTATGAGAGTACAGCATGATAGAAGATAGGCCTGGTTCTAAGCCTGTCCATGTTATCAGATCCACATTCCTGTTTTGTGGCAACTGTCATTGGGTGGATGGAGAAATACAACAAATGCATGTACGAAGGCTGATCAAAAAGTATTCAACCTTAAGCTGGGGAATAAAATTAATCCATTTAGTTCAAAACCTAATTCCCTTAGAAAGAGGCCCATCCTGAGTTGACATACTTCTCAGAGCTGGAAGCATTTCTGTAAGTCATTTTTGGTGGGGTTTCCATGAGACGTTTCATGGTAATTGTCTTGATTTCTTCTATGTACTGAAATCTCATCCCTTTTAGTGGTACATTGAGTCTTGGAAAAAGTCAAAAGTTGCAGCGAGCTATGTCTAAGTGGGTGGGGTGTGCCGAACATGTCCAATACCGTGTCTCAGCAAAAACATTTTAGATGAGGGGCAATGCATGGGCCTGAACATTGTCATGATGCATCTTCTGACCCACGCATTGCCCATGCATTTTTTAAAAGACGCCATTAGGCATTTTATCATGGTTGATCATTGTCGAGACATAAACATTGGCCTACTTTAGATAGGTTGTCTAACTCACCGGGAAAATTCCTTTGAAACGTTACATTCCACCTCCGACTAAATAACGGAACTCATATTGTGCTAAGGTTTATAATCAATCTATGCTCCACACAGAGAAATGAAACAAATTCACAGTACAAAACACAACAAATCACTGTTGAGAGTGATCCTTTCACAGAATCCTGCCCTGAAACCAACTGCACATCCATCTTTGTTTCCTGAACACACTATTATAGTTGCACTGATAGTTGACACATGCAAGTTTCGTTATTTAGTCAGCCGTGGAATGTGACGTTCCAAACGGATTTCTCCGTGAGTCAGAAGGCCTGTATCTACAGTAGGCTGTGCATAAACGCTGATCAGTATAGCAATCCTGCCTTGTTCTAGTGAGAGTTTAAGAGTTATTAAGTGGTCATTCACATCCATGGCGCCTGACAAGATTGTAGACTAGATTAGGCCTGATGGTGAATTCGACTCCAGCCTCACGCCAATCTGTGCTATCATCCCCACTAGAGCAAGAACATGTAGCCATTCACAGCTTCTGTGATCTGGCCCTCTCTAGATAATCATGTTTCACAATAGCAACCACATCCAACTTCAATTTCATGAATCCAAACACAAGAAGCTTAAGTTGATGTATACTAACCTTGACCTGCCAGTAGGTTAATCCAAGTTCATCTGCATACTTTTTGTAGAAATCTGAGGCTTGAGCTATAAATAGATAAGTATTGGATAACATGAAACTGGGATGAATGGATACATTTAGATTGATATGAAATGATAAAACGAGAAACAAATGAATGAATAAAATAAAAAATGGGATTCAGATAAATGGATAAGATCAAAGTCATTTATTTTGGTAAATGACTGGATAAGATGAGAGTATTTCAAGTATATATACATATACATATATATCTTATTGTTGAACAAGTTGGTTTTTTGGAGTTTCTGATGATTATATGGATGTATATGGATATGACAGACATGCAGTGCTCGACTCTCACATGCAGTTTGATGTTGCCTGGGTGGCACATGCTGAGCAAGCCAATTTAAAAAGCAGAGGTGGGGTCCACTGTAACATTTCACACCTGTTTATTTTCCATCCAAATGTGCGCAACTCGTGTTCATTGAACACTACTTACTGAGGTACGGTTTCAAATGACTCAGCAGCAGATGCAGCCAGAACAGCAGAAATGAATAGACATTTTGCACACTGAAAGTCAGCAGGTGGATGTTGCTCAGAACCTCAATATCTCAGTCGCGGTTGTCTTCAGACTCTGGAATTGGTACCAAAGTCGCGGCACAGAATCTGATTTGTCTCGGAGTGGTAGCCCATGAGTCACAACAGGGCGTCAAGACTGACTTCTCATTACTCAGGCCCTCAGATTCAAAATGGTATTCAACTACAGCAGTATCTTCAACAGACCACTAGGGTCCGGGCCACTACCCTGACAATACGAAACACGAGGTGCAACTGGCCTCTCACCAACCGTATATTGCCTTGCCCATGTCACAAGCATGTCAGAATAGATTGATGAGATGGACCAATCAACAGTGGACATCTGTGATGTCTTCTGATAAATCCCTCTACCATCTAGATTTCCAAGATGGCCTAATAGCTATCTGGCGGCAATAAGATGAGCCTCACCTGCCTCTAACAGAAACACTATGCATGTTGTAAAAGGTGACTAAGAAGGGTTTTGCATGTGGTTGGCAACCTTTTTATGTCATACATATTGCCACAGAAACAACAACTAACAAGAGCACATGGATGCTTTGGCACAGATTTCTAGCAAGGATTCCAACTACAATGACATCCTCGTGCTCCTATTGTAATGAATAAAGGAAGCGTGATAGTTCTCATCTGTTTTTTCTTAAATAAAATAATAAATTAAAAAACTGTCCTATGGCTTTTTCTCATTGATGTCGAAGAGTTTTAAAGCTGAGGACTACAGGCCGCTTCGCCAATGCTGTCACCATGTCGTGTGCTAGCTATGATTGTTTATTACATTTAAACTAATAAATATACATAAAAATAAAGAGATAAATGAGTGCATTAAAGAGTTTTAAAAAATGTGGAAGTCTATTTAGGAAGTCATTATAACTGAGAGGTGAGGCAATCGTTTTGTCAAGAAACAAATGAAAGCATAAAATCCTGCAAGTTTCAAGAGTCCCAAATGAGGTGATAGCAACGCCTAGTCCTATCGGAGATGGATGTTAAAATCGGAGGTCCTGTGTTCATGCTATGTACAGGTGGCTTGTCTTTGTTCATTATCAATCTCCCGCGACTAAGCCCTGAAAAAGGCTTTGCAAGTAGCAGAATGCAGTCCAGAGAACGGAATGCGTTGTGTCATAGTTCACAGCTTGACTGCAATATTTGCACCTTTCGGTCTGACACATTCAACTTCAGCAGACATTTTTTGAATACCAAGTTAGCCTTTCCTCTTCGATCCCTTCTCCTTAGTCAATCTGCTCTGTTGCAGCCTGTTATCCAGGATCACCATGTGGAGGTGCAGAAGCGTCTTGGCAGCTCTGGTTCGCTGGCACTGACGCTAGCAGTCAGCTATGGGTCACTGACTGCTGCAGCTCATGCGCTGCTCATGGTCTTAATCCCATGCTGTGAACACAAAAGAACTATTGACATCTAAATACCTAAAAAAGCAGGCGGTTAGTAAAAAACTCTAAAGTTGACTAAACTATTTCCCAACTGTGACATGCATGAAGAGATAATTCCTCCATCATGTAAAGACACTCAATTGCAAGTATATACACAGACCTCCGCACTCTCTGAGTAGAAAAGGAGTGACTAAGTACAGAAGGAAGTCTATTATGTTCCCTACCGTAATTTGGGTTGGGATGAGAAGTGTTAACCCTGAGGTATTCCCTAAATCTGGTCACAGCAATATCCTCTAGAGCAGTAGATGTCATGATGGATGCTCCACAGGGATGAACTCTTATCAATGGGCTGTTACTGCTCTGAAGTAACTGAAAACTTCTGAAATATAACATTTTGTGATAATATAAAGTTGTAAGTACACAAAATTTCAATTGCAATTCAGTCAGGTCAGATCAGGTCATCCCATAACCGGTGAGGCCGCTGAGGCACTCATGAAGACACCCACACAACCGCACATCACCCCTCTCTGTCAGCGGCCACTACCAATGCCTTCTATGGTCGGAGATTGGTCCATTCTTTTATGTTGACCTCCCACCTATTTTTTTTGGGACGACCTCTTCGTTGTCCACCTTGTATCATGCCGAGCAGGATCTATTCAATCTCAATATCGAATATATGCAATGTTAGGTATGATAAAAAGAAATATTAAACATAGGAGCAAAGAAGTGATAGTCAAACTGTATAAAGCTTTAGTTAGACCTAGATTGGACTACAGGTGTGGAGTCCTTATCATAGAGGGGATATAAACCTGCTGAAAAGAATACAAAAAAGAGTGACAAAGATGATAGTGGGATTCCAGAATTACAGTTATGAGGAACGACTCAGAAAAACCAGCCTACAGTGTCTAGAAGAGAGAATAATTCGTGGTGACTTAATACAGGTTTATAAGATGATCAGAGAGATCGATAAATTAGACTATAACAAGTTTTTTTAAATACAGCCACCCACAATTACAAAAGGGCTTAGATACAAGCTGACTAAAGAGAGGTCCAGGTTAGATATTAGGAAATATTTTTTTAGTCAGAGAGTGGTGAATGCTTGGAATGCATTGCCAGGGGAGGTAGTGGAGGCAGGGACAATTAATGCATTTAAGAATAAATTGGATGCACATAGCTTTTAGAGCAAGGTGATGTAAATGTAACTGGTTGTATACAGACTCTGCAGGGTTTTCTAAACCAGTATAAAAACGTTAAGTTAAGTTACATTAAGTTAATATGTGGCCGTACCACATTCAACATTAACAAAAATAGGAAACTGATTAAATAAGCAAAAGGATCTCAAGATTAATGGTCAGATCTTTTGAAAAGTGCAGTTTTACCCTTCTAGGAAAGTAGAATGGACAAGGATTACATTATCTTAGCAATGTCAACATCAACATCTGTGTTAGTTCTTACATTGTGACAGTTGTACTGGTTTCTTCTTCTTCTTCTTCTTCTTCTTCTTGTGTGTTCATTCTCAATCTTCCGCTACTATCCCGTGAACAGGGCTTTGCAAGTAGCAGAATGTAGTCTGGAGAACAGAATGCGTTGTCGCTAGTTTACAGCTTGACTGCGATATTTGCCCCTTTCTTAACTTAACATCTTTATACTGGATTATAAGACTCTGCAGAGTCTGTATACAACCAGTTCATTTACATCACCTTGCTCTAAAAGCTATGCGCATCCAATTTATTCTTAAATGCATCAACTGTCCCTGCCTCCACTACCTTCAGTGGCAATGCATTCCAAGCATTCACCACTCTCTGACTAAAAAAATATTTCCTAATATCTAATCTGGACCTCTCATTACTCAACTTGTAGATATGCCCTCTTGTTATTGTGGGTGACTGTATTTTAAAAAACTTGTTATAGTCTAATTTATCAATTAGACTTTCGGTCTGACGCATCCGTGTTCAACAGTAAATTGTATTGGTTTAAATCATGCCTTGTTGTTTTGCTATGCTTTATAGTGACCAAGTATTAATTATTATTTGTTATCACATAACAACGATCATGGTTATAAAAAAACGTTGTATTGCTGTGCCCCAAACAAGCATCACAAATGAACTCGCTGCTCATACGAAGAGTCAAAAAGGCTTTTTAGAGCTAGATACATGACCAAATGGGAAACAGAACATACTGGCTACATAAAAAACTATGCCTATTACCAGTTGAACAGAAGAGAGCAGGTCGTGGTCTTCAGACTTCGCACAGGCCACAATAGACTGAGGTACCACCTATTCAATAAATTGAAGATAGGTGGCACTGACAAATGCACGTGCGGTACCGGGAAAATGACCGCTGAACATTTGCTGCAAAACTGCCCGACAAACGAGGATCAGAGAAAGCAGATGTGGCCATCACCAGTGGCAACACTAGACAAGCTCTATGGCAGTGTCGACAGCCTCAGGATGACCGCTGCTTTTTTCGAAAAAAATAAAGCTTGACGTCTGACAGCGTACGAAGAAGAAGAAGAACTCACTGCTAGCAACATGTTTTCAAACAACAGCTATCTTTTGGCAGAGAACCCTGACAGACTTGTATTTTTTAAAGCGAAGACATGTTTTATGCCCCAATGACTTTTGAGCTGAATTAAATTAATCTGATTAGTAATTAGTTTGTGAAATTAAATTGTTTTATGATCTCTGCCCCATTTTTGTAAGGGTGTAACACTTTGAAACGTTATATGCTTTTGTTGATTACTTTATAATTACAAGAAATTCCAGCTGGCATATTAAACACAACTTTCATGACAAATATTCACTCACTATTTGTATTCATATCTGGCTGACAAGTTTTAATGTGGAAAAGTCAAAACCCTGTGCATTCTGTGCATCCATGACAAACATTTAGACATCAAATGGACATAGGACGAAGATGCAACTGTAAATAAGCTGACAATAGCCAGTGACTAATAGCTGACTGCTTGCATCAGGGTCAGGGATGCATAGCTGACTGCTTGCATCAGGGTCAGGGATCCATAGCTGACTGCTTGTATCAGGGTCAGGGATGCATAGCTGACTGCTTGCATCAGGGTCAGGGATCCATAGCTGACCAAGACCCTATTCTGCCTCCACGTGTCGACCCTAGAAACAGGCTGTAGTAGTCCCTAGTGTAGTCTGACCGAGCAATACAGATTACAGTGGGAAGGCAAACCCGTACTAAAAAAAAGCCAGCTTAAATCAAATGTATCAGACTAAAAGGTACAGATATCACAACCTCGCTATAAACTACGGCACGTCATTTTAGGGAAGAAGAAATGAACAGATGATAAAACTAGATGATCTCAATTTCCTAGATGACTTAGCTCAACCTTTTGAGGCAGCACACGTAAAGATAGATCTATTCAGGGCAGGTAGGACTCCAAGTAAATGTCACAAAGACAAAAGTCATCAATTTGACAAACAAAGCTGCTGATATAAAGCTGAATGGGGAACTATTACAGAAGGTTGAAAGTTTCACCTTTTTGGGAAGTAGAATGATCCAAGATGAAGATACAACAAAAGATAATTCTACTTCGACTGCTTTGGCCTCGTGTGCCTTTAACAAACTAACAAACATTTGGAAAACAAAATCAATGATCAAACACAAAAGACTCTGGTTGTTTAACTCTAACCTAATATTAGTGCTAGAAAGTGATAGTCAACATGTATTACAAAATTAGTTAGACCTAGATTGGAGTAGTGTGTACAGGTGTGGAGTCCTTATCGAAGAGAGGATATAGACATGCTGGAAGGGATGCAAAGAAGAGTGACAAAACTGATAGTGTGATTCCAGAATTATAGCTATGAGGAAAGACTCTTGAAAAATTGGCCTACAGTGAGTAGAAAAGAGAAGAATTCGAGGTTATTTAATACAGGTTTATAAGATAGCCAACGGAAAGGATAAATTAGACTATAACAAGGTTTTCAAAGTACAGCTGGCTATAAGAACAAGAGGACACACCACACATTAATTAAAGAAAGCTCCAGATTAGAAACTTAGAGATATATTTTTAACCAGAGAGTATTGAATGATTGGAATGCATTGCCACAGGAAATAGTGGGGCAGGGTCAATTAATTCATTCAAAAATAGATTGAATGTGTATAGTTTTTAAGAACAAGTGAATGTAAAAGAAACTGGTTGTATAGTGTATTACAGACTCTGCATTCTAAACCAGTAAAACGAGGTTAAGTTAAAGTAAAGTTAGTTTGAGTTAGAAAGCTGGAAAACGAACAAAGCTACTAGAAAATAAACTGAATGCTTTTGAAAATAAATGTCTTAGAAAACAATTGAACATTGGCTGGGAAGAATTCAAGATCAAAAAGCTAATAACAGAAATCAGCAATATATTTCTTCCATCACAAGTGACAAGGAAAACACAATGGACACACATCAGGTATTTGCTTAGAATGAAGAACAATAAACTTCCATTACAGACAATTAATCTAGTCTCCAGATGGCTGCAGAAAGAGAGGAAAACGAAAAGGAACTGTTCGCAGAATGATCACCAGAGAGGGCTCAACCTGGGGCCTAAACAATGTACAAGAACTTGGAAAACTGGAGACCACTTGTTTCTGCCGTATGTACCGTGTTTCGCGTTCAAAGAACATAGATAACGTTTTGGAATGATTCTTCTGTTAAATCCACTAGAAAAAATTAACTATCTGTTTTTCTATTCCATATATAATCTTAGTTGACGTACTGTCTCTAGTCTTTCAAACACCTTAGTATAACTATAAGCCTGCTCTGGTGTCTTTACTTTACTACTGTAATAATGGCTTCTAAGTTCTATGAATGGAGCGTTCTGCTGGCTTTCTACCCTGAAAAAATGAAATAGTTACCCAATCATACATTATTGGATAGTGTGCCTTAAACTGCCTTTAAACTCCATATGGCTACTACACTCTGCAGCCTTTTAACCTGTATGAATGGCATCGAAAGTCGTCTAACCTAGATGAGGCGGACATAGACTAAACAATCAGAGACAAACATTCATTCGTTCAACTTGCACGATTCATCCCCCCGATAACCGGTAAATTTACCTTTGAAGCAAGCAAAACGTACGTCTGTGTAGCATTTACAATTATTAAATCTCGGTAAACAATCTTTAATCGCTAACTTAAAACTAGCAGACCTGAAATAAATAAATGCGTCTCAAATGCCTCCACTCACATATACAACAACCCAACACGGCTTGTGCTTGTGCTTGTGGCTAGTCCAGCGTGCTCCTCCTGCAACGTGTCGTGTGTACGGTGTGTAGTGTGTAACAGGCGATGTAGCTCAGTAGAGATAGTTGTCAGAGCAAGGTTGTGGTATGAGTGTCCTGACCGCTGTAACCTTTATCAGCTTAAATATAACATATTATAAACCCCCGTACTACCGTAAAACATTGTTGTCAGCATGTTAGGTACTTTAATAAATGCCGTGTTTCTCTATAAATCTTCATGGTTATGGCAATGGTACCTTAGTAAAAGTTGTGTCAGTCTGTTGTGTGTTGTCACTCATTTGACATATTACGCCAATTACGGTAACATTTCACAACGTTGCTTTCTGTAAAGGTAGTTACATAGATGATGCTGCAGCAGGGCTGATGTGTTAGAGACTAAGAGGTTTCGGATTGTATGATAAAGGGTGGCCAAGAATGAAGGATCTTCTTCATTCTTCTTTTTTTCACTCGTCCTGTTATGTCTTTCAACGTCAGATTGGAGATCTCTAGAACGAGCCCGTCTGTGTGCCTCACAGTAGTCTTGACTGCCTCAGATATTTCTGTAAGCCACCTTTTTCGTGGTCTGCTATTGGCTTTGAATCCATTGTAACTAAATTGCATTGCTTGTTAAAGGGTGCTGTGTGGTGGTACGTGACCAACCAATTTTAGTTGATGTCTGTTATTGTAGTCTAATACTGATGTTGTTCCCACTAGTCTCCTGATGTCATCGTTTCTGATCATGTCTCTCCTTGTTACACCAAATATATACGATGTAGCGTTTTTCATTTGATGTCACTGTCCAGTTTTGACATTGATGGCATAGTGTCGGGACGAAAATCGTGTTGTATAAAGTTCTTTTGGTAGCTATTGTCACGTGCTGGACAATTAAGTGTTGGTTTTAATTGTCCAATGATCTGATTTACCGTATTGTTAAATTTGTTGGGTTTCCACTGTAATTCTTCCGTCTGCTGATACCGTTGAAGATCAATATGTATCATGTCCTTTATAGTACGTCGTTCCCATCACAGTCTGTGTGAAAGAAACTCTTTCCCTTGCCAAAACTTCAGCTTCCGCCATAATCATACGCAGGCATTCATGGGTATCTTGGTGTCATCGTCTTCTTGGTCTACCCCTTCCTCTTTGGCCTGGCACATTCTTTAAACATCGTTGTCCAGTTATTCACTGTTGTCTTCGACACACTTTTGTCACCATACTCTCTCTGCATTCTGCGATGAATGTCAACTGGTCGACATTATTTCAGTTGTTAGAAACCTATTCACTGCTCGATGATCAACTCTGGGCGAATTCCGTATCACACTCGCCATGTTTTCAACGGCCTGCTGAGGAAACTATGAGTCCGAGGTTAATGAAATTTTGCAAACTTTACGGTTGGTATGTGCTGTTTACACCAGAAGTGACGTCATCATGTGCATCGCATGTATATTCACTTGTTGCGGTTTGGTCCAGTTTTATTTGAACACGCCTCGTAGATAGAAGAACTGAAAGTTGATCGTCCTGGTATCCGAAGAAGGTTACGGCTTAGAGGCGTGACGGACAACATAGTTAATAAGCAGTGCGCAGGTGTTCGTGAAGGGCTGTGTGAGTAGAGCTCTAGGTTTGTGGTGGTACAAAAAAGGTCAGAAATGTCCACCTGTGGCGCAGGTCTAATTGTCGATTGCGCAAAAGGTGAAGAAGAGACGATAAGGATGGATAGGTCTCTCCACA
>JAVGWX010000022.1:32750026-32845026 GCA_036924085.1 Ariolimax columbianus | reverse complement strand
TAAATGCAGTTGTGATGATACGTTCTGGCCGCATGGGGAAAAATCTGTTGTACATATTAACCGCGAAGAGGCACTTTCTTTAGTGAGTAAGGCGGTCTGTAATAGCGAATACTTTCCAAATTCTTAGAAAAGGAAGCTTCCAGGGAAAGATCACTTAAAAACTCGAAGAATGAGACTAAAAATTGTAACTTGGAACATTCAATCGTTGAGTGGAACAAATAATAATTTAATTACAGTCTAGCGTCATGCAACTTGATATATTAGATGCCGTATATGCAAGAGTTACAGACTCCGGGTGCAAAAAGAAAGATTTATATACATTAATACATTCTTAGTCGGCGTTCGTTCTGAAAATGACTTTTATGATGGTGTATCGCAGTTTACAGCCAGGTTATGATATCTGCGCCTTTCGCCCGACACATCTGATTTCAGTTCGACATTTTTGGGTCAGTATTTACCTTCCCCATTCGACTTCCAATCACTTAGAGCCTCGAAACAACAATTGGATAGATCCCTGCAGTAGCCACACAGTAAAACGAATTATTAAGAATAAAACTCGAAAAATTGGATGAACAGGTGGACGACAGGAACATCAGGCCGCAGTGTATTCAACGAAATGTCACAGCCAAAAAGATACGATGACATAAATAAACTACATAGAAGATATCAAATTCTCTTCTTTCAGTTCCGAACAGGACATACCAGAGTCTATAGCCACTTAGACCGCATCAATCCTCAGCAGCTGCCCCTGTGCAGGCATTGCTCTCATCCTGATGAAACTGTTCGACATCTACTCATTGAGTGTAAGGCGCTTGCCAACATGAGAAAAAGATATGTAGTGTCGAAAATTGCCAACACACTGTACAGAGCAGTGAAACAACTAAAGAAGACCTGTATCTATATAAGAAGGGCATTGGGCTGTCAAGAGCAGGCTTGCCCAGCAGCTATGGGATAACAACAACAAATCCAGTAACAAGTTTTTGTTGCACAAGATTCACCTCATGCTCTGGATGGTTGCAGTCTGTTTCCAGTACCGCATTCATTGATGCATCTTAGCAAGCTGAAATAAAATTATTAATTCATTCAGGAGGAGAGACACATGAAAAAGGCGTAATAATTGTGTTCAACATTAATTTGGAAAAATATGTTGGATCAAGATGCTGAGCAATGCGTGAGCTGTATTCGTAGGACCAGCGACTCAGAGCTACCAAGACATACGTGCTGATCCTGTATTATAGGCTGCAACATGGAAAACTGGCTAAGGAGAAGCTATCGAAGAGGGAAGGCCAATCCGGTACCAAAAATGCAATGCTAAAAGTCAGATGTGTCACATCAACAATGCAAATATCGCAGCCAAGCTATAAACTACAACACAGCGCATTCCCTTCTCTGGACTACATCTTGCTACTTGCAAAACCATTTTCAGGGCTTGGTAGCGGGAATTTGGAAACGAGTGATGAAGGAAAAGTTGGTAGAAAAATATGTATGGGGATATTGTACACGCAACGGTCGCGTGAAACTGCAGAAGTTGATGGACAATCTATTTGATATTGTCACTCTACAAACATATTCATCAACTTTAGAATACACGGATAAAGAAATAAAAGATTGTTTCTTTTGTGAAGAGAGCTACTTAGTTTGTAACACATTCAGCCAACATATTACATGAAGATTGTGCAAGTGGAAAAGTCCAGTAGGTAAAGTAAGAAATCTTATTGGTGTTATTATGCGCTACATGACAGATTCATAAATGGTGTCACAGTGGCATAACATATCCAGGTACAGCCATTAATTCTGATCACGATACTGTATTAATTAAAATAGTCATCGAACTGGAAAACGTAGAAATAAGATAAAAAGTAGGACTTCAAATAGATATATCAGCATTTAAACAGCCTGACACTAACCCTTTACAATCCTTCCAAACTGACTAGATTCGTTCCTTAACTCTTTGCGAATCCTTCCAAACTAAGTAGATTCGTGCCGTAACCCTTTACAATCGTTCCACGCTGATTAGATTCGTGTCTCAACCCTTTACAGTCCTGCCAAACTGACTAGATTCGTGTCTTAACCATTTACAGTCTGGTCTAATTCATAAGATTCGTGTCTTAAGATACAAATTAAATCAGTGAGTCTGGACTGTAAAGGGTTAAACGTATTTTGTGGAAGTCAAAATTAAATATGACAGTCTACCACCAGAAGGCATGAAACAAAACGAAAGGGAAAGCCGAAAAGAAAATATCAACTTTAAGTGGACTGTGGACTAAAAACAGATAGCGAATAAAACCGCTTCAATTAAAAAGTTTAAGAAACAAAACTACTTCTTCTTCTTCTTTTCCTTCATTCTTCTTATTATTATTTTCCTTCATTCTTCTTATTATTATCCTTCATTTTTCTTCTTTCCTTTTCTTCCTGCCTCTTCTTCTTCGATCTTCTTATTTCTGTGTTGATAGTGCATAGCATGAGTCAAGATTCACAAGAACTATTCAACGTGGTAGTTCTTCAAAGCGAAAATGAAGGCCTCACCTTAAAATCAAATTAAATCAGAAGTAATGGCAGTAACTATAAAGCACACATCTCCTAAATGTTGTAAAGTGATCGAGATGGACATGAAATAAGTACACTCGTTTCAATACTCAGGGAGTCGTATCAGTTCTGATGGGAGATGTACTTATGAACGATACGCACATGGAACCAAGCATAGCACAACCGCTTGGGTTGTCCATCAGTCCATCATCATCATCACACTCGGTATGTGACGAAGGTACAGCAACTCCCCGCTCAACGCACTTCAAAAGGGCTTACGAAAGATTACACTTAATCACTGTAGGCATTCACAAGAAGATTTAATCTTGCTTGTTTCCCTTGGAATTAAGCGGTCCTTGCAAAAGCTGATCCTGGACAACGCAGCGAAGACCGCAATCTATATCTGAACACAAAGAGCAGGGACCAACAGGCCGCTGGATCGAGAACCAATCAACCTTCCAATTTGACCAAAGATAATGATCACAATCAAGGAAAAAAAAACACTCCTAAAGTTATACTAAACCTACAACAGCAAAAGGCAAAGGCCCCCGTCTATTGTAGACGGTGATAGCATAATTAATTTAGCTAGTGCTATTTTTAGCAAGGATTAACTGCGATACTTGTTCTCCTCACTCTCTCGTCTCGAGCCGCCCGACCCCAGTGGCAAGTCAAGGACAAGACGACTACGGGGCGACTACAAGATGTGCGGGGGACTCCGTATCAAGCACCTGTGAAAAAGACGACGGAGTCCGGAGTCGAACCCACACCACCTAATCACGAGGCCGACGGCTTAGCCACTTCGCCACAGAATCCCCGGAGACCAACTAGAATAGCAGGAGATTGAAAAAGTCACAAGTTTTGATTACCTTAGCTGAATTATTAGCAACAATGGAGACTGAAGGAAGTCAGACGGAGACGCGTGTGGCAGAACACTAATACTATGACAAAAACTAAAAATCCTGCGAATCTGCATCTTCCCTGAGTGCAACGTGGACCACCACACAAACAATTAGGGAAAAGATCGAACCTTTTGAAATAAAATGCTACAGGAGGGAGCTCAAAATACTATGGTTAGCAACAAATAATAATGCAGATATCCTAAAAGAACTGGATATCGATAACAATTTTCTAATAATCAATATCTTGTCTGAGAAACGAAATATTTTCTCACATCAAGCGCCATAATGGCCTGTTGCTAACTATACTGGAGGGCATGGTGCCTGAAAACGGAGTTAAGACAGTCCGAGGAAAAGACGCACACAAGACATCACGGAAGTCCTGAAGATGACAGCGACACAGGCGGGAGTTCTGGCCAGAGATTTAGAGTCGTACATATCGACTGTTGAGAGAGAGATGTTCTGTAAAGGATATGCTTCATGATGATGATGATGATGATGATGATGATGCAATGATATTCCCACGTGATGTATTCCCACAATGCATCTGTAATCCTTGTATTTATTCAGACATAGCAATGCTATGTTGAAACTGAATTCAGTCTTCTGTCTTGGGTTCATAAACATAAATAAAACAAAGATAATGACCACCGACAAAACACGATGTCAACATAAATTTACAGTGGGTGGTGAGGAAATAGATCAGGTTACACATTTTGAATATCTGGGCTCCAGAATTGACAAAAATGGCGACTGCTCGAAAGAAATCAGAAGAAGACTAGCCTTGGCAATGCAGAGACTGGACAACCTGAAGAAATTATGGCATGGCACCAACACAATTATAAAAGTAAAACTCTTGAGAGCCTGTGTTTTTCCTGTGGCAGCTTATGGCTGTGAATCATGGACGATTACCAAAACTTCTAGACAAAGAATCGAATCCTTCGAATCAAAATGTTACAGAAAGATCCTCAGAATACCCTGGACAGAAAAAAAAATCAAATGCAGACATTCGGCAAGAGTTAAGCATAGAGGAGAACTAGTTTATCAATTCCATTTTGGCTAGAAAATGCAAGTACTTTGGTCACATCAAGAGACACAATGGTCTTGAGAGAACGGTGATGGAAGGTATGGTGCCAGGCAAAAGAGGAAGGGGTAGACCAAGAAGACGATGGCACCAAGATATCCAGGAATGCCTGAGTATGACAATATATTTATATTATATATATGGTTGCGATGACCAGGACCTGCGAGCCTCTCTCTTCCATTCCACGATGCCGAGACGTGGACACTAACAAAATTACTAGAGCACAAATTGACAGTGACCCGGGCCTCCCTCGAGAGAAGCTTGGTCCAAATCACTCTCGGAAATCAACGTATTCAAGGTCTCCACAATTCTAACATAAGACGACTGTCCCAAGAAAAGGCTGCGGTAATTCATGCAGACAAGACAAACATAGATGGGCAGGTCACATGTTGCGACGAAACGATTGTCGATGGAGCACAGCGATAGCAATCTGGTACAAGAAATCGCCGGGAAGACCTCTAGTGCGTTGGCCAAACTCCCGTGCTGTACGCTGCAACATCCGAGATGGCTCTAGAGGAGCACTTACCACGCACTGCACTTCCGTGGCCCAAGACGAAGTTGGGACCGGCATCTAAATTGAGGAACGGGTCATCAAGATCAAGAACTAGATTACAATATGTCATTGTCTACAACCTGCTCTACGCGAGGGAGAGCTAGACTGTCTACTATGGTGACGACGGAAGCTAAATCATTTTCACATAAACTGTCTGAGACGCATACTACATTTACGTTAGCAGTACCATATAACAAATACCGAATTGCTGTCCAGAGCCAATATGCAAAGTATTCATGCACTTTTGAAAAATATCAATTGAAATGGGCTGGCCACATTGCCCGAATGTCAGACGAAAGGCTTCCAAAATGGCTCCTGTATAGCGGAACTGAGTGAAGGAGAACGGTCGCAAGAAGATCCAACAATCGTTTCAAGGACAGTCTGAAGGAATCCCAAAAGTGCTGTCAAATGTTCATTACCACATGTGCGAACCTAGCTCAAAATCACTCAACGTGGAGGAGTCTGGTAACAAACGGAGTTGAACTCAGCCAGGGTCTCCATACAGAGGCAGCCCTGGATAGACATGCAATCAGGAAGTCAAGAGCAGAGAAAATATCGTAGACTACGTTTGCCTGTCATGTGATATACTTTTCCAGGCTCGAATTGGCTTATCAGTCATGAGCGTACACACATACTCAAGGTTGCCACATGACATGTGACGATGTTGGGGGTCCTCCTCGACAACAATGGGCAAATGATTATTTTTAGTTTTACGACATTAACAGTATTAACGACAGTAGCAGTATTTACGACATTAGCAGTATTAACAATATTAGCAGTTCTTAGTTCTTAGTCGACCTGAACTTTGACAGGAGCAGATGCTCCTGTGCAGGTCCTAGCTCTGGAATTATCTGGATATAGCTGGGAGGAAGATTGCTTGCTTAGTGGGATAGGCTTGAACAGCTTATTACTTCGCTGCTTTGGGACAAGTGCCGTGGAGGGTGGTTAATCGATGTGCAAATTCTAAATAAACTCAAACACTAAAGAAAAGTAGACCCGCAGCCTGTTAGGTGCCATCTATGTCGCTCTAAACAACACATCTATCCATGGCCGGTGTTATGCCATGTCACACAGTTAGTCGCCTCTTACGATATGCTTTCTGTGAGGCAGTGGTGCTATTCTTGTCCTTGTCTTACACAAAGACCCCGTGGACCATTCCGAACAGTAATATTAGCAGTATTCATTATATTAGCAGTATTCATAATATTAGCAGTATTCATAATATTAGCAGTATTCATAATATTAGCAGTATTCATTATATTAGCAGTATTCATAATATTAGCAGTATTCATAATATTAGCAGTATTCATAATATTAGCAGTATTCATTATATTAGCAGTATTCATAATATTAGCAGTATTCATTATATTAGCAGTATTCATTATATTAGCAGTATTCATAATATTAGCAGTATTCATTATATTAGCAGTATTCATTATATTAGCAGTATTCATTATATTAGCAGTATTCATAATATTAGCAGTATTCATTATATTAGCAGTATTCATTATATTAGCAGTATTCATAATATTAGCAGTATTCATTATATTAGCAGTATTCATAATATTAGCAGTATTCATTATATTAGCAGTATTCATTATATTAGCAGTATTCATTATATTAGCAGTATTCATTATATTAGCAGTATTCATAATATTAGCAGTATTCATTATATTAGCAGTATTCATTATATTAGCAGTATTCATTATATTAGCAGTATTCATAATATTAGCAGTATTCATTATATTAGCAGTATTCATTATATTAGCAGTATTCATAATATTAGCAGTATTCATTATATTAGCAGTATTCATAATATTAGCAGTATTCATTATATTAGCAGTATTCATTATATTAGCAGTATTCATTATATTAGCAGTATTCATTATATTAGCAGTATTTGCGACATTAACCGTATTTACGATATTTATATTAACAATACTTACGACAATAGTAGTAATAATGGCATTACTAGTATTTTCGACATTTTCTGCAGCACATGAGCTGCAGTGATCAGCGACTCATAGCTGACTGCTAGCGTCAGGGCCAGCAACCCAGAGCTGCCAAGACCCTTCTACACCTCCACGCGGTGATCCTGGATAACAGGCTGCAGCAGGCAGACTGGCTAAGGAGAAGGGATCGAAGAGGGAATGCTAACCCGTACTCAAAAAATGCTTGCTGAAGACGGATATGTTGGATCGAAAGGTGCAAATATCGCAATCAAGCTGTAAACGACAACACAACGCATTCCGTTCTCTGGACTACATTCTGCTACTTAAGCCCTTTCAGAGTTTGGTAGCGGGAGATTGAGAACGAACGAAGCCAAGCCAAGCCAAGCCATAATACTAGTATTTGCGATATTTGCAGCGTTTACGATATTTACAACATTATTGAAGTCGGATTGTCGCCTGGTTTAAATTTTGGGATTTTGATCCCTTGAGATATTGTCAATACTCTTCGCGCCATTGCCATTTGTGCAAACCTAAACCTTTCTGCATTTGCTTCTCGTAGGTGTATGCCACTTTTTCCTCTAACTTGCAAAAAGCCGCTACGAGATTCTTATTTTGTATCAAATCTGTATTACTTGTGTTGTGATTCTTTAAGTGTTTTCATGTATAATGTTGTTTATTTGTCACCGACAAATTGTTGTTGTAATGTAGACTTAGTTTTGTTTTTGTTATAGCCGGTTACTCAGCACAGCTTGCTTATGTTATCACGAACAAGATACTTAATGGTGCATTTTACATGTGAACTGGACAGGACATACCAGAGCCAATTGCCACTTAAGCCGCATCAATCCCCAGCATCTGCCCCTGTGCAGGCATTGCTCTCATCCTGATGAAACTGTTCGACATCTACTCATTGAGTGCAAGGCGCTTGCCGACATAAAGAAAAGATTTGTACAAGCACTGCCGACAATTGCCAACACACTGTACGGAGCAGTAAAACAACTAAAGAAGACCTGTATCTATATAAGAATGGCATTGGGCAGTCAAGAGCAGGCTTGCTCAGCAGTTATGGAATATCTTTTCCTTTCAACATAACTGCTGTTGTCATGACTTGGTTTTTTTCTCGATTATCTCCCCTTAGCCGAAGCCGTTATCAGTACGTTTCCCTTTCCCATAAATGAACTGGTACCACGTATAGCTTACACAGATTCTGGTTTTATGAACGCCAGAAATGTCTCTTCTTAACTATGCTTAGTCCCGCTACGAGCAAACAGGGGTTCATAGGCATCTCAGTCTTTGTAGATCATGAGTCTCGCTCCATGTGAGTAGCCTCTCTAGGGCACTGAAAATGGAGACCATTGGCTGCCCAAACGTCAGGATCCCGCTCTCGGCCTCACTGCTGTAATCCAAAGGAATGCAGAGCATAACAATTTGGCACCAGCTCAGCTGCAGGAGCTGCCGGAATGAGATTTCTACACGGCTGTGGGGTCGTTGCCAGCAGATGCTAGTTACTCGAGACATCCGATGATACTCTCATCGTCCTTGGACTAGCCAGAACTTCCTGGCACTTGTGGGTTTAAAATCAGAGTTTCCCCTCTCCTAGGCGAACTGCCTGAATAAGCTAACAAGCTTCATCTACCCGGGTCGAGAATCAGATTAAACGTCCAGCCCAGACCTCACTCCCCCTCCACCCCCCACCCCTACAGGGGCTAAACTTTGATTATCAGAGACTATGTATTGGCGGATGTCTAGGAAGCATTTACTTAGAATTAAAGGTCGTTCGAGATCAATAGAATTAGCAGTGCATAAGCTGCAGCTGTAGTCATCGGTTGTCTAAGAATGTCAAAATTGATTATCCCTCCCCATCATCGGTTATCTAAGAATGTCAAAATTGATTATCCCTCCACATCATCGGTTGTCTAAGAATGTCAAAATTGAGTATTCCTTTCCGTCATCGGTTGTCTAAGAATGTCAAAATTGAGTATCTCTCTCCGTCATCGGTTGTTTAAGAATTATCAAAATTGAGTATCTCTCTCCGTCATCGGTTGTCTAAGAATTATCAAAATTGATTGATAAACTAAAATGTTCATAATTTAGCAATACTGAACAGACCACATACTCCGTTTCTCGCCAGCATTGAAAGAGACATGTTTGTTCGTTCGTATCTTTGTTTATTTAATCATCTCTTTGATTTCCGGATGCCCGCTTTAGCATGCCGGATCCTGCTCTGTAAAACGATATTGTTGAAATAGTCAATAACACAAACCATCGATGTTGGTCGCCAACATATCTACGAGTGTCACGCTATTTATCCGCAACGGATATGTCCCATAGCCTTCAGGTATGGCTGTGTAATGAAGTCATCAAACATCTGAAGGCTTTAGTAACACATGATCGATACAATAACGTTTGTTCGCCACGCAGCATTGTCCCGTACCTTTTGTATTAACCAAACGTAATGTAAGCTTTACACTAGGACAAACTGTGAGAGACATCATATGAGAACAAAGACTACATTATGTGTAACAGCGGTTGGTAGTTAGACAGATTTATTACCCTTACATTTGCGCTCCAATCGAAGCATGGTTTCACCAGTGTAGTTAGCTTCTTTACGAATTATTTAACTCTTTACATTCTTATTCTTCTTTTTTCTTCTTCTTCTTCGTTTTCTTCTTCTGCGTTCGTTCTCAATTTCTCGCTACCAAGCCCTGAACAGAGTTCTGCAAGTAGCAGTATCTAATCCGGAGAACGGATTACTTTGCTTAACTTAACGTCTTTATACTGTTTGAAGGTTTAGAATGTCAAGTCTCAGCAAAGCCGTAAACTAGCGACACAACGCATGGTCCTAAGGTAAGGTGTCCGCCTCGGGTGCGGAGGTCGTGTATTCGAATCACGGTGGTTAAAATTATTTTTTTTCCTTGGGGATCTTCTGGTAAAACTTCATCTGATCTCTGGGTAGAGAGATCGGACTCCCGTGTACTGTGTTGTGCAGGCTAAAAAGCCCTTTGACAGTTGGAAATCGATAAGAGTAGGTTGCGGGAACAATATTTAAATTATAAATCTACCCAAGTTATTTGTACATTTTTCCAGTCTGTTGTATACAACCAGTTTCTTGGAGGGAGGTTTTTATGGCGATGCGAGTCCATCTTGATAGACTCAAGCACTAGAGCTCAGAGGGGACGGCGTGGGCTAGTAGTAAGTGACACGGCTCACAGTCCGAAGGTGCTGGGTTCGATCCCCATCAACGCACCGGCCGTTACCCCAGGGAAGCAAACCCTTAGAAAATGCAGGAGGAAGCAGGAGGAATACCGATCAATTACGCACGCGTACGCGGAATGTTTCAAAGCAAATATTTTCACTTTGCTATCTTCATTTTGGAATAAGAAAAAAAATTTGGGTTGATTTTCTGAGCAACTTTTATTCGAGGCGTGTTCAAATGACACCGGACCTAACTGCACCAGGTTAACATATGTGCGATGCGCATGATGTTGTAACTTCTGGTGTAAACATCACATACTAACCGTAAAGTTTGCAAAATTGCATTATCCTCCGACTCATAGTTTTCTCAGCAGACCGTTGAAAACATGACAGGTTGTGATTTGGAATCTGTTCCAGAGTTGATTATCGAACAGTGATTTGGTATCTAACAGCTGAAGGATGTCGACCAGTTGACATCCGTCACAGAATGCAGGCAGTTTATGGTGACAAAAGTGTGTTGAAGACAATAGTGAAGAGCTTGGCAACGATGTTTAAAGATGGATGTGAGTTTAACGAAAGATCTTCCGAGACCAGGTCAGGAGCATATTGTTACGTCAGAACATGCCATCGCCAAAACTGATGCAGCAATTCGGGTCACCATACACTGCCTGCATTTTGCGATGAATGTCTACCGGTCGAAATCCTTCAGCTGTTAGAAACCGAATCACCGCTCGCTAATCAACTCTGGACGGATTCCGTATCACACCCGCCATGTTTTCAACGGTCTGCTGAGGAAACTATTAGTCGAAGGATAATGAAATTTTACAAACGTGACGGTTGGTTTGTTCTCCTTACACCAGGATTGACGTCACCATTCGCATCGTACGCATGTTCACTTGGTGCAGTTAGGTAAGGTTTCATTTGAACACGCCTCGTATATTCATCTGTGACCTAAACATCATTTCAAAGTTTTCCTACGTGATAACAAGATGGAGAAAGACTGCCTTAGTGAGTTTGTTTGTCAAGATACAATCTAGTTAATCCATCTGTAAAAATTGCCAGATTACTGCTCTGCGTTAAGAAAGTTAAAAAAAAGTTTTGTAGAGAGTTAATCACCGCCCACCTGCCTAACGGGAAGATGTTTCTAGATAATTTATCTAACACGTCATCCCTGAAGGTCAAATCTGATACAGTAATGCCGATAATCTTGATAACTTTTATTTACGCACAAGTAAACCAAACATCAAAGTCTAGGCCAGTGGCTCCGGTGGACCACTCGGAGGTGGTCTGGTACCTCTTATTTATTCAGTGACACTCAGCACCCAGGGATCGGGGTAGGTTGATGTATGTGTGCATATATATATATATATATATATATATATATATATATATATATATATATATATATATATATATATATATATATATCGAGGTCACTAAATACAGGGTTATAAGATAATCACAGGAAAGGTTCAGACTTTAAGAAGTTGTTTTTTCTTCAAAATTCAACACTTACGAGAACAAGACACAGATACAAATTAACTAAAGAAAGGTCCAGATTGCATATTGGAAAATATTTTTTGTAGTCAGAGAGTGGTGAATGCTTGGAATGCATTACCCAGGAGGGGATGGAGGCAGAGACAGTAAATGCATTTAAGAATATATTGGATGTTCATAGCTTTTAAAGCAGAGTAATGCAAATGTGACTGGTTGTATACAAACTCTGATGAGCCTTCTAAACCAGTATAAAAACGTTAAGTTAAGTTTTATATATATATTTATATAATTAATAAATACGAGGTGCGTTCAAGTCAAACCGGGAATTGTTTTTGTAAAGACAAAAAAAATGTTTTTCGAGTAGTCAAAATGTCATTTGTTTTTCGATTTAATCTCCTGCAACGTTTATGCACTTATGCCAGCGTTTAAGTAATGCTTGAAAAAAGGTGGATGTGGCAATACCTCATAGCCGAGTTGCTACAGATGGCACATAGTGCGGTGAACCGTATGATGTCGAGCGTTATCTTGCAGGAGCATGCGCCCTTTGTGATCAAACCATAGCGTTCTTTTCGCAGACGGTTATGCACATCACTCAAAATGCAATTTCGTGACAGGTGATGCGTTGATTTTCCAGGATAAGGCGTCTGGATTTTCACAGGAACGACTGGTGAGTTAAGAGTGTGGATCATTGCTCGCTGATGTACGCCCTTCTCTAAAATGTTTACAACATTCTAATGTCTTACTGCGGCTGGGTATCTCATCACCGTATTGTGTTGCAGTCTTCTGTAAATTTCCACAGGTTTCATGCCTTCTTTCGTAAGAAACTTCATCATAACTCGCTGTTCCATGCAAGCACTAACAGTGTTGTCCGCCATTTTGATGTATATGTCACGTGACTGGCAAATGGGCCTCCTGACAGTAATAGAGCACAAGTGACCCTAAGTAATGATAGTAGTTCTAGCACGCTATAACCCAGATAGAACTAAAACAAAAAGTCCCGCTTTGATTTCAACGCATCTCATATATATATATATATATATATATATATATATATATATATATATATATATATATATATATATATATATATATATATATATATATATATATATAATGTTTCGCCGGTGACAAAGACGCTCTTGCTGAATAGGAATTAAAAGCTACAGGTACAAATAGCTAGGCCTGATGGGAGAGTGTGTGCTGTATGGGTACTAGTCGAGTGCAAGCTTTGTTTGCAATACCAACATACCGGGTTGGAAATCGCTTCGTGTACAATTTGACTGGACATGTCGAGGATTCTTCTTCGCGTACAGAAATGATTATCAAAACTACCATAGTGCATCAACACATTTCAAACAAATACACACCTCCATACTCTGGCCAATACGGTATGATATTACCTAAAGGACTTCGGACTGGGGGTGAAAAGGCGGGCCTTCGCAAGTAAAATCCAGAAAGGCAAACCTTTATTCCAAAAAGAACAACACAGGTTTGATGGGTGAGCGCTTGGTCAGTCAGGTCATCCTATAACCGGTGAGTTCATAGAGGCACACATACAGACATCCTCACAACACCACCCCATCCCTCTCTGTTATGCGATCGCTCCTTGTGCCTCCTCTGGTCGGAGATCCGGCCATTCTTTTATGTTGTCCTCCCACCTCTTTTTTGGGACGGCCTCTTCGTCGTCTGCCCTGCACCTTTCCGTGCAGGATTAAATTTACAAGACTGTTTGATCTCGATATGTGCCCGTACCAAGCAAGTTTCCTTCGTTTGACAGTTGCCAAGAGGTCTTCAAAAGGCCCTAACGCTGTTGTAATTCTTCCTCTTATTTCCTTATCTGTAACTCAAACTGTGTACATGATGTTTAAATGTCTTCGGAAACATCTCATCTCCAATGCATGTACCCTCCGCTGCAGGTCAGCTGTAATTGTCCATGTCTCACAAGCTTAGAGAAATATTGACAGGACCAATATACGAATTAATCTAATTTTCGTGCATATAGCTAACCGTTTATCTTGCCAGATTGTGTTAAGCCGTGCAAGTTAAGCGCATAGTATAACAGTGTACATCCAGTGCAAACTTAGTTTTGTGATCGTACAAAGCTTTTATGTCAACTTTGTCACATTAACCTCGGCGTCAACCCGGCAGGCGTGCCGTATACGAGGAAGCCAACAATATTCTCTATGCGTCCCGATCTTTTGCAGTGGAGTACCAAAGTTATATCGTGAAATTTGTGCTGAATATTGTTATTTCCGGAATCACGCTTCTGCTGAGCCTCCACGATGGTTGCACTCTCTGTGATCTGAGCACCTGCAGGGATAATAGTTCGCCAGATGGTACGATCATCTCCAAGGAGAGGACACCAGCATTGAAGCATTTCTTAGACTGTAGTGTTGCTTCTTCCCTCCTGGTGAGCGTCTGCCTCTTTTGAGTTCACCGTCTAACAGCTGCTTGGAGATGCGCGCATCTGACATGAGATCAACATGTCCCGTCCATCTTAGCTGATCCAATTCCAGAAGTGTTCGGATGCTCAACATGTTAGTATTGCTAAGAATTTCAAAGTTAAGCCCTTTGTCCTGCCACGGAATCCTTAGCAGTCTACGCGGACAGCTCAAGTGAGCACACTAGAGGTTATGTCGTGAACATCACGATCGTCGCCTTTACTTTTCTAGATTATTCTGGCACCCAATTTTTGATGCTGGGTCGACACCAGATGCCGTTTTGCGATCCGACAAATTTCATATCTACTGACGACTAAACCCAGATCGCTCGGCTAAGATGCCTGTGCGCTACCGCGGGTATTATTTGTAGTAACCTTTCCCAGTTTCATTTTTCGTTTCGTGAATTGAATATCCCATGTTAAGTCAATTCGTCAAAGCGCTTATCGCCTAAAAATACATGCCATCCTAAAGGTCCGATGTCAATTACTGTTCTCGTGTTCTGTAATCCATGGAGAAGCCTGTTTCCAGTTTCTGAATCCACAATAGAAAAACTGGATTGGTGATTCATGTAGAACATTAAAGAAACTACAATCAAATCAATATACGCTTCCTGTTGAAGGAGAATACATTAGCCATTTTCTTTTATTTCATTACCAATTTAATCCTTTTATAATATCAATGAACGTGAACTTGTTCTCTTCTACTTCTTCTTTCTTCCTCTGTCTGCTTCTTTTTCTTCTTCTTCTGCTTCGGCGTTCGTTCTGAAAAGACGTCAAGACGCTGTGTCGTAGTTTACAGCGAGCCTGCGGGGAGGAAGACTAACGTCTGGTCAGGCAAAATATACTGATCAGACATGTTAGTCAGGGCCGGGCAAAATATACTGGTCAGACATGTTAGTCAGGGTCAGACAAAATATACTGATCAAACATGTTAGTCAGAGAAGGGCAAAATATACTGATCAGACATGTTAGTCAGGGTCAGGCAAAATATACTGATCAGACATGTTAGTCAGGGTCGGGCAAAATATACTGATCAGACATGTTAGTCAGGGTCAGGCAAAATATACTGATCAGACATGTTAGTCAGGGTCGGGCAAAATATACTGATCAGACATGTTAGTCAGGGTCAGGCAAAATATACTGAACAGACATGTTAGTCAGGGTCAGACAAAATATACTGATCAAACATGTTAGTCAGAGAAGGGCAAAATATACTGATCAGACATGTTAGTCAGGGTCAGGCAAAATATACTGATCAGACATGTTAGTCAGGGTCGGGCAAAATATACTGATAAGACATGTTAGTCAGGGTCAGGCAAAATATACTGAACAGACATGTTAGTCAGGGTAAGGCAAAATTTACTGGTCAGACATGTTAGTCAGCGTCGGGCAAAATATACTGAACAGACATGTTAGTCAGGGTAAGGCAAAATATACTGGTCAGACATGTTAGTCAGCGTCGGGCAAAATATACTGAACAGACATGTTAGTCAGGGTAAGGCAAAATATACTGATCAGACATGTTAGTCAGGGCCAGCCAAAATTTACTGATCAGACATGTTAATGATGGCCAGGCAAAATATACTGGCCAAGACCCTTATCTCTGTTTCCTAGTTTCCTCCTTGGAAACGGGTTGTTTTAATGGCTGTCTGGCAAACGAGAAGAGGTATCGACGTGATCTCCGTAGTAGTGAGCGACCCGCAGATGATGCCAAGCATGGTACAACTGACTAGAGGAACCTGGTCAACATTCATCAGCACACTCGGGATGTGAGGAAAGTTACGACAATCCTCCACTTAACGTCCTTTTAAGGGCGCACAAAAGAGTAGACCTGCTTATTGTGGGCATTGGAAATACTTCCCACTCCACAAATATACAAGCAGTATGTTCTACACTACACCCAAACAAGCAGTTTGTCCCACACTACACCCAAACAAGCAGTTTGTCCCACACTACACCCACACAAGCAGTATGTCCCACACTACACCCACACGAGCAGTATGCCCCACACTACACCCACACAAGCAGTATGCCCCACACTACACCCACACAAGCAGTTTGTCCCACACTACACCCACACAAGCAGTTTGTCCCACACTACACCTACACAAGCAGTATGTCCAACACTACACCCACACAAGCAGTATGTCCCACACTACACCCACACAAGCAGTATGCCCCACACTACACCCACACAAGCAGTATGTCCCACACTACACCCACACAAGCAGTATGTCCCACACTACACCCACACAAGCAGTATGTCCCACACCACACCCACACAAGCAGTATGTCCCACACTACACCCACACAAGCAGTATGTCCCACACTACACCCACACAAGCAGTATGTCCCACACTACACCCACACAAGCAGTATGCCCCACACTACACCCACACAAGCAGTATGTCCCACACTACACCCACACAAGCAGTATGTCCCACACTACACCCACACAAGCAGTATGTCTCACACCACACCCACACAAGCAGTATGCCCGAAAATAATGTGAAACAAAGGGAGACGTCTAACGACACACGTGGACTAAAGATAGATAATTGATTGGAATCAACGAATAACTTAATTGTGGACCAATATCGGTGGTTTGGCAACTTACAGACTTCATGACTGTGACACTGAGCCGAACAGAGAGTTGCGCATGTGAGAACTGGGGACGTGTGTGTCCAACCAACTATATGCATGAAAGATGCACTTCGGCATCTGCTGAGAGATAGTTTGAAGACCTACGGTTCTGCCGAGAATGCATTGATATCGATTGTGTATTACATAACATATAAAGGTTGTTATTACGAAAGTGTAACTGAGTTCGTCGAATAGGTGTAATCTATATTTTATGATTAAATAATTTGACTTGTCGAGCGAACCATCAATTACTGCAGGTTGTAACGGTGCCAAATAATCGTTTGATTAGACTGACCGCAGCTGGTGATATTAAACATAACAGAGGTGTAACCACATATTTGAAGGCCCCTGGTATAAGTTTAATTGATTTTCCTGAGCCTACCACACATTCAACACCTAATTATCTGCGAGAGCTAGAGGGCACAGGTACAACGGTGGATCTACAAGTGGCCCACGAAAGTTAGTAAATCGCTCACAAGTTGGAATACATGGCTGCGATGGGAAAATATATAAGAGCAGTGAAAACTGAAAACACCAAGACCAGACTGAAAGAAGTCAACATAGATCATCTTCACAACAGAAGGAAGACCCACATCATTTCATTTATCTAGTCAATTTTGTACTCTTTCATAAACATTCCATTTCATTCATCCTCGTTGTACACCTCCCTACAGTACGCCTTCACAATGTTTTATAAAATGCATGATGATGATTTGACATTTAAAGAAAAAAATAAAAATTTAAATAAAAATTTAAAAAATAAAGGGGGGGGGGGGGGGGGGGGGGATATATATAGATAGATTTAAATCAATAAATAAATAAAAGGCTCCGGATCAATTATGAAGGAAAATAAATATATTCCACAATGGTCCCAGGAAAACAATTGTGCATATTTTGCCTCAGAAACTCGACAGGGTAAACCGAGGAACACAAGAAAATGAAATTAGCAACCAAATACCTAGGAAGGACAACGAGAGGATCATCTAATAGCGAAGAACAACTGGAGGAACATCACGGATACACCAGGTTAGGTACAAACAGATACACACACGCATCCAAGCACTGGTTCATGCGTCTTAATATCGCCCAGGTTGACTACGGTCTGGGGTGGAATAGGCGCGCCTCCGCCAGTAGAAACTAGTGAGGCAAACACATCAAATTTAAAAAATTTAAAAAATAAAATCGGTTGCTACCTGTGCAATGGCGGGCTCCGGTAACGGATTAAATAAGGATTTGACAGAGCACTCATGATTAAATAAGGATTTGACAGAGCACTCATGATTAAATAAGGATTTGACAGAGCACTCAGTCCAGTTTGATAGACCACCGGAAATAAGCCATCAGGACCGATCATTCGTCTTTGTTTTGTTCTTTGATATTTTCTCCCCCTTATTCTTCCTTCTCAATCTCCCGCTGTCAAGAACTGAAAATGGCTTTGCAAGAAGCAACATGTAGTCCGGAGAACGCTACATTTTTGTTTAGTTTTACATCATATTTGAATCATATTTTAACAACTCTAGGGAATCCTCGACACGTGCACCAGGCCTTCCGCACATCATCGACAAGGATGATGTTGGAGGTCCACATCGACAGCGATGGACAGCTATTATTAATCGATGTATGCGCTGGAGATTTGATTGACTAATCACATGATGTCATCCCAAATGGTTTATGATACCAGATGGTGCCAGTGGTAACTGTATGTAGTCGGAAAAAAATATTTTTCTTTGATACGAGGCGCGGCCCGTGATAATTATTACAGTGGCTAATTTTTAAAATTTTCTACAACTAAATAAGTTGAGGGGGGCGGGGGGGGGGGCGGGGGGGGGGGTGGGGGTCGGACTGCTTAAGTGTGGAGGAGAGACTCTACTTGCAGGGATAGGCGAGTTGAGTGAGCAGACTCGATGGGGCAGGAGATGGACAGGGTGATTGGCCGGTTGGAGGAGAAACACGTCTGGGCTGAGAGTGAGCTTGGAAGGAGAGAAAGTTGAAGAGATGGACAGGTTGAAGGGTACAATAGGAAGGAGCAGCCAGATTGAGTGGTAGCTAGACTGTTGTTTTTTTTTGTGTTTTTTTTTTAATTATCTGTTTTCATAATTGTCATGTGCAGCGTCGGATTATAATGTGCGCGAAGTGTGTGCATATCTGTGCAAATACATTTCTAATATGTGTATATGCCTCTCTGTTTTATCCATCTACCTCATTTTGAACTTTAGAAAATTTTGAAAATTATTTCTTCCCTCGCTTTAACTGCCTTTATTGTCTCCATATGTATATATGTATGTGGTTGTACTACAAAGATTGTTTGTACACGTACATGTGGTCTTTTCGGGTTTAATCTCAAACAGCTAATCTGGGATCAAGATGCTGAGCAGCGCATGAGCTGCAGTGGTCAGCGACCCATAGCTGACTGCTAGCGTCAGGGCCAGCGAACCAGAGCTGCCAAGACCCTTCTACACCTCCACACGGTGATCCTGGATAACAGGCTGCAGCAGGTTAGACTGGCTAAGGAGAAGGGATCGAAGAGGGAATGCTAACCAGGTACTCAAAAAATTCTTGCTGAAGTCGGATGTGTTGGACCGAAATGTGCATATATCGCAGTCAAGCTGTAAACTACGACACAACGCATTCCGTTCTCTGGACAACATGCTGCTACTTAAGCCCTTTCAGGGTTTGATAGCGGGAGATTGAGAACAAACGAAGAAGAAGAAGAAGAAGAAAAAGAACTCTAGTCTGAATATCACATAGCCTGACCTTCTATTTCCCCACAAATCACTTCTGTGAGTCATAGCACTTAATTAAGCATGTCTAGAATCCGTTGTGCAACCCTTTCTCTATATCACTCTCAATGTCCCCTATCAGTTTCGCTGTTCTTGTGTGTTAGTGTCATTGTGAGCTATTCTGATAAATAGAGGTCACGTCAATGGAAGATCAAGAAAGGTAATCCAAAATGGCGTCTGATTTTCCTAGTTGTTGTTGTTTCGAATGCCCACAATGAGTAGGTTACTCGTATGTGCGCCCTGTCCACGAGGTGGAGACAGGATCTGCACCACGTCTTTGGGCCGTTCTTGTACTCTAGGGCGAAGGACACACAGATTCAAGCGGCTTTTGGCTACCTGGCTTCAGGCAATCTTGCCTGATTGAATACCAGAATTCAAGTCAATACGGATAGGCACGCACGCACGCACACACACGCACGCACGCCCGCAAGCAAGCAACCTAATCCCTATTCGATGTTTGAGTACGCATGCCCTCTGTGCATGCCCTCCTTGGTGCTAACCAATCGGCAACCAATTTACTCACAAAGTGTCGTGTGTAGCCGTGGCTAGAAACAATCCCAAACCTACTGGTGATGTCAGCAACAGATGCTACTGGCTGCAGGAGATTACCAATGTCTGTTATGATGTTGGCAGGGTATGCAGGGATCTTTTTTCTTTTGTTTGTTTCGCGTTCGCCTTATTTCACTAATCCCCGAGGCGGTGTGCGTTGCACTGTGGTTTTTATTTTGCGCCTGTCGGCCCAGTGCATCCGACTTCAGCATGTATTTTATGTAATGATCTGCTTCCTCCTGCATTTTCTCAGGGTTTGCTTCTCCGGGGTAACGGCCGGTGCTGTGATGGGAATCGAACCCAGGACCTTCGGGTTGTGAGCCGTGCCACTTAACCACTAGGACACGCGTCCCCTTATACCGGGATCTAATTACAATAATCTCCTATAATGCATACTGGCTAACAATTAGATCCCCGTATGATGTTATTGATGGAAGTAGAGATTTATTTTAGCTCTCCAGGGGAGATCATACACAAATCATAGTAGAAAAAACCATTGAATGAAAAACATCTCTAGACGCAAATTTTATGAAAAGACATTTGACATTGTGAATCAAAGTACGCTACGGCAATTGATGAGACACTATATGATACATTATGGGTCAAGATGGCGCCGGACATGGTCGCAGTCGATTTCCCTCTTGATAAAACGGTGTTTTGTTTGTGTTATCTATGATAACTCTCGGACTATTAACGTGATTCATGGATATAAATGTGCCGACTTGTGAATTAAGCATACTAATGTGAAAGAAGTGATGCAACGAAGTATATAGCAGTGTATTTTTAGTCGTGAAAGGCAGACTAATGTGTACAGTTTCGATGGGACACAGCGTGGCCGAAACTTGACCCGGTCAAAAGCTAGTGTCGCTCCGTGCTGTATCGTGACCCAGATAACGAAGCATGAGCACTGAAACGAAGGAGGTCATCCTGACCCCGTCAAACATACGGTACTTCAGAAAGGAGCTCATCGCGCTTCGATCAGCACACTACGTCCCTTCAAACTCAGATCTAACCGAGGAGGCATCGGAACTCACAAGTATACAATCAAGGCGAAAGACCAGAGGAACGAGAGGTGGAAGAAGAATACACAAACAAATGCACTCAGAAACAGATACCTCAAAGCTCCACCCCAGCGATAAAAGAGAAGGGAAGGGCTACCGAGAAAATGAGGCACACGCTGACACCATACTGTCTGCATCCGAACCCTTCACTAGAAGTCTTGACAATGTTTTGCCTCTAGAACATGTTGAGTCCGGACGAGAGAGTGAGGAAGATCCTGCGCACATCTCCCTCACTATAAACACATTGCGCAACTCACGACATCACCCTACAGATCACACCCTGACTAGCAGCTCGCAACTGGCAGGGCCCCAAACTGCAGCGGCGGAACAGGCAGAAAACGATCACGAAAACTACCTATCACGCTTGCAACATGGAATGTCCGCACGCTACTGGACAACACCAAAGCAAACAGACCCGAACGACGGACAGCACTGATCGCCAGGGAACTGGCTAGATACAACATCTGTATAGATGCCCTGAGCGAGACACGACTGGCAGAGGAAGGGCAGATCACAGAAGAAGGCGCTGGTTATACTTTCTTCTGGAGCGACCACAGCAAAGAAGAACACCGTGAAGCTGGAGTTGGCTTTGCCATCAAGACCAACATGGTCGACAAGCTTACAAGCATGCCCAGAGGAATTAATGACCGCCTGATTACACTGCGTCTCCCCCTAATAGGAGGGCGCCATGCAACACTTATCAGTGCATACGCACCCACAATGACAAATCCTCAGGAAACAAAAGATAAGTTTTATGAGGACCTTGAGGCGCTCATCGCTGCAGTCCCCAAATCTGACAAACTGGTCATCCTCGGTGATCTTAACGCTAGGGTTGGCAGAGACCATACAGCCTGGGAGGGGGCCATTGGCAGACATGGTATCGGAAAATGCAATAGTAACGGACTGCTCCTTCTGAGGACATGTGCCGCAAATGAACTACTCATTACAAATACAGCTTTCCGACTTCCTGTCCGAAATAGAACCACATGGATGCACCCAAGGTCCCGCCACTGGCACCTTATTAGCTACATTATCATCAGACGTAGGGATCGAGCGGATGCTATGGTAACGAAGAGCATGTGTGGTGCAGAATGTTGCACCGACCATCGACTTGTCATTGCCAAGCTAAACTTCATGATCCAGCCAAAATTGCGCCCCCAGGGAAAGAAACTACCGATGAGGCTAAATGTCTCTCAGCTGAAATAGGAACCCACGAGAGGAGGCTTCCAGGAAGAGCTTGAGGGTAGACTATCTGAGCTTCGTTTTGAAAATAACGACATCGAAGAGAACTGGGCATCATTGAGAAACACACTCTACGATACAGCTGTTAAACACATTGGCCCACTCACGCGCAAGCATAAGGACTGGTTTGATGAGAACGATCTGGAAATCCAGGGCCTTCTCGATGCAAAACATGAAGCGCACAGGGAATACCAGAGGGACACACCATCTCCGGCAGCAAAAGCTGCCTTCAATACTGCTCGCAAAGCTGTCCAGACCAGGCTTATAGAGATGCAAGAATCCTGGCTCAGCAAAAGAGCTGACGAAATTGAGATGTTCGCCGAGCGTCATGACACCAAACGGTTTTACGAGGCACTGAAAGCTCTCTACGGCCCGCAGCCCTCTAGTAATACTCCAGTTCGCAGTGCGGATGGGGTACTGCTAACAGATAAGGTTCAGATTCTAGACAGATGGGCCCACCACTTCTGCAAAAAACTAAACCACCCATCGTCCATAAATGAAGAGGCCATCCGGCGAATGCCGCAGGTGGACCTGAACCTAGCGTTGGATGAAGTCATTACTGAGGAGGAAGTCGACAGGGCAATCAGTTCACTATCTATAGGAAAAGCTCCAGGAGCTGATGCAATACCAGCAGAGGTATATAAGACAGCTGGCCCATCCCTCACCAGAAGGATCACTGAACTCTTCTGTCACATGTGGGCTGAAAGAAAAATTTCGCAGGAGCTAAAGGACGCCTCAATCGTTCACCTGTACAAAAGAAAAGGCAACCGTCAGGAATGCGACAATCATCGTGGAATATCGCTACTCTCCGTAGCAGGCAAGATCCTAGCTCGCTTACTGTTAAACAGGCTCAACAAACACCTTGAACAAAGCCACCACCTCCCAGAAAGCCAATGTGGATTCAGAGCCGGAAGAGGAACAGTGGACATGATTTTTGCCGCTCGCCAAGTACAAGAGAAGTGTCGAGAACAAAATCAGGCCTTGTACACCACATTTATTGATTTGACAAAGGCATTTGAAACAGTTAACAGAGGAAGGCTGTGGATGATAATGTCTAAGTTTGGCTGCCCCAACAAGTTCATAACAATGGTAAAACAGCTACACGATGGCATGTATGCTCGTGTACTGGACAGCGGTGCAATCTCTAAAACGTTTCTAGTATCAAACGGAGTAAAACAAGGATGTGTACTCGCCCCGACTTTTTTCAGCATGATGTTCGCGGCCACGATGACAGACGCCTTCAGATCATTGGAGCTTGGAATATCCATAAAGTACCGCACAGATGGCAAATTACTCAATTCCAGAAGAATGAAGGCCAAAACCAAAGTGGCTGGCGACATAATCAGGGAACTTGTATTTGCTGACGACTGCGCTCTAATGAGCAACTCAGAACTGAACATGCAGGTTGGAATGGACCAGTTCTCTGCCGCATGCAAAAATTTTGGCCTGACCATAAATGCCAAAAAGACAGAGGTCATGTACCAACCAGCACCAGGCATGTCGTACACAAAACCAGAGACTACAGTCATCGGGCAGACGTTGAATGCCGTAGACAAATTCACATATCTGGGCAGCACGCTGTCAAGATCTGTCAGCCTAGACGATGAGGTCCCAAGCAGAATAGCAAAGGCCAGCACAGCCTTTGGTAGAATGCGCTCGATGGTCGGGGCACGTCATGGCATCAGCGTGAAGACCAAACTCAAAGTCTACCGTGCAACCATCATTCCAACCCTACTATACACTTGCGAAAGCTGGACTGTATACTCTGGACATGCAAGGAGGTTAAACCACTTCCACACAGGTTGCCTGAGGCGAATATTCCACATCCGATTGCAAGATCGTGTCACTGACATCGAGGTTCTCTCGAGGGCTAACATGCCCAGCATCCATGCACTGCTAGAAAAAGCACGACTAGGATGGGCCGGACACCTCGTCCGTATGTCAGACGAGCGGCTCCCAAAGCAGCTTCTCTACGGCGAGCTGAGAGAGGGATGGCGGGAGAGAGGGCGCCCAAAGAAACGTTTTAAAGACGGTCTGAAGGATTCACTAAAAAGTTGCCAGATAGACATCGACACATGGGAATGTCTTGCGCAAAACAGATCTGACTGGAGAAGCGCAGTCAAATCGGGTGTAGCTGCCGGTGAAGACGACCGTGTTGTGAAAGCCCAGAGCAGACGCGAGACGCGGAAATCCCGAGCAGCGGGAACACCATTCCCTTCTACAAACCTCGTGTGCCCGATATGTAGCAGATGTTTTCGTGCTCGCATTGGCCTGTTCAGCCACATGCGCACCCACACCCAACAGGAAAATCTGTGACAAGGATGATGTCGGCGGTCCTCATCGACAACGATGGACAGCTATTATTATATGATACAAGAGAAGTGCATAACCCTCATACAGAATACGTACGGAGATACGGTTAATAGAGTGGTACACGAAGGATTGTGTAGCCTAGTGGACAACGAGTTGGCTTGTTAAGATTGGGATTACAGCGTGTCAGGGTTCGAAATCACGGATGGACAGACACAAATCCCTCTCCTGGTATGACCGCCTTTCCAGTCCACCCAGCTGTAAATGGATACCTGGCATATCAATTGAGGAAGGTATAAACAAGAAGAAAGGGAACTGGACTCCACCTCAAACAGGCAACGGCTTAGTACTTGCGGAGTTATCTGATTCCCTGACAATACTTGTCTCCCCGGGACTGACCTTCACCTGTATCGGAATGAGCAATGGCTGACATCAATCGAAGGAAAAATAACTGGTATTTCAGGAGACGCTTTTGTCACAATTGGAGGACCTGGACTACGCAGATGATCTGGTTCTTTTGTTACACAGTCATGGTGAAATGCAAGAAAAACGTGATAAGGTAAAAAAAAAACAATCGGCCAAATTGGGACTGAATAAATTAAGTTTCACACTCAAGTTAGAATATGCAACGCCAGTGTCAGGTCGATGCTGTTGTATTAAGCGGAGACATCGAAAATAACCATGACAACACGACAAAGACTCCAGTCCTTCATTAACAGACACCTGGGAAAGATAATGGGCATAAAGTAGCAGTACATGGTCAGGAATGAAGACTTATAGGTAAAGTGTCAAACAGCAGCTACTGAAACAACACATTAAGCTAAGAAAATTAGGCTGGATAGGACATACGCTGCGGAAGGCATAGTCCAACATAGCCAGACAGGCTCTTACATGGAATACTAAAGGGAAGAGAGCAACAGGTAGACCCAAGAATACATGCAGAAGTGAAAGCGAGAAGAAATTCAGATTCAAATGATAACTCTTGGAGAGAGACAGAAAGAGTAGCACAAGACTGTGAATGATGAGGCGACGTTGTCAACGACCTATGAACTGTGAGGAGTGGCGGGCTTTGATTGATTGATTAATTGATTAATTTATTGATTAATTGAAGGATGTATATTTTTTTGCGTTCGCCTTTATTTCTCTTATCCCTAAGACGGTGTTGCGTTGCACTGTGGTTTCTATTTTGCGCTTGTCGGCCCAGTGCATCTGGCTTCAGCATGTATTTTATATAAGGGTCTGCTTCCTCCTGCATTTTCTAAGGGTTTGCTTCCCCGGGGTAACGGTCGGTGCTGTGATGGGGATCGAACCTAGCACCTTATGATTGTGAGCCATGTCACTTAACTACTAGGCCACGCCGTCCCCACTGAATGATGTATGTTATCAACGGTACTATTCAACATATATTTCGAACACATTATGCGGGAGACAATCTAGAATTATATAATAATATTAATAATAATGTTCGCTTAGACGTCTGAGGCCCGTTGCGTCGGTCGGTCACAAAGATGACCCACAGCTAGAGCGTGGTTCCAGGCCTCGTGCAGGGCCGAAGGAGGAGGTTCCTACTTGCTGGATACATACTGTTCGGGGGGGTTGGTTCACTTCTGTGCCTCCATCTGGTCGAGGAAAGCCTTTTGGCGCTGAAGAACGACTTGTGAAGTATCTTGTGGGCCGGAGTTTCATGGTCCATCCGTAGAACATGGCCGAACAAAGAAACTCGGCGCCGATCAATTGTTTTTAAGATTTGGCGGAGGCCTGTTTTAGCAGAGACCTTTACGTTGCGAATATAGTCATCCACCGGATGCCCAGGATACTCCGCTGGTTGCGCATGTGAAAGGCTTCCAGTCTCGACATGTCATATTTCAACAATGTCCAGGTTTCGGGGCGGTAAATCAGGACTGGAACCCCGCAGGGATGCGGATTTTTGTCCCAATGGACATCTTACCAGTAGTCCACACACATCGGAGGTCGTGCATAGCAGACGCAGCTAGTCTGATCCGTCTTGACCTAACGGGACCGCTGCGCCGTCGGATAATATCATGCTACCGAGACAGATGAATTCGTTGGTGCCCTCCGCAATGAATTATAGAACAACCATAACGATCAATGATCGACCTCTCTACAATCTACGTTTTGCTGACAACATCGATCATTTAACTGGATCCGAGCTAGAACTTCAGGAACTTACCACAAAATTGGAAACAAGTTATGAAAACATGGAATAGAAATTAACACAGAAAAAAAGCAAGAGAATAGACATCACAACGAGGCTTCTACAAACATCATGATGAATTACTACAACCTAGAAGTTCATTCTTTTAAACAGTTAGCGTTCTGTATATGTTGTGACGGAAGATCAAATAAAGAAATTCCAGAGTAGTAAGATGGCCGCGCCTTAGGGGCTATGCTCTCGACTCGCTCCGGTGTTTGTGTCGAATTTTCAAATGTTTGGTGGGTCCTTTTCCGATTATATTTCACAACCTAGAAGTTCATTATTTATACAGTTAGCGTTCTGTATATGTTGTGACGGAAGATCAAATAAAGAAATTCCAGAGTAGTAAGATGGCCGCGCCTTAGGGACTACGCTCTCGACTCGCTCCGGTGTTTGTGTCGAATTTTCAAATGTTTGGTGGGTCCTGTTCCGATTATATTTCACAACCTAGAAGTTCATTCTTTTAAACAGTTAGGGGCATGCATATGTAGTGACGGAAGATCAAATAAAGAAATTAAAACAAGTCTCGAAATGGCTGCAGCTGCTTTGTCAAGACAGAATAAATAAACATTAGAGCTGGAGTGAAAGGAAGTTATATAAATAATTAGTTATGTCTGTTCTTGCGTACGGATGTGAGATTTGGAATTGACTCCTGGTATAGAAAGAAGGATACAAGCTTTTGAATATAAATGCTACAGAAACATTTTGCACACCTCTTATGAAGAACATAAAGCGAATAACTCTGTGAGAGATCAAATAAATTCCCTGACAGGTCACCGGGAACCACTTCTGTCAGTAGTAAGAGGTCGAAAACTGAGATGGTTTGGGGCATGTAAAGGAACAAAACTCCATCTCAACAATAATATTGCAAGGAACAGTGAGACCCAGTGGTCTCGAGGTAAGGTGTTCGCTTCGGGTGCTGGATGTCGCGGGTTCAAATCACGGTGGAGACCGAGATTTTTTCACGTGGATCATCCGGTAAATATTTACCCCCGATCTCTGAGTAGTGAGATCGGACACCCGTGTTCAGTGGCGCGCACGTTAAAAATACCTTGGCAGTCGGACATCGAAAAAACTGAGGATAGAGAACTATGTCGGAGCTGAGACAAAAGCTGTGGGGCACCGCTCCGACCTGGTGGAAACTACAGACTTCATCATGGCTATTGGCCCACAGATATAGATAGCATGACCAAAAGATCCTGAACGCAAAAAAAATATTTGTTTAATGTTTTTTTAAATATGTAAGACTTTGTGTGTTTTAATGTTCCAACCATGACATGCCTAAGACCCTAACCGCTTTAAGGTTTATTAGTTGACCTTCTATTGCAAGTCAATAGTTTGATGAGTAGGAATATTTAAAATGCTCTGCGTGGGTGGTCCTGTCCGTAAAACAACACAGCAAAGACCAAAATCTATACCTGAATATAAATAAACCAGGATAATGAGCACTGACCAAATCTAAAAGCATACCAGAACAACAGGAAGTGTGAGTACATCTGCTCAATTATAAGTAACAATAAAGATTGCCTGAAGGAAGTCAGACAGAATGGCTATGGCAATACACCGATTGAATAAAATGAGAAACTTATGGCAGAATTATAATAAAATTGCGAACATAAACATCCTGCGAACTTGCGGCAACTTACCCTGTGGCAACGTACGGATGTGCAACTGTGACCATCGCACACACACTTATGAAAATTATTAAATCTTTTGTATAAAAAATGCTACAGAAGGGTGCTCAAAATTCAATGGATAGCGAAAATGCCAAATGCAGATATCCCACAGGAACTGGATATCGAGGAAAATTGATTAGGGAACAATATCTTGTCCAGAAAGCTAAAATATTTTGGCCACATCAAATGTCATAATGGATTGGAGAGAACGATACTGTGGGGGTGGGGGGGCATGGTGCCTGGAAAGTAGGGCAGAGGCAGGCCGAGGAGAAGATGAATACAAGACATCACGGAGGTCCTGAAGATAACGACTTACAGATCGGTTGTTGTGAGAGCGACGCCCTGCAAAGAACATGCTACATGATGATGATGATCAGGAGGAGGAATATTTAATTAAATGGGATATTCGGCAACGCGTCAAATATTCTGTGTATCCCTCCTCAACAACGCTTCACACTGAAAAAGATCAGAAGTCAAGCCAAGTTATTCTGATAATCCAATCTTAACACTGCGTTTCTCATGGTGCACCATTTGGTCCACCCCAGGGAGCCACGCTATACGCATGTCTTGAGTGGTCAGGTGAAAATTACAACCTGTGGCGATATTTCCAGAACAAACCTACGACTGGCTCAGTGTTCAGCACAAAGTCCTTCTGAAACTTGTCCACATTGTCGGACCTGGTTGCTGATTTTTTCAAAGACATATTTACTTCGTCGCATCCAAATGGTACTCGTGCTGAAAGAAAAAGGTCCACTGAAACCTTCCAATCATGTTGTAAATGGGAAGAATGGAGAGTTGTGCATGGGGCAAGCAGTCGTGTAATTTTATTGATGATGTTCGAAACTACTTTTGATGAGTTGCGCTTTTTTTCCATTTTGACGTTTCTTTGGTAGCCGGTTACAGTGGCTCTTTCTACATCTCTTGACGAACTTGAGAAGGTGGACTAGGGTTCTCGTGCTTGTATTGTAATCCGAAACTTCTCAGTAAGCTCACCACTATGGGGATTACTGTGACGATCCCCACCTCGTTATCCAGGCTGCTCCACACAGCCTGTTTCCAGGCGCACGACATGGGCGTGAGGCGGGAGTCTTGATCTGTATGTTGCCCGTAACACGAGACGTACCTACCGGAGAAGGTGGGCTGGGGTTCTCATGCGTGTAGTGCAATCCGAGGGTCCTCATTTAGCTCTCCACTATGGGGATCATTGTGGCGATCCCTACCTTGTTAGTCAGGCTACTCAATCACAACTTGTTGCTAGGTAACGACGTGGACGCGAGGTAGGGTCTTGATCAATAAAGTCAATGTTTGTGCCATAGTAGTTACACTACTGTTGGGGAATGAAGTTGTTAGAGACTTTAGTAAAGGTTTGTCCAATAGTAGTTACACTACTGTTGGCGAATGAAGTTGTTAGAGACTTCAGTAAAGGTTTGTCCAATAGTAGTTACACTACTGTCGGGGAATGAAGGTATTAGAGACTTCAGTAAAGGTTTGTCCAATAGTAGTTACACTGCTGTTGGGGAATGAAGTTGTTAGAGACTTCAGTAAACTAAGCCACAGCCTGTATGAGGTAGGGCAGCTAGTTCATTTCCTCGCTGCCTGTTACCTCTCCACCCCACCCCCTCACAACACCTCACTAAAGCCGCGGCTTAGGACAATCCAGTCTCCAGCACTGTATGGGAATAAATTAAGATGGCCGCGCCTTAGTGACTAGGCACTCAACTCGCTCTGGTGTTTGTGTCAAGCTTTCAAATGTTTGGTGGATTCTGTTCGGATTATATTTCACAACTCCTTCACCAGTTGGTATCAAGGACTTTATTCTGTGGAATTGATGTGCTTTCAATCGGTTATCTTGTTTATTATTCTACGTTTCGCTGCATTTCATACCTGGCTCAAGCCGTAGGAGACGAGCTCATGACGGAGTTCAACATTCCGTTTAACTGCACACCAGAATTCAGTCCAAATAATCACTAATCGAGGACCTTTCTACTCGGACCGAAGCCGACATTCTCCTGATCGGAGGTTACATGATATCTCTCCCAACCTCGTATTCTCCCCAACCTCGTATTCTCCGCACAACAAGTGTCACGCTGAATAATCAGAAGCCTCGACGGCGGGACACGTAAAAACAGGGAGTTTGACACGGGTAGACCCAGAAAGCTTGACACAAACATTAGTCTAACACAATCATCGCGGCTCTCATACCAAGACTGCGGAGTACATGGCTCTACCTAGGGAATATGTAGGGATTTCGGTCGACACACTGCGATTGAACACAGCCCCCGCAGTTGGACATGGTAGTGGTCGATCGACGCAACGGTTCTTTGGCGCCTTTGCGAACATTATTATTATTATTTGAAGGGGACGGCGTGGGCTAGTGGTTAAGTGACACGGCTCACAACCCGAAGGTTAATCCTAATCACAGCACCGGCCGTTACCCCGGGGAAGCAAACCCTTAGAAAATGCAGGAGGAAGCAGACCCTTACATAAAAATACATGCAGAAGTCTGATGCACTGGGCCGATAGACGCAAAATAAAAATCACAGTGCAACGCATACGGCCTTGTGGAATAGATAAATAAGGCGAACACAAAAAAAAAATGTTTTAAAACTATTATTTGAAGCCATCTTTATCTTTGCTTACCCCCAGCTCACAAAAGAGGTGATCCTGCACAAAGAAGTCTTCAATACTTTATCCTTACCCCCAAAGACTCAATGCACTTGTATTTTTACTGATTGAACGTCCGTTCTTCCAGCATTTGAAAAGATACCGAACAATGTAGACCTGATCTTATCCCTACATCTCTAGTCCCCGACCACAGAATGACCTCCCATGTCCTCACAGTACTTGTGCAGTAGATTTCTGGACACTGAAGCACATCTGGTAAAGATAAGGCAGGCAGATTAGCATATAAGAGATCAACACAAGAGCATCAACAGCTCTACAAACAGCGAAACTACTCAAAAGAACAGCAAACAAATGAACCGGGCTGAAGAGATTACCGCATTTCAGATGGCGGCACAGCGAAAGATGAATCAGCAAACTCATAGGATACGATATCGAATGAGGTTCGAGCAAACCGGAACGCAACAGAGGACGGAACAGAAGTGTGTACAACCAACGTGCTGCAGGAACCATCAATACCCGTTGCATTCGCCATTTACTGAAAGAGACTGAGCAGCCACTGGTTTGCCAGGAGTGCAGTGAAGTCGTTTCCTATGTACAGAACAGAACATAACAGAATCGGTCTGGGGAACACGGGAAGGGAGGTCTACAGACAGACAAGCCCCAATCAAAATGACAGTATAAATCAACTCACAAGGCAGGATCAGAGCACCATTGTCCTGTAGAGAACCCAACACGGCACATTTAACTTGCACCGGAACAAATTCTCCTTCTTCTTCTTCGTTTGTTCTCAAACTCCCGCCACCAAGCCCTGAAAAGGGCTTTGCAAGAAGCAGGATATTGTTTGGAGAACGGAATGCGTTGTGTCATAGCTTTCAGCTCAACAGCGATATTTGCGCTTTTCGGTCCAACACATCATCCCAGCTGGATTTTATTTGGTACCGGTTCAGCCTTCCCTCTTCGATCACTTCTCCTTAACCAGTCTGCTCTGTTGCAGCCTGTTATCCAGGATCACTGATTGGCAGCTCTTCTTCGCTGGCGCTGACCCATGCAATCAGCTCTGGTTCGCTGGCCCTGACGGATGTTGTCAGCTTTGGGTCGTTGGCCCTGACGCATGCAGTCAGCTCTGGTTCGCTGGCCCTGACTGATGCAGTCAGCTTTGGGTCGCTGACCGCGTGCAGCTGATGCAGTTCTCAGCACCTTAATTCCAAACAGAAACCAACCACAGAGTTTCAACTGTGTATATAACTACGTACAAACCGTTCATCATCATCTCTTTGAGTGCTCGACACCCAACAAGGCTCAGACCATTCTTCTTCTCCCAAAACAAGATAATGACCCATTTTGTATGGCACTAAACAGCAGCTAAAAAACTATCCATCTATCTATCTTCAGTCCACTTATGTCATTAGACGTCGTGGGAAGGTCCAACTTTATTTGTTTCTTTTTATTTGGCAGGTTAACATCCACTGGTGACTTGCCAGGTCAATCCCATCATCTGTTAGCCCCTGGAATATATGATCGCCTATTTTTGAAACAAGTAGAGGTCGAAGCGTTAATTAGAGCAAGGTAGACCTGCAGCCTGTGAGGCGCCATATAAGCCGCTCCGCTAACCACATAACCAATACCTGTTGTTATGGCCACACAGTCCCATTTTTGTGACATAATCTCTGTGGGGCGGGAATCCCTAGAATAATTTGAGTAGATTTTAAACTTGTTTTTTGCCCTTTTATCTGCTAACAAAACTAATTAATGTAACTACCATTACATAGCACTAGGCCGAAGGGTGAGAGCCCGTACGCTGTTGGATCAGTAGCAACAACAACAACAACAACCCTGACAGGAGTAAATGCTGTGGAACCACCTTCGATTTTGCTACCTTACAGGAAGTTTAACCCCTGTGCAACGAAGCCTCAACACAGTATTCCCAATAGCGGTATTTCCTACTGCTCTGACATTATCTTAACAAAGCTCTCGACATTAACAAATTCTGTAACTTCACTGCCAGCCTGTGTCGGCCATAACTGATTATTGTAAACACGTTCTCCAAAAATGGCCCCAGCTCCACAACAGGCGTTTTAATTTCAGGCTCACTGGGAGCAGCTGTTGCAGCCTTGTCTGGCAGGTGTGGGTTTGATTTTCATCCATGTTACAAGACGGTGTTCTCAAAATGGAATTCACTTTAGAAATGCGCATAGACAGAATGTATGTTTTTTTCCCTTTCATTTAATATTAAGTTAACATCAATTTAACAACAATTTAAAAAATTAGCAATCTAACAAATTAAATTAATATCAATGGGGACGGCGTGGGCTAGTGGTTAAGTGAAACGGCTCACAACCAAAAGGTGCTGGGTTCGATCCCCAATCACAGCACCGGCCGTTACCCCGGGGAAGCAAACCCTTAGAAAATGCAGGAGGAAGCAGACCCTTACATAAAATTCATGCCGAAGTCGGATGCACTGGGCCGACAGGCGAAAAATAAAAAGCCTTGGAGAATAGAGAAATAAGGCGAACGCAAAAACAAAAACAAAAAACATGGATGAAGGAGCAGAGGAAGAACAAAAAAACTAGATAATATTCCTTCAACTTCTCTATTGCCCTTTCTATCATGACATCCATCAGTGAACGTCAAAAATACTCAGGAAACCTACACTAAAATAAATCCAGCAACATAACCAGCCAGGACTTTAATTGGACACTACAGGATACATGGAGAGTCAACAGGCCAAGAAATACACGCAAGGAGAGCAGTTGATAAGGCCATCAGAGCCGGAACCGCCTCACGGGCCGAGATAAAGAGGACGCCCAAAATAGACATTGATGGCTGGCAACAGTTGAGAATGTTTTATTTGGCAAGAATTAAAAATTATTAATGAATCCAGACTAAAATGGATCGTAGCCATGCTTTATTTTTCTCCCTTCTGTGTTCTGTTATCTAAAGTTATTGTTTTGACTGATAAGCTAACAGCGCTGGCCATAACAGTCGCTTCTTCATTTGGGAACTTGTGTTTTAACGTTTTCTTCTTCTTCTTCTTCTTCTTCTTCTTTCTTCTTCTTCCTTCTCTTCTTCTACGTCTTCTCTTTCTTCTACTTGTACTTCTTATACCACCTCCGTCTTCATCTTTCTTTTTCTTCTTCTTCTTCTTCTTTCTTCTTCTTCTTCTTCTTTCTTCTTCTTCTTCTTTCTTCTTCTTTTTCTTCTTCTTCTTCTTTCTTCTTCTTCTTCTTTCTTCTTCTTCTTCTTCTTCTTCTTCTTTCTTCTTCTTCTTCTTCTTCTTCTTCTTCTTTCTTCTTCTTTTTCTTCATCTTTCTTCTTCCTTCTTCTTCTACCTTCTTCCTTCATCGTTTTCTTCAACCAACTTCTTCTTCTCTTATTCTTTCTTCTCCCTTCTCCTTTCTTCTTCTTCGTCTTCATCTTCTTCTTCTTCTTTTTCTTCTTCTTTCTTCTACTTCTTCTTCTATTTGTTTGTTTGTATGCTGTCAGACGTATACTTGAATTTGTTTAAAGAAAGGTGCGGTCATCCTGGTTTATTTTCTCACTCTCTATCTCACTCTCTCTCCCTCTCTCTCTCCCCCCTCTCTCCCCCTCTCTCTCCCTCTCTCTCCATCTTCACACATGGATATTCATGCCTATATCTTAGTCTCTCTCTTCCCACATGAATACGTTTGCCTATATCGTATAATCTCTCTCTTCATACCTGAATATGTGTATATTTATCGTATAATCTTACCCTGTCTTCCCATTTGAATATGTATAATTATATCGTATAGTCTTACCCTCTCTTTACATTGTAATACGTATGTATATACCATGTAGTCTCCATGAACTTAGAGGAAATAACAAACGACCAATCCATTTGAGCTTACACCGTTATGTTACTTGTGACTCCTGTCACCGATTTGGGAACCATCTTCTACTTCTTCACTGTCCCTCGTTGACCGTGAAATCTTCACAATGATTGCTCTAGCAATATGCAAAATCAGCACATGGTTTCTAACATTGCCATACAACGTCTTATACCGGAATACAGGCCGCGGAGAAGGACATTGCCTTTCAAAGGTGAATGTTGACCAATCCTGCAGGAAGTGTTAAGACTGAATATGCCTCATACAAGAAGTGCATAGATTCCATGTACAGATTACAATTCTCTAAATACGAAGTTCTAAGTCAACTTCAGGTGGGCTATCAACACCCCGACTTCCGAAAAGAAGTCAGCTACTTTAACTTAACTAGAGAAGAGCAAGTCATCATCTTCAGACTGAGAACTTGGCATAACAGACTCAAGGGTCATCTTTACAACAAAATGAGGATTGGGACAGATGACAAGTCTCCAAGTGTGGAGCATACCATAACCGTGGAACACATCCTGCAACTCTGCATGCTCACGCAGGCAAAGAGAGAACAATATTGGCCTCGCGAGACAGATATGAGACAAAAGCTGTATGGAGATGAAACAGCTTTACAAACAACGGTGTCCTTTGTAAGAGAAACATGAATCTTGATCTGAGGATGACCAAAGAAGAAGAAGCCGGGAAGGAAGACTAACGTCCGGTCAGGTGAAACATGCTGATCAGACATGTTAGTCAGGGTCAGGTAAAACATGCTGATCAGACATGTTAGTCAGGGTCAGGTAAAACATGCTGATCAGATATGTTAGTCAGGGTCAGGTAAAACATGCTGATCAGACATGTTAGTCAGGGTCAGGTAAAACATGCTGATCAGATATGTTAGTCAGGGTCAGGTAAAACATGCTGATCAGACATGTTAGTCAGGGTCAGGTAAAACATGCTGATCAGACATGTTAGTCAGGGTCAGGTAAAACATGCTGATCAGATATGTTAGTCAGGGTCAGGTAAAACATGCTGATCAGACATGTTAGTCAGGGTCAGGTAAAACATGCTGATCAGACATGTTAGTCAGGGTCAGGCACAATATACTAATCAGACATGTTAGTCAGGGTCAGGTAAAACATGCTGATCAGATATGTTAGTCAGGGTCAGGCACAATATACTAATCAGACATGTTAGTTAGGGTCAGGTAAAACATGCTGATCATACATGTTAGTCAGGGTCAGGTAAAACATGCTGATCAGACATGTTAGTCAGGGTCAGGTAAAACATGCTGATCAGACATGTTAGTCAGGGTCAGGTAAAACATGCTGATCAGACATGTTAGTCAGGGTCAGGTAAAACATGCTGATCAGACATGATAGTCAGGGTCAGGTAAAACATTCTGATCAGACATGTTAGTCGGGGTCAGGCACAATATACTAATCAGACATGTTAGTCCGGGTCAGGTAAAACATGCTGATCCGACATGTTAGTCAGGGTCAGGTAAAACATGCTGATCAGACATGTTAGTCAGGGTCAGGTAAAACATGCTGATCAGATATGATAGTCAGGGTCAGGTAAAACATGCTGATCAGACATGTTAGTCGGGGTCAGGCACAATATACTAATCAGACATGTTAGTCAGGGTCAGGTAAAACATGCTGATCAGACATGTTAGTCAGGGTCAGGTAAAACATGCTGATCAGACATGTTAGTCAGGGTCAGGTAAAACATGCTGATCAGATATGTTAGTCAGGGTCAGGTAAAACATGCTGATCAGACATGTTAGTCAGGGTCAGGTAAAACATGCTGATCAGATATGTTAGTCAGGGTCAGGTAAAACATGCTGATCAGACATGTTAGTCAGGGTCAGGTAAAACATGCTGATCAGATATGTTAGTCAGGGTCAGGTAAAACATGCTGATCAGACATGTTAGTCAGGGTCAGGTAAAACATGCTGATCAGACATGTTAGTCAGGGTCAGGCACAATATACTAATCAGACATGTTAGTCAGGGTCAGGTAAAACATGCTGATCAGACATGTTAGTCAGGGTCAGGTAAAACATGCTGATCAGATATGTTAGTCAGGGTCAGGCACAATATACTAATCAGACATGTTAGTCAGGGTCAGGTAAAACATGCTGATCATACATGTTAGTCAGGGTCAGGTAAAACATGCTGATCAGACATGTTAGTCAGGGTCAGGTAAAACATGCTGATCAGACATGATAGTCAGGGTCAGGTAAAACATTCTGATCAGACATGTTAGTCGGGGTCAGGCACAATATACTAATCAGACATGTTAGTCAGGGTCAGGTAAAACATGCTGATCAGACATGTTAGTCAGGGTCAGGCACAATATACTAATCAGACATGTTAGTCAGGGTCAGGTAAAACATGCTGATCAGACATGTTAGTCAGGGTCAGGTAAAACATGCTGATCAGACATGTTAGTCAGGGTCAGGTAAAACATGCTGATCAGACATGTTAGTCAGGGTCAGGTAAAACATGCTGATCAGACATGTTAGTCAGGGTCAGGTAAAATATGCTGATCAGACATGATAGTCAGGGTCAGGTAAAACATGCTGATCAGACATGTTAGTCGGGGTCAGGCACAATATACTAATCAGACATGTTAGTCAGGGCAGGTAAAACATGCTGATCAGACATGTTAGTCAGGGTCAGGTAAAACATGCTGATCAGACATGTTAGTCAGGGTCAGGTAAAACATGCTGATCAGACATGTTAGTCAGGGTCAGGTAAAACATGCTGATCATACATGTTAGTCAGGGTCAGGTAAAACATGCTGATCAGACATGTTAGTCAGGGTCAGGTAAAACATGCTGATCAGACATGTTAGTCAGGGTCAGGTAAAACATGCTGATCAGACATGTTAGTCAGGGTCAGGTAAAACATGCTGATCAGACATGTTAGTCAGGGTCAGGCACAATATACTAATCAGACATGTTAGTCAGGGTCAGGTAAAACATGCTGATCATACATGTTAGTCAGGGTCAGGCACAATATACTAATCAGACATGTTAGTCAGGGTCAGGTAAAACATGCTGATCAGACATGATAGTCAGGGTCAGGTAAAACATGCTGATCAGACATGTTAGTCGGGGTCAGGCACAATATACTAATCAGACATGTTAGTCAGGTCAGGTAAAACATGCTGATCAGACATGTTAGTCAGGGTCAGGTAAAATATGCTGATTAGACATGTTAGTCAGGGTCAGGTAAAACATGCTGATCAGGGTCAGGTAAAACATACTGATCAGACATGTTAGTCAGAGTCGGGCACAATATACTAATCAGACATGTTAGTCAGGGTCAGGTAAAACATGTTGATCAGACATGTTAGTCAGGGTCAGGCACAAATATTTTCGCCAAGACTCTCACCTCGACTTCCCTGTAGTCTTCCATATAAACGGGCTGTTTGCATGACAGCCGGGCTAACGAGATGAGGGATCGACGTGATTTCCGTAGTTGTAAGAGACACGCAGATGAAGCCAAGCATACCACAACCGCCTGGAAGACCCCAGCCCACCTTCAGCGCGTTCGAGATGTACAGAAGGATACGAGAATCCGCCACTAAAAATTCTTTTCGGGGCGCAGAAAAGAGTTATACTACTTATTGTGGGCATTAAACAACAACAACGACAACAACAACAATGTTCAGCCACGTGAATTCCTTGTCAATTCACATCAACATGTCATCTGTTTTGTTAAATTTGGACTTAGTCTAGTCAAAGCGAGTCAACTTTAGGCGTGGAAGTCAAGTCTAGTCTAGGCATGGAAATCACGTTTTGCCAAACCAAGTCGATTAAAGTAGTGAACGTCAAGTTATGTACAACCAAGTCGATTCCAGTAACAGAAGTCAAGTTAAGTCACGTCAAGGCATGTAAAATCATGTCGTATCAAGTAATGAAAATCAAGTTAAATCAAGTCAAGTTAAATCACGTAAAATTAAGTCGAATCCAGTAAGATAAGTCAGGACAAATCACGTAAAATCAAGTCGAATCCAGATAATGAAGTCAGGACAAATCAAGTAAAACAAGTCGAATTCAATAATGGAAGTCAAGTGAAGTCATGTAAAATCAAGTCTAAAATCAAATTGTCTATAAATAGAAGTCCAAGTCAAGATAAGTCATGACAAATTCAATGTTGCACAGAATGACAACGCTGACTGAATGTACAGCTTATCTGTTTTGACTGTCCAAACATCGCAGCATTTCAACAGCAGACCAGTTCTACCCCCTCTCGCTTGTGTGACATCCGGCCCCCATTTATCCCGGATGTGGAACTATTAGATGGAGCGACTGTAGCACTTCTGCTGGGCTTGTCTAGACGCTGTCTGATGCCCGTTAGTATTAACTAATGGTTTTTCGTATCAGGTGACCGGCGTTTGTTTTGGGTTTGTTTGTTTTTTGTGTGTTTTTTTTTAAATATTTTTTTATTTTTTTATTTTTTTTTCCATTTTATAGCAGCCGGGAAAAATTGCTGCAGACAATTGGGGTTGTACTCCAGTAAGATGTTGCCCCTGATGAAAGCCTATTGATCGTAACGTAGGTTTTGTTTGTGTTCTAGTCTCGGTGCCGTATCTGACCATACCCATTTTTAAATTTTGATTAAACTTTCACATTTTGTTTTACATTTGTTTTCCCCCACTACTCCAGAAAGAGCGACTAGGATGTCGGTCACTGACCACGAGGATGAGGAGAGGCATGGCCAACTCTAGAATCACTGACCACGAGGATGGGGAGAGCCATGGCCAACTCTAGAATCACTGACCACGAGGATGGGGAGAGCCATGGCCAACTCCAGAATCACTGACCACGAGGATGAGGAGAGCCATGGCCAACTCTAGAATCACTGACCACGAGGATGGGGAGAGCAATGGCCAACTCTAGAATCACTGACTACGAGGATGGGGAGAGCCATGGCCAACTCTAGAATCACTGACCACGAGGATGGGGAGAGCCATGGCCAACTCTAGAATCACTGACCACGAGGATGGGGAGAGGCATGGCCAGCTCTAGAATCACTGACCACGAGGATGGGGAGAGTAATGGCCAACTCTAGAATCACTGACCGCGAGGATGGGGAGAGGTATGGCCAGCTCTAGAATCACTGACCACGAGGATGGGGAGAGGTATGGCCAGCTCTAGCTAGAATCACTGACCACCAGGATGGGGAGAGGTATGGCCAGCTCTAGAATCACTGACCACGAGGATGGGGAGAGGTATGGCCAGCTCTAGAATCTCTGACCACGAGGATGGGGAGAGGTATGGCCAACTCTAGAATCACTGACCACGAGGATGAGAAGAGGCATAGCCCTCTAAAGTCATTGGTCACGATGAGGGAAAGAGGCGTGGCCAACTCTAGAATCACTGACCACGAGGATGAGGAGAGGCATAGCCCTCTAAAGTCGGTCACGATGAGGGAAAGAGGCGTGGCCAACTCTAGAATCACTGGTCACGAGAATGGGGAGTGGCATGGCCTTCTAAAGTCATTGGCCACGAGGAGGGGGAGAGGTATGGCCAACTCTAGAATCATGGGAGAAAGACTAAAGGTTCGGTGAGGCAAAATATAATGATCAGACTGTTAGTCAGGGTCAGGTGAAACATAGCTCTTAGTTAGTTGCCCCATAGCAATCGAGTATGGCGACATAATTGAACGTGATTGTCTTGCTGATGTAACTTGCGCTGTATTTGGATTAAAGTGGGGAAGACACTGCGCTGGTCATCAACTTCACTCTCTGGTCCCAATCTTCCTTGGACCAGTGGCAAGACATAAGTAAACAAGGCTTTAGGTAACTCGGGATGGAGTCGATTTAAACTTACGGGATTCGATCGCGTAAAGAACAGCAAAGATGTCGCCATAGCAGGCTGCGGGTCTATATTGCTCTTCTATTTTAGTTCATTATAAAAGCCGCCAGACCATGGATTTGCCGGAAATTCACACTAGTCGACGACTTTATACTTGTGTTCACAGAAACGTGTTGTTGTTTTCCATTCGTTCGTTTTGTGTGTTTTCTTCTGTCCGAATATCCTGAAATGGACATCGGCTATATGAATAGCACTACGCCTCAAAATATGTCATATTTCACGGTCTAGATCACACGGCTGAACTTCACCAGATTGGCGCCTTTCGCCCTAACTGCAAACAGTGTCAGCTTTGGTGTATGAAAATTAGACACAACTATAATGAACTGTCACCTGGAGAGAGATGGGCTCCGTCAGGTGTGTAACGGCCCAAGACTCACCGTTGTTATATGGCGGGAGCTGGTACTACAAACTGCAATAACGGTGCCTCAACGACCTTCTAGGTTATGGGACTGATGATGATAATGATGTCAGTACGGCTAACAACTGAGAAGGAAGCTCGACACTGTGATCCCCGTAGTTATGAGCTAAATGAGGAGCAAGCATTGCATTACAGCCAGTAGGACACATGTCCACCTCCTTCTAGTACTTGTCGGGATGTGAGAAGAGTCGATGTAACCCGACCACCAAAGAAAGTAGTCAAAAGTTCCCAACTCTAGTACACGTGGCATTAACGACAACAACAACAAGGGAAACAACAAGTACGAGTGGTAGAGGCCGAAGACAAATCAGGGATTGAGCTAACAGCAGCTAGCGACTCCTAGCTGGCTGCTTCCACCAGGGTCCGTGGCCTATAGCTAATCAAGGCCCTATTCTATCTCCAAGTATCAACGCTGTAAACAGCTTGCACTCGTGCAGTCTGGCTTAAGGAATACGAATCGAAGTGGGAAGGCCCACCCGGTCCCCCAAATGACATGCTGTTACCAGAAAGTTCGGGCCTAATGGCGCAGAAGTTGGTTGGCATGCTTCTAATGGCTCCTGATAAGTCTTCGTAGAACTCACCTTTGGCACAAGGTAGGTGCATACGCACTAGAAAAGGCTGACTAGATCTGTGGTGGTATGGAGAAGTGTAAGCAAGCACTCTGAATCATTTTCGTCTGGTTTAACTTTGTGAATTAGAGCCTTTTTCACGGCGGAGCCTACATAATGCTCTCTCTCTCTCTTCTCTCTCTCTCTCTCTCTCCTGTCTCTCTCCTCTCTCTCTCGACTCGGGTATTTTTATTTTCAGTATAATATGTAGTCCTTCTCATTGAGTGACCCCGAGCCCGCTAACCGAGTCTCTTTAACGGCTGTACCGCCACATAGAGTGTTTTTAAATGGTCATTTACGATGCGTGTCTTTCTGACATCATATTTACGATGCGTGTCTTTCTGACATCACATTTACGAGGCGTGTCTTTTTGACATCACATTTACGATGCGTGTCTTTCTGACATCACATTTACGATGCGTGTCTTTCTGACATCACATTTACGATGCGTGTCTTTCTGACATCACATTTACGATGCGTGTCTTTCTGACATCATATCTGCATTAAATCGTCTTTATTGTGAAGAGTTATATAAACAGATCGTGTCCATGCTCTTGTCCATATTGTACTGTTCCAGACCTTCCGACATAAGTGTGTAACAGATGTTAACAGTGGCCTCCCCTCCTCCTCGAATAAATTCACTGGGTATAGCATTGCATCCCGGTGATTTCCCTTTCTTCAAACCTTGAATTGTGGAACAGATATTTTCTAAACTACGTTCTTGCTCTGGGTCAGGTGGCGTAGGCATTGTGTTGGAGCCACCTTCAGTATTTTCATACATTTCTCTGCAGTAGTCCTTCCATCTCTATAGTATGGCTTTGCTTTCTATCAGTGTACTGCCATCTTTATCGTATATGACATGCAATGCAGGTTTGAATTCGCCGGTTAGTGTTTTGTTTTCTTTTTGTTCCTTCGCGCCTCTGTTTTTGGAATGCTTCTATTTTGCGACACGTATGCAATATGATCTCGCTTCTAATTTCTTTTGTGCTGTTTCTATATTTGTCTCTACTGAGCTGTATCACATATTGCTTTAACTTGATCTTTTCTACAGTGAGTCAACGGTTCTTTTCTGTGATGTAACCGATGTTCGTGCAGTTTTCAAGGTATAATGATCTTTGCAGATGAGACGAGCATATTCCCTGCATGTGTTGTGTGTTAATCAGGTGTCATATCTTGTTGCACTGCCATGAGCATCGGAAACGTATTCGTTACATCTGTTGTACTATTGTATATTCTAGTGGTATTAGTCTGACGTCATAGCGAATTGGTCTTGCGCATTTCAACAGTTTTCATTCTTATTTTGATGTCTCCGACAAGCATCTGCTGGTGGTCTGAGTCACCGTCTGCACCTGGTAGTGTCTGTGGCTAGTAGCTGGTGGTCTGATCCGCAATCTACACCTGGTAGTGTCCACGACAAGTAGCTGATGGTCTGATGCGCCGTCTACACCTGATAGTGTCTGTGGCTAGCAGCTGGTGGTCTGAGGCACCGTCTACACCTGATAGTCTCTGTGGCTAGCAGCTGGTGGTCTGAGGCACCGTCTACACCTGATAGTCCCTGTGGCTAGCAGCTGGTGGTCTGAGGCGCCGTCTATACCTGATAGTCTCTGTGGCTAGCAGCTGGTGGTCTGAGGCGCCGTCTACACCTGATAGTCTCTGTGGCTAGCAGCTGGTGGTCCGAGGCGCCGTCTACACCTGATAGTCTCTGTGGCTAGCAGCTGGTGGTCTGAGTCGCCGGCGGTCTGCACCTGGTAGTGTCACGACTAGTAGCTGATGATCTGAGCCACAGTCTGTATCTGGTAGTGTCACCACTAGTAGCTGGTTGTCTGACGCGCAGTCTGCACCTGGTAGCGTCTTCATTGATGTTACACCTGACCTCCATCTTCGTGGTATTAGAATGTGGTCTACTCGATTTCTGCATTTCCCATTTGGTAAAGTCCCCGTAATATAGTCATCTGGGGTGTTTTATAAAGAGCGTATTTCCGATGGAGAGATTGTTTTCCATACAAAAAGTCCATTAACTTCTCTCCACTTTCATTTCTGAGCCCTAATGCAAATGGCCCATGTACTCTTTCTTCTTCTTTCTCTCTGTTGTTTACTATTTCTGCATTGAAATCTCCTATGATTATCATGATTTTTCTTTCCTCTACTTAATTTACGATCTCTTGTACATCATTGTCAGACTCGTCTATCTCTTCTTCTGTTGCTGCTACAGTTGGTGTCTACACTTATTGTGATGTTTCTGTTTTTCCTTGTTTTAATCTGATCTTGGGATCCGATCATTATCTGGATCGTATCCAAGCAGTGCTGTAGATGCTCTTCTCGATAAAAGGAAACCAACTCTGCCATCATAACCGCTCCTTTCTCCCCCTGAGAATACAAAGCATCATCCTGTGTAATAATAATGAATATGTCTTCGGTAATTCTAGAATTCAAACTAACTGGCCCCCTTGCGATGGGGTTGTGGGTGGGGGGAGGTGATGGGAGAGAGAGATATATACTGTAACTGCTGTATTGTGTTTTCTACACTACAACACGCTGGTTTTAATTTCAAACGTGAGAAAAGCACATGAGCGGAATTTATTCGTAGCGTCCATTCAGTTGTGCAAGCCACCAGATCAACTTAGTTTCCCGCCAGACGGTAAACAAACGAGTAATGGCTATCAGTCATCAAGGAGTTTTCCGTTTTCACCATTATATGGTGCAGCTATATAGACTGTTCAAAGTTTCAATTTCGATTGCTATTGATTGTGAAATATTGTTCGCGTGTTTTGTTTGTTTATTTCTACTTTTCACTTTGGAATACAGCAGTTGGAGAATTAACAGGTCCCAAAAGAATCATTGTTTGGCGACTGTGTGCCCCGAACCTGAACTAGAATTAACAATCAGAGATACGCATATAGATCTCAATATTTAAACAGTCGACCGATAGTCATTAACTACAACCCCAACCCAGTGGTTCTCAACCTGCAGTCCGTCAAGGACATCATTATCATCATCATCATATGGTTGGTCAGTCCTGGGACTGGTTCTAAGGTTGTCTGAGTATGTCCCTGCGTTTGACCCTATCCTCTGCATTCCTCTTCATTGCAGCATAAGTGTGTACTTTAATGTCCCTGCTTGACTGAGATGTAAAGGGGAATCATTTATTCCATGGAATCTTGCCCTCTAGTGTCTTCTGTAGAAGACGTTCATGTTTCATATTGTGACCCAAGGAACTCAACCGACGTTTTTGTTTCATGTGCAAAATTTGTCCTTGTGCGCACACGTCCCTGAGTTCATTGGATCGTCTTTCTGTCCTACTCACTCTTTCCATTCGACGGCGACTTTGGCCAGACTACACTAGTGACTAATGCTACGCTAGTGACTAATGCTATACTAGTGACTAATGCTACACTAGTGACTAATGCTACACTAGTGACTAATGATAAACTAGTGAAAAATGCTACATAAGTGACTAATGCTACACTAGTGACTAATGATTCACTGGTGACTAATGCTATACAAGTGACTAATGCTACCCAAGTGACTAATGCTACACTAGTGACTAATGCAGCCTGTAACCAGCGCCGCCAGGAGGAGGAAGAATAGTATCTTGGCCGGCTATGGTTCGCTGACCCTGATTCAAGAAGCCAGCCATGAGCCGCTCGATGCCGTCAAACTCATGCACAGATGCATCTTGACCCAGATCACGTCTCTAATTTCACTTGACGTGTCGCAGGAGGGAAGATTACCCCCAATGAATTATCAACTTCACGGGGTCTGCCATCTGTAAACGATTGAGAACCACTCTCCACCCCATTAGCGTGAGGCGTCCAATTCACAGAAACCAACTCGCCGCTCAACTTCTCTCTGTAAAGTCGCTTCTTTTCTACACTGACTGTATGTACAAGGGGAGCAATACTCTGCTCAATTCCACATGAGTTGAATGCGTGCTCATTTACATATTATGTTTACTCTAGAATAGGTTTCGCCTTTTAATTCGGAGATTGTTAGTTTGTTTTGTTTTTTATAATTGCATGTGGTTCTCAACAGTTAGCAGAATTAGGAATTAATAATGCGTAATGAAGAATCATTTTCCGGTTGGCGTTATTTTGTGGGTTATTTTTATGGTGGGTGAGGATAGGTTATAGAGTTGACTTCGTTTTTAATTTGGTAACGGTGGAGGAATTTGGGGAATTAGATTTAGTTCTCGGATGTTAGATTAGTTTACTCTTTTGTGCGCCTAGAAAAGGACGGTACGTGGTGGGTTGTAGTAGCTTTCCTCATATCCCGAACCAGCTGATGAAGGTGGATCGAGGTCATCCAGGCGGTTGTGCTATGAATGGTTTCATGTGTGTGTGTATCGCTTACTACTACGGGGATCACGTTGATCCCTCACTTCGTTAGCCAGGCTACCATGAAAACAGTCCGTTTCCAGGGAGGGATACTGGGAAGCTGAGGTGAGGGTCTTGGCCAATATTTTGCCTGACCCTGACTAACATGTCTGACCAGTATATTTTGCCTGACCCTGACTAACATGTCTGATCAGTATATTTTGCCTGACCCTCACTAACATTTCTGACCAGTATATTTTGCCTGACTATACGTAGTCTTCTTCCCCCATTAAATTAGTGATGGTGGTTTCATAGTACAGTGCTACCCATATTGTGGTCCGCAGACATGTGCCCATCCACCGTTTTATGAGCCAGCTACATGTGATAACCCCGTTACATGAACCATCTCGCTACAGGCTACATGTGACAACCCCGTTACATGAACCATCTCGCTACAGGCTACATGTGACAACCCCGTTACATGAGCCATCTCGCTACAGGCTACATGTGACAACCTCGTTACATGAACCATCTCGCTACAGGCTACACGTGACAAGCCCGTTACATGAGCCGTCTGGCTAACGTGTGCCAGTCCGTTTTTAGGTACCAGAACGCTTGCACGTGCCAGCCGTTGTACAAATGACAACCCGCTGACATGTTCCAATGTGCTTACATGTACTGGCACGCTTACACGTGTCAGCCCGCTGACATAGCAACCTCTAGAAGTATGCTCGATCTCATACATATGTCAACCAGTTTAATGGGCTCCGCACGCTTATGGGTTGCAGCCCTCCTTCGAGTATCCTCCCTCGCACTGACTGGTACGTGCACGCTAACATGTGCTACCATGGCTACATGTACCAGACTTTGTGCCGTCTGTCGTGGTTAAAGATGTATGTAAATTTTAATAAAAGCGCCTGTATGTACGAGGGCGCTTAAAATGAAAATCTTAAAAGTTGGATAGAAATTATAAAAACCATGGCTTCTTCTTACAGCTTGTTAGTGTAGTTGCTAAGGATGTCAAGAGTGTTGTAGACGAACAACATGAAGTCATTAAAAAAAACTGTCATGCGACATTTTTCCCTTTGCTGGGTAGTCGAGGGGTTTTGAAGACTGAAGACTACAGACCGCTTCGCCACTGCTGTCGCGCGTCGTGTGCTGGCTATGTTTGTTTATTTCACCCACAACAGAAAAACACCATATGCCATACCGGGGATTTGAACCGCTGCCCTCCTTGTCGGCGGTAGTCAGGCCTCGAAACCATTCGGCCACGCCCTCCTCATGACGTCATAATTGCAGTTAAAAGATGGATGCTCCACTATTGGCATGCACCAAAGAAGCGCAGTGTTCTGTTAGCCGTTTTGATTTTTAGCAATGGATAATGGGGTGTGCTGAACCTTGACTAATGTCCAGATGTGCTAAACCTTGACTGATGTCCAGATGTGCTAAACCTTGACTGATGTCCAGATGTGCTAAACCTTGACTGATGTCCAGATGTGCTAAACCTTGACTGATGTCCAGATGTGCTGAGTCTTGACTGATGTCCAGATGTGCTGAACCTTGACTGATGTCCAGATGTGCTGAGTCTTGACTGATGTCCAGATGTGCTAAACCTTGACTGATGTCCAGATATGCTAAGTCTTAACTGATGTCCAGATGTGCTGAACCTTGACTGATGTCCAGATGTGCTGAGTCTTAACTGATGTCCAGATGTGCTAAACCTTGACTGATGTCCAGATGTGCTGAGTCTTGACTGATGTCCAGATGTGCTGAACCTTGACTGATGTCCAGATGTGCTGAGTCTTAACTGATGTCCAGATGTGCTAAACCTTGACTGATGTCCAGATATGCTAAGTCTTAACTGATGTCCAGATGTGCTGAACCTTGACTGATGTCCAGATGTGCTGAGTCTTAACTGATGTCCAGATGTGCTAAACCTTGACTGATGTCCAGATATGCTAAGTCTTAACTGATGTCCAGATGTGCTGAACCTTGACTGATGTCCAGATGTGCTGAACCTTGACTGATGTCCAGATGTGCTGAGCCTTGACTGATGTCCAGATGTGCTGAGTCTTAACTGATGTCCAGATGTGCTGAACCTTGACTGATGTCCAGATGTGCTGAGTCTTAACTGATGTCCAGATGTGCTGAACCTTGACTGATGTCCAGATGTGCTGAGTCTTAACTGATGTCCAGATATGCTAAGTCTTGACTGATGTCCAAATGTGCTGAGTCTTGACTGATGTCCAAATGTGCTGAACCTTGACTGATGTCCAAATGTGCTGAACCTTGACTAATGTCCAGATGTGCTGAACCTTGACTGATGTCCAGATGTGCTGAGTCTTAACTGATGTCCAGATGTGCTAAACCTTGACTGATGTCCAGATATGCTAAGTCTTGACTGATGTCCAGATGTGTTGAACCTTGACTGATGTACAGATGTGTTGAACCTTGACTGATGTCCAGATGTGTTGAACCTTGACTGATTTACAGATGTGCGGCAATTTCATTTGCAGGCAATCGGCGATTTTCTTTTACGAGGCGATCAGTGGCTGCAATTGCCTGTGGTGTTACAACTCGGTGTGTCTGGACCGGTCATGACCAGTCTGTCGCAGACATTTTTTTGAACTTCCTACTCCACTAAAACACTTGTTGGAGTGAAAGGCATGCATCACCGTACTGGACCCTCATTCGCAATAAATTTTTCAAGGTTTCATCCCTTCGCTTGTCAAAACACGGATAACAAAACTCTATTCCTCTTTAAAAGATGTAATTAGTGGGACGGCCATCTTTTTAACTGCAATTATAACGTCATGTTATTCACATGAGCAGTGACCTTAGTAACCATATTTTACACAAGTTATAATGCAAAGGTATAGTTTTTCTAATGTCTATCCAACTTTATAGGTTTTCATTTGAATGTAGCATAGAAAGCTGCATGCTCTTTTGCATCTTAATTTCAATTTTTCTTATCTTGATAATTTCAATTAGACTGTATTTACCACGACAAATGTTTGGGTACTTGCTTTTTATTTTACCGCAACAAGAGTTCACCGGGTTCCCATTGTACGTAACTGGACAGTCCATCTTGGAATAAGGGGAAGACAGGTCGATATCATTTTATTTTAAATAAATAAGACTTAGATAAAGATAGGAGTGTTGAAAATATGGTTATATGTTCAGTTTTGCGAAAGGTTAGGGTCATGGTTAGGTTAGGGGTTGGAGTTATGGTTAGGGTTATGGTTTGGGTTAAGGTTAGGTTTAGAGTGAGGTTTAGGGTTAGTATTAAAGTTGTGGTTAAGGTTACGTTTAGAGTTATGTTTATGGTTAGGGATATGGTTAGATGGCATGGTTGTTATCGTCCCTCAGCATGGATAACGCCATGCAGCTGTCGAAACTGGATGCTTCTCTCCTTATCGTGGACACAAATCAGAAATTCATTGCTGAGACGGCATGAGTAGACGGAGGCAGAAATTATCGTCTTTTCTCGCAGAATGTTGACACCCCAAACAATTAAAAAGTGGACTATTATGTGACGTCTCTACCTCAAATTCGGGACTAAAAATACATATTTCTTTTGTTTGGGTTGAATTAAGACACAAGTACCAAAATTTGTGTTGTATTTTCCACAAATGATCACTCTTCCACTACGGTGATTCCTGGGTAAGACTGGACACAATGTGCGGTCCATCTGTCAAGAAAGTTGTCGAGAAAGTTTGAATGTCAGTGCCATGGTAGACACTGTGGTAAAGTCTTTTTGAAACCTCCATGTCTGATGTGTAGATAATAACAAATAAGATGTAGATAATAACAAATATAAATAAAGGCTCAGTGACCGCACCAGGACAAAAACAAAACTATACATACGTTACCACCACAAGGCTTTCGAACAAACAAAAACAGCAAATCCCAAACAAAAAACAAGACGGCGTAAAATAACAGTTTACGTTTGCCGCCATTACAGCACGTGCCAGAAAAGTGTGAGACACGACATGCCAGAAGGGTGTGTTCTGATTATGTTGTGTTCTGTTGTGTTGTGTTCTGGTTCTGTTCTGTTATGTTGTGTTCTGGTTCTGTTGTGTTCTGTTATGTTGTGGTTATGTTGTGTTGTGTTCTGGTTATTTTGTGCTGTGTTCTACCGTGTTCTGGTTCTATTGTGCTGTGTAGTGTTCTGGTGCTGTTGTGTTGTGTTCTGGTTATGTTGTGCTGTGTTCTGGTTTTGTTGTGTTTTGGTTCTGTTATGTTGTGTTGTGTTCTGGTTCTATTGTGTTGTGTTCTGGTTCTTATTTTGTTGTGTTCTGGTTCTGTTGTGTTGTGTTCTAGTTCTGTTGTGTTGTGTTCTAGTTCTTGAGTGTTGTGTTGTGTTCTGGTTCTGGTTCTGGTTCTGGTCCTGGTTACTCCACCCTCCCAATCGGCCCCCTCTGTGACTGTTCACACTTCCTTTATCATCCCAATCGGCCCTCTCTGGTTGAACACACCCTCCCTTGAAACGGGCTGTTTTGATGGCAGTCTGGCTAACGAGGTGAGGGGTTGACGTGATCCCCGTAGTAATGAGTGACACGCAGATGAAATCAAGTATAGCACAACTACCTGGAAGACCCTGGTCCACCTTCACCAGCACGCTCAGAATGACAGGAAAGCTGCTGCAACCCGCCACTTATTGTCATTTTCAGTGCGTACAAAAGAGTAAAACTACTCCTTGTGGGCATTCAACAACAACAACAACAACAACAACAACAACATTAACAACAACAGCATTAACAACAACATGCTGATTAGGTTCCAGTGAACTAATTATTTTCAACTAAGGCACCACCTTGGGGATTTCGGCACTCCACGCCCTCTATCAACTCACGCAAGTCTCGCCGCCTCTGATGTCTTCAGCAAGGACTGAGTGTCGAACACGATTAACTAGTCTGATTAATAACGTTTCAGATAAGCAATCTCATACCTTCATTTCTGTCCTGTTCTATTAAGAATTGACGTCACTGCACTCCGGGCAGACACATGGGTGATAAATCTCAGTCGGCAAATTGCGAAGATTGTGGATACTAGTGGCTCCATCAACCACCTGGTTCTACCTTTTTCTCTCCCTCAACCACATGCTCCTCCCTGCTCCGTACACATTTCATTTCCAAAATTTACAGTCCGTGCGCTGCGATTTCATTCAAAATTATTTCTTCCCTCGCTTTAATTGCCTTTATTCTCTCCATATGTATATATGTATGTGGTTGTACTACAAAGATTGTATGTACACGTACATGTGGTCTTTTCCGGTTTAATCTCAAACAGCTTATCTGGGATCAAGATGCTGAGCAGTGCATGATCTGCAGTTGTCAGCGACCCATAGCTGACTGCTAGCGTCAGGGCCAGCGAACCAGAGCTGCCAAGACTCTTCTACACCTCCACGTGGTGATCCTGGATAACAGGCTGCAGCAGGGCAGACTGACTAAGTAGAAAGGATCGAAGAGGGAATGCTAACCCGGTACTCAAAAAATGCTTGCTGGAGTGTTGGATCGAAAGGTGCAAATATCGCAGTCAAGCTGTAAACTACGACACAACGCATTCCGTTCTCTGGACTACATTTTGCTACTTAGGCCCGTGTCAGGGTTTGGTAGTGTGAAATTGAGAACGAACGAAGCCAAGCCAGACCCCGTTTAAAACATGGCGGGTGTGCTACGGAATCCGTCCAGATTTGACCAGCGAGCGGTGATTTGGTTCCTAACATCTGAAGAATGTCGACCAGTTGACATGCATCGCAGAATTGAGTATTATTGTTCTTACACGGTATCTGAACATACTCATTTTTTTTCATATTCAACATTAAAAATGCAGTCATTAATAGACCTCCTAATGTTACTCCTTATCCAAAAAGAAAGTTAAAACTATGAAGGACTTTGAGATCAAGAAATATTTACTGGATGATCCATGCCTCTTTATTACTTATATGAATAAAATCACCAATGATGCAAACACACAACAGGAAAGTATCAAGGAATTGCTCTTCGCAGACGGTCAATGTTTGATCCACTCCAATAAACGAAACATCCAAAGCCATATTGACTCACTCTACTTGAACTGTCAAAAGTACGATATGAATATCAATACATCAAAAACGGATGTAATGAATATTGATTGAAAGCACACCACACTTGATATTCATGTGAATGAAACAGAAATAAAGCAGGTACAAGAATGTAGGTATTTAGGAACTTTTTTTACTGAGGATCGCAGACTCGACAGAGAGAGAGAAGAGAGTGCAGAGAGCAAACGCTGTCACATATCAGCTGTCTCCACTACTAAGATACCCCACGATTTCACTCCAAGCAAAAAAGCAGATGATAAATAGTATCTTCATCCCAACCCTGTGCTACCAGTGCCAAACATGGACATTGAATGAGGCCCAGAAACGAAAGTTAGCCACCTGCGATATGTACTGCCTAGGAAAGATCACTAATAACACCAAATGAGAGAGAATCACAAATATGAGTATTCGGGAGAATGTTGGAACAATTCCCTGCCTACAGTACATCGAGCAACAGAGAATGAATTGGTTTGGCCACATCGAGAAAATGCAACCAGACCATATTGTTCATGCAACCTTCTACAGGAGAACATCATGAAGAATGGCGAGAGGTAGACCGAGGAAAAGGTGGATAGACACCGTAAACGAGACCCGCCGTAAAATGGGGGAAAATGTTACTCGGGCCACGAGAGAGGCGAAAGACAAATACATAACATGACAGGGGGCTACAACTCGGTAGAAAGTGAGACAACCCTTGGCTACATGCCGGCAGAAAGTGAGACGACACTGGGCTACAATCAGGTAGAAAGTGAGACGACACTGGGCTACAACCCGGTAGAAAGTGAGACGACACTGAGCTACAATCAGGTAGAAAGTGAGACGACACTGAGCTACAACCGGGTAGAAAGTGAGACGACACTGGGCTACAATCAGGTAGAAAGTGAGACGACACTGAGCTACAACCGGGTAGAAAGTGAGACGACACTGGGCTACAATCAGGTAGAATGTGAGACGACACTGAGCTACATCCAGGTAGAAAGTGAGAAAACGCTGAGCTACAACAAGGTAGAAAGTGAGACGACACTGAGCTACAACCGGGTAGAAAGTGAGACGACACTGGGCTACAATCAGGTAGAATGTGAGACGACACTGAGCTACATCCAGGTAGAAAGTGAGAAAACGCTGAGCTACAACAAGGTAGAAAGTGAGACGACACTGAGCTACAACCGGGTAGAAAGTGAGACGACACTGGGCTACAATCAGGTAGAATGTGAGACGACACTGAGCTACATCCAGGTAGAAAGTGAGATGACGCTGAGCTACAACAAGGTAGAAAGTGAGACGACACTGAATTAAAAAGAATTCCGGTCTCCACTGTGATTTGAACCAGCACCCGAGGCGAACACCTGACCTCTAGACCACTCAATAACAGTATTCAATCAATGAAAATCGGCTCAGCTCCGTGTGGTGCATAGATCATTAATAAATGCAAGCCAAGCATCAAACCTTGCCTTTGTTAATTCTGTCAAAGCTCTTGTGCCCTAAATGTTCCCAACTTTAACATGCTCCCCTTCTTTCTCTTCTCACCTCACTCTGTTTCATTTGACTCTGTCCAACAATCACACTCTTGTTTCATTTGACTCTGTCCAACAATCACACTCTTGTTTCATTTGACTCTGTCCAACAATCACACTCTTGCACAACTTTCACATGTGCCCTCAGGGTGAGACCCTTCCATTGCACTTTGGTTAGGCTGGTTTCTGAGAGCGCACAAACCTAGCATAGGTACATACAGACACACACATACATTCAAGCACTGGTTTATGCGTCTTAATATCGCCCAGTTTGACTACGGTCTAGGATGGAATAGGCGCGCCTCCGCCAGTAGAAACTAGTGAGGCAAACACGTCAAATAAAAAAATTACAAATAATGCCATGCCCATTCCTCCTGTAACACATCTTACAATATATCTGGCAGGTTACAGTGTGACTATTATTTGCTCCTCTTTCGGACCCCGTTAGCATTCTGGTGGTTTCTTGAAACAGTTTACAACTTAAACTACCCTTGTCTTGTAATAACGTGCAGATCTTGGCTTGGCTTGGCTTCGTTCACTCTCAATCTCCAACTACCAAATACTGAAAGGGCTGAAGAAGCAGAATGTAGTCCAGAGAACGGAATGCGTTGTGTCGTAGTTTACGGATTGACTGCGATATTTGCACCTTTCGGTCCAACACATCTGACTTCAGCAAGCATTTTTGAGTACCGGGTTAGCATTCCCTCTTCGATCCCTTCTCTTTAGCCAGTCTGCCCTGCTGCAGCCTGTTATCCAGGATCACCGCGTGGAGGTGTAGAAGGGTCTTGGTAGCTCTGGTTCGCTGGCCCTGACGCTAGCAGTCAGCCATGACGAAGGTTGATAAGGATGACCGTGTAAGCAGAGACTTGCAGTCGGGATGAAGTGGTGGGCATTATATGAACTTCTTCTTGCGTTCAGGATATTTTGATCATGCTATATCTGCAGGCCAGTCGCCATGATGAAGTCTGTAGTCTTCACCAGGTCAGAGCGGCTGCCCCACAACTTTTGTCTCAGCTCCTCACCCTCTTGTCAAGTCTGGCTTCTAATGTCCCTATAACGTAAATATTCGTGTATTGTGTGTTCAGAATTGTGGCGCCCTGTTTCACACGGTCATTTATCGCTGTGTGAGATCTTTAGTTGGTATAGATGCTCTAGTAGTCTGCAGTGACCAGTTCTCATGCGAAATAAGATACCGATAGTTTGTTTCTTTTAAGTTATTGAATTGGGTCTGCCTACTGCTTATGTTTCTGTCTTCTCTTGGTGGATATACATATTTCTTATGATGTTTTTTGAAATCTTTGTTTGGTACTCTTTGTTTGGTATGATGAAATTGGGCCTTTTTACTGCCCTATTCTTGCTAGAGCGTCAGCTCTTTCGTTTCCTGTGATTCCGCAGTGGGAAGAAGCCTTCGCGTGTGTCTGTGTCTGAGTGTATGTGTGAGAGAGGTAGGGTAATCAGTTCCTTTCCTCCTTGCATTGCCTCCCTTAACAGTAAGTCACGTACCAATTTACAACTGGGTTGAAACGAAGCGGCACGAGACGGGTGAGTGAAACCTTTGCAGTGAGAACCGAGCGATTTAACAAACCTAAGCGAAATGCCAGGTAAACTTTACAACCGATTCAAAAGACTAACCATACAGTGGATCCCATCTTGTGGCACAGACTCCGGCAATGGATAGTCTGACATGGTGTCAATGACGCGTCATTCACACAGCAGGAAACTACGTCGCCATGATGAGATTCATACTTGGACTTCTTTCTACGAGGTAGCTTCAAAAAGTTCCAGGAAGAAGTGGATAATGTAGAAATACGTTACAATAGAATTATCTACACTACATTTTCCTCAAAGTCGTTCTCTTCGACAACTACACACTTTTGTCAACGTGCATACAGATGCTGGAAACATTCATGGAACCCATTCTTGGACACCTCTCTCAGCTGTCGTGTCGCATTGGTGATAACATCCTCAGCATCCTTGAATCGCTGTCCTTTCAGTGCCGATATCAGTCGAGGGAACAAGAAAAAATTAGCCGGTGCCAGGTCGGTAGAATATGGAGGATGTTCCAAGGTAACCACATTGTGCTTTGCGAGGTACTGCTTCACCAGTAGGGATCGATGTGCTGGCGCATTGTCATGCAGTATAATCCAACTATTTGTTCTCCATTTTTCCAGTCGTTATCTTCTGATTGCATCTCTTAGACGACGGAGGATATCAGCGTACATTTCCTTGTTAACCGTTAGGCCTTAAGGAATGAAATCATGGTAGACAATACCCTGTGAATCCAAAACATGTTTCAACATAACTTTCCCTTTTGCTTTTGTCCAAACGAAACTTCTGTGCCCTGGGAGATGTGGGAGATTTCCATTCAGAGCACTGACATTTTCTCTGAGGATTGTGCCACTCAAATCATTGCGATTTCTTCAATGCCGTATCACAATATACTTGATTAAGCAATGTTTGTCCCTCTGAAGGTGACTTATCAAGCAAAACACAGAATTTGACATTTGTACGTTGTTCAATCACGGACATTTTAAACTCCGACAATGCAATGAGCAAAACACACAAACAAACTTCTGTAACTTCTGTTCGAGAGTACATGTGAAGGTCACGTCTGCCATGTCATTTCCTCAAGGTCACTACCAACTTATAAATATATATTCTCCACAATATCTTTCATTCAAACACGAGCCGACTATTCCGGGAACTTTTTGAAGCTACCTCGTATAAGTCTAGATACGCACTAACCCAGGCAAAAGTATACTTGTGAGTAGCTGGAAAACAACAGACACAGGGATATTGCAGATATCAAGGGTAACAGAAACAGGAAAGGGATGTCATAGATGGCCCATGCAGAGAGAACGGTTGGTCAGGTAACCACAGTAGAGACCGCAAAAATTAGGGAATAATGGGTCCACACTGGAGATAAAATGACAGATTACCACCTGGTCAGTATCATTATGAGGAGAGAATGTAGAGACTGGTACAATGAGAAAGTGGACCTCAAGATTAAACAACCAAGCGAAAATATCCCGGATTCTGATGCTGTTATATAGACCGATAGTTTGTGCTATGTGGTGAGAGTAATAGAATAGAGATTGAGGCGGTCAATTTGGCTCTGATATAGTAGTCTGGAGTCTATTTAATTTTTTTTTTAAGTTGAATTTTTTTTTCGCGTTCGCCTTATTTCTCTAATCCCCAAGGCGGTGTGCATTGCACTGGGGTTTTTATTTTGCTCATGTCGGTACAGTGCATCCGACTTCAGCATTCCTTTATGTAAGGGTCTGCTTCATCGTGCATTTTCTAAGGGTTTGATTCCCCGGGATAACAGCCGGTGCTATGATGGGGATCGAACCCAGCACCTTCACGTTGTGAGCCATGCCACTTAACCACAAGCTCACGGAGTCCCCCACCTCTTTAATGAGGGCCCTAATCTTCAGAAGCGTCCGCATTGGGGACTGGCAATGGACAGAGGTGATATTTTGAAAGTAATCAACAACCGCCTTTTTGATGAATACATTGCAGTCGATGAACCAACCAGTCGATGAACCAACACTGCACAGATAGCAAAATGTTGAAATCAGACACAGGTTCACCAGTGAAGGACGCGTGGAAGGATGGAACAGGAGTGTGTACACCCAGCGAGATAAATGAGCCATCAGTCTCTACACTCTTGGATATTTGTTGAGACTCATTGAGCACGGAGTGCAACTACGTTCATGTTTAACATAACAGAAAAAAATTGTTAATAAATAAGGGAAAGCTATCTTATTCTGATGCAAGGACCACTTTCCAAAAACTTCTTCATAATCATTTCTGGATTCTTGAATCTAGGAACCAACATCATCACACAGAGGACATTCTAATAAGTGCTCCGTTCTCCGTCCACGCAGCCGGTCAGGCGCATGTATACTCAGAGTCCCAGTCAGGTGTTGATTTCGTGTTCTACGGATCTTTCCAAACAGAACACACATTCTACCTCCTCCCTTAGCAACTCCCAAATCTATCATCCGCTGCACATGTGCATTTTCGCGACCCTCTATCTCTTCATCATTCTGTAGACTGTCAATGGCTGCGCTTATAAGCTCAACCCTGTCTCTCATCATTATGTAGACTGTCAATGGCTGTGCTTATCAACTCAACCCTGTCTCTTCATCATTATGTAGACTGTCCATGACTGCCCTTATCAACTCAACCCTGTCTCTTCATCATTCTGTAGACTGTCCATGACTGCCCTTATCAACTCAACCCTGTCTCTTCATCATTATGTAGACTGTCAATGACTGCGCTTATCAACTCAACCCTGTCTCTTCATCATTCTGTAGACTGTCCATGACTGCCCTTATCAACTCAACCCTGTCTCTTCATCATTCTGTAGACTGTCCATGACTGCCTTTATCAACTCAACCCTGTCTCTCGATATCATCTCATCATCATCGCGTCACTCACCACAGCTCGTCCCGCCACTGCATCAGTTCTTTTGTTGCCCCAGACGCCTGTATGTTCCTGGCAGCAGATCCATGTGACACTTTGTACACCAGAGTTGTTCAGAGCTGTTCTTACAATTCATAATCTAAATGGATGTATCTTTCCAGATGTTCGTCAGGAAATAAAGTAGTATATTTTATTTAATTTATTTTTTTAATTTTATTTGTTTGCCTCACTAGTTTCTACTGCCGTAGGCGCGCCTATTCCACCCTAGACCGAAGTCAACCCTGGGCGATATTAAGACCCATAAACCAATGCTTGGATGTATGTGTGCGTCTGTATGTATCTATGCTAGGTTTGTGCGCTCTCAGAAGACAGCCCAACCAAAGTGCAATGGAAGGGTCTCACCCTGAGAGCGCGTGTGAAAGTTGTGCAAGAGTGTGACTGTAGGACAGAGTCAAATGAAACAGAAAGAGGTAAGAATAGAGAGAAGCACCAGAGGAGTTTTCCCAGTTATTTTTTGTCCTCTTCGTTCGTTCTGTAACTCTCACTACCAAGCCCTGAAAAGAACTTTGCAGAATGTAGTCCGTAGAATGACATGCGTTGTGGTGTACATGTAGTTTACAGCTTCACTGCGATATTTGCACCTTTCGGTCCGACACATGGCGGAAAGAGCCCATTTATCATCCTAAAAACGTTCCCATAGATGCACTCGCTTCACATGGCTGGAACAGATCGCCGTCTCTCAAACAAAACTGCAGGCCTCCTGGGACTCAGCCAGCAGACATTATCACAGGCCCGGTCATTGGGCACGACGGGGTTCTGGTCGCCTAAGCGTATTATTGATGCCATTTGAAATATTTTAGCGAGCAAATGAAGGTGTGTAATGAAAAAGCAGTGAAGTTCGAAATGCAGTAAAACAGAGCAACTAATACTCAGACGTGAATCTTCAAAAACGTAACTTGATTATACTGGTTTAGAATGCTCTACACTGTATACAGCCAGTTTATTCCACTCAACTGATACTAGAAATAACTGTGAATATCCAATCTATTTTTGAATGTATTAACTGACTCTGCTTCCATCACATCATATGGCAATTCATTCCAAATATTCACCACTTTCTGACTAGAAGAAATATTTCCCAATATCCAGTCAGGACCTGTCTTTAAACAATCTGAAGCTGTGCCCTTTTGTTCTTGTAGCCGGTTGTACCTTGAAAAAACGTAACATCTAAGACAGTCTCATAATATTATATTAGTAAAGCCCTTTGTTCCCTAGTTATCAGATGCGACATCACTGTACTTCAGGATGAGCCATAGGAGTTTTGTTTTACTTGTGTGCTATGTGTTTGGAGGCTGCAAGCCAATGCCGGGACTGCATCAGTGTCGCCACCAATATTAAAGTGCATCATACTGTATTTCTAACCATTCTGCTACACGCTTCTGAAACATGGACAGTGCATAGCAAACACCCCAGACAGCTAAATCGTTTTCACTTGAGATGTCTGCGAAGGCTGGTCAGGATAGAATAGCAGGAGAAAGTTTTGAACTTTGAAATTCTTAGTAATACTAAAATGTTGAGGATTCATACATTCCTGCAATAAGCCCAGGTAAGATGGACGGAACAAAGCATATCCCAAAGCACCTGGTAAACGGTGAGCTAAAACAGACGGACGCTCATTAATTGGACAGAAGAATCGCTACGGAGACTCTTTGAAAGTGTCCTGGAAAAGCTTCATTATTTGATGTCACCTTCTGGGAGTTGCTTGCACAGAACCGCTCCATCTGGCGCTTTCGCATCACTAAAGTTGCTCAGATCGCAGAGCGAAACTCAATCATTGATGCTAACAGTAGGCACGTGCCGCCTGTGAGAGCAGAGCGTAAGACGGGTCCTTACACGAGTGCACCGAGTGCGGCAAAATCTGCCGTGCCAGGATTGGTCTTTATAGTCATCCACTGAGATCATGTCTCGCAGCATAAGTCTGATGCTGTTGCCATCATCGCTTGCTAGTATGTGTTCCTGAAAACTGGTGATTGTACGTTTACCTGATCCTTCCTGTCAGACGCCATATCTCTATCGGACATGCCTGGTTTCTGTTAGCTTCGGACGGAATACCAGCTAGTGGACTTCAGAAAGTCATGGTCAAACTGTATAAAGCATTCGTTAGACCTAGATTGGAGTTCTGTGTACAGGTGCGGAGTCCTTATCGTAAAGCGGATATAAACATGATGGAAACGATTTTTTTTTAAAGCGACAAGGCTGGTAGTGGGTTTCCGATTTACAAATGAGGAAATACTCAGAAAAACCGACTTACAGTGTCTAGAAATGACAACAATTCTCAGAGTGCAGGGATGAAAATGCTGCAAGAGTGAAGAAAATCATTGACCAGTATAGAAAAATGACAATTGCAGAGATATCTATGTCAACAAAACTGAATGAAAATACAGTTATAGAATTTTACACAACAGACTGAACATGAGAAAAGTGTGCTCGCTGGGTTCCGCGTCTGCTGACATGTGAACAGAAACAAACAAGTGTTGATTGCTGTGGTCAATTACTCAAAATGTGTCGGTCGAAAAACATGTTGCCGACCATGGTGACGGTAGATGAGACTTGGGTTCACCATTATGACCCAGAAACTAAAATTTTCAGTATTCAGTTTAAAACCCCGGGCTCACCAACACATGTCAAGCCAAGAGCACAGAAATATACAAGAAAAGTGAAATTGACTGTTTTTTTAGGACGTCAAATGTGTCATATTAAAAGATTACCTGCCTCATGGTAACACGGTTAATGGACAATATAATGCAGATCTCCTTACCAAACTAAGAAAGACTGACCAGAAAACGAGGGATAACGCGCACTCAAATTCTGCCTTTGCTTCAAGATAACGCGCCTTCCCATAAAGCAAGGCTTGTGCTGCAAACAGTCAACAATTAGAATATTGAAATTTTCGCACACCCACCATATTCTCTGGACTTAGCTCCATCAGACTTTATTCTTTTCCCAAAACTTAAGAAACAGCTGAAAGGAAATCATGTTGACAGTGACGAAGATGTCACACTGGCTTGTGTTAACTGGTTTAGTTCGAAAAATTTGTTTCTTTATTCTGACGGTCTTTTTAAGGTTACGCAGAGATGGCAGAAATGTATACATTCTGGTGGTGGTAAAATGAGAAGGAATAAGCACTGTGCCAAATTTCAGCTTTTTTCTTCTACTCCTTCGTGGTCAGGGTAAAGACTTATGACAAACCCCTTGTATAAGATGATCAGAGGAATGGATAAATTATACTATACCAAGTTGTTTAAAATACAGCCACACACAAGAACAAGAGGGCACAGCTACAAGTTAACTAAAGAGAGATCCAGATTAGAAATTAGCAAATATTCTCTGCCGAAGACGGATGTGTCGGACCGAAAGGTGCAAATATCGCAGTCTGACTGTAAACCAGCGACACAGCGCATTCCTTTCTCCGGACTACATCCTGCCACTTGCAAATGTTTGTACAGGACTTGATAGCTGGAGATTGAGAACGAACACAAAGGAAATATTCTTTCAGTCCGATAGTGGTGAATGCTTGGAATGCATTACCACAGGAAGTAGTCGAGGGCAAGAAGAATTAATGCATTTAAGAAGGATTGGATGCGCATAGCTTTTAGAGCAAGGAAATGTAAATGAAACTGGTTGTATACATACTCAGCAGAGCCATTTAAAACAGTATAGAGACATCACGTTAAGTTTAAGTAAGGGGTCATGTAAATTCCTCTGTCTACCCTAATATTGAAGATCGATGCATTGATTGACAGTGTTTGAGGATCGATGCAGTGATCGATAATGTTTGAAGAATAGTATATGCTTTATCTTTATGATGTCGCGTATGCTCGGGAAAAGAAGGTATTCATTATGTTCTCAAGTTTCATTTACGAATAAATCCAAATTGGAAAATGAGGAAGGTCAAGGGCTGCGTGTTGTGATCAGTATTATATGGCGCTGAGATATGGTGTCAAGGGCTACGTGATGTCGCTACTAATATGTGGCACCGAGGCATGGACATTGAATAAACGGATGCAAAATAAAAAAGAGGCATTCGAGATGTGCGGCTACACAGGGTAGCTCACAAATCGTGCAACCATTTCAAAACTGAATAACTTTTTTGTATTTATTTTATTTTGAAAAAAAAACATTTTTGTAAATGACAAAATAATATTTGAAACATTTTTGGGAAGTTAAATTATCAAAGAGGATGCCACGGAAGTGATATCTCACATGCTTGTTTTTAAGTGCATTTTCCATGATATGGATTAGAGTGTCGGAACCCAGTGCATGAATACCTGTTCGAAAGTTTGTCTTCACCCGTTAGATGTTCAGTTCATCCCGTAATCCATCAGGTCGTTGGGGCACACTTGAAGACACTACAAAAATCCCACGCCATCTCTCTCTGTCCGCTTCCGCCTGTCGTGGCTCACCGGGACGAAGGTTTGACCACTACAATGATGTTGTTTGCCAATCTCTTCCTTGAACGTCCCCGCCCTCTCTTTCCTGGTATCCAATTTGTAATTCCTCTTGACCTCCTGTCGTACCCATACCATATTATCAATTGCGTTCTTGTAATCCGACCCCCGCAATAAAAAATATGGATCGGTTTAATCAGGAGAATCGGCTGGCCAGTGGAAATCTGTTTTTCTTGACATATCTTGAAAACTAACAGCATAATTCCGTCGTCAATGAGTCTATCCGCTTTATCTCTCGCCCTAATTGCACCTTGTTTGGATACACGTGTAAATCCTGTTGGAGTCGTTGTAAGGTTTTTCTAGGGAAGCACGGTCACAGCAACGGCGCCGAGTGTATGTTGTTGCAACTTGCTGAATACTTTGCTCAACCCAATTCCTCCTTTCCGGGGTTGGCATGGAACGTTGTCTCGCGACAAGTCTGTCACAGAGCTTTCATGTTGGAAACTATGAATCAGACCAAGATTTGCTGATTACATTATGCGGATTCGCTTTCTTCATAATGACGCACAAATGCTCTAATAAACCGTCGAATTTCTAAATAAAGTTATACAATTTTGGTTCGTTGGGCTGGCTACATAACAAATGTCTAATTGTTGAAGAGACCAAAAATTATCTTTATTATGGCTTGGCTTGTTTCCTTCTCATTCTCCCGATAGCAAACCCCGAAAAGGGCTCAAGAAGCAGAATCTAGTCCTTAAAGCGAAATGCGTTGTGTCGTAGTTTACAGCTTGACTGCAATATTTCCAGCTTTCAGTACAACACATCCTTCAGCAAGGGGGTTCCCTCTTAGCATTCCCTATTCGATCCCTTCTCCTTAGCCAGTCTGCTCTGTTGCAGCCTGTTATCCAGGATCACCATGTGGAGGTGTAGAAGGGTCTTGGCAGCTCTGGCTCACCGGCCCTGGCGCTAGCAGTCAGCTATGGATCGCTGGTCCTGACGCTAGCAGTAAGCTATGGGTCGCTGGTCCTGACGCTAGCAGTCAGCTATGGGTCGCTGACCGCTGCTGCATATGCGCTGCTCAGCATCTATTCTGTTTAAATGGTATTCGCGACTTCTGATACACGCGACTTCTGATCCACGCGACTTCTGATCCACGCTAGATTGGGTTATGTCTCGTTGAAAGTAAAGCAAATCAAAGGGGAAGTACTGAAAATGTTGCTGGTGGGGAGGAAACTGGTGTCAGAAACCTGAGTGGTTGTTCTTGTTTAATGCCAATATTAAGTTTACTCCCGTGTGCGCCCTGAAAAGGGCGTTAAGTGGCGGGTTGTAGTAGCTGTCCTCACATCCTAAACGTGCTGTTGAAGGTGGGTCGTGCTAGTAGTTGTGCTATGCTTGGCTTCATCTGCTTAACGCTCACTACTACGGGGATCACGTCGATCCACATCTCGTCTGCCAGACTACCTTCAAATCAGTCAGTTTGCAATGAATGCTACAGGGAAGATAGATTGTGGTTTTGGTCAGTATATGGTTAAAATGGGAAACAGAACATACCGGCTACACCAAAAACGATGCCTATTACCAGTTGAACAGAAGAGAGCAGGTCGTGGTCTTCAGACTTCGCACTGGCCACAATAGACTGAGGTACCACCTATTCAATAAATTGAAGATAGGTGGCACTGACGAATGCTAGTGCGGTACTGGGAAAATGACCGCTGAACATCTGCTGCAAAACTGCCCGACATACGAGGATCAGATTAAGCAGATGTGGCCATCACCAGTGGCAACACAAGGCAAGCTCAATGGCAGTGTCGACAGCCTCAGGATGACCACTGCTTTTTTCGAAAAAATAAAGGTTGACGTCTGACAGCGTACGAAGAAGAAGAAGAAGAAGAAGAAGGTCAGTTTATGGTTACACAGTTGAGATATTTTGGTCATGTAACAAGGCTTGCGTGATATTCGTCCATCACATTAAGTCCACTCTCTTTGTCCAGCCTTGTGGGCAGTCTTTCCTCGTGTTGTGTCCGCTGAAATGGGTGACTTGAGCAGTGATTTAGAATCAAGTGAGGAAGAAACTACGCCTGTTGTCAACCTCATTCTGTTATTCTGAACTACCTTTGGTCAGTGGTAAGATTTTATCGAGATAACTGGAGATAGAACAGGACGCATATTTTTTTAGGGTTTGCTCCCGAATTCTTTTGCTTAAACAAGTATCAATCAAGGCAGAGTAGAGGGGTGAAATCTATCGTGTGTCGCGCCTTTCCCCATAACCACAAAAGGTCGTAGGGACATCACTCATGGTGTAAGTGATGTGTTGGGTATCTGTTCCCGGCCGTGTTCTAGTCCATTATTGTTGTGTCTAAATTTCAGTCACTCAAAAACCGGCACTGTCTGCAGCTAGGGCGAAGGACGCCAATCACGTGAATTTCAGCCATGTGCACTAGGCCGTAAATATGCGACACAGGTTCAAGCGTAGTACTAATTCATATAGCCGATGTCCTGGTCAAGATAACTGGAAGGAAGAAAACACAATAAAATGAACGAATTAACCAGTCCAAATGGAAAATAACGACACATTTCCGTGAACACAAATGTAAATTGTCGACTAGTGTAAACTCCAGGCAAATCCGTGGCATCGCGGCATCCATAATGAACTGAAACATCAGAGCAATGTAGACCCGCAGCAGGTACGGCGCCATCTTTGCTGCTCTCAAGGAATACACCGCTAGTGAACACCATACTAGACAGTAAGATAGAAGACAATCGCCAAAGAGGCAGACAATGCTATAAGTAGTCAAATAACATCACGAGATGGACTAGAAAGAATCTGTCAGCTTACACCATCAAAGAATCATTGGTCAGCGACCCATAGCTGGCTGCTAGCGTCAGGGCCAGCGAATCAGAGCTGCCAAGATCTTTCTACGCCTCCATGTGGTGATGTGGCTCACATATCGCAGTCAAGTTATAAACCAACACAACGCATTCCGCTTTTCAGAGACCATCTTGCTACTTGTAAAGCCCTTATCCGGGCTTGGTAGCAGGAGTTTCAGAACGAACCAAGAAGAAGAAAAAGAAGAAAAAAAAGAAGAAGAAGATAATCATGAAAATAGAAGAAGTTGAAACTAGAAGAAGATGAAAATCTAAGAAAATTAAAAGAAAAGAAGATTAAAAGAGAAGAAGGGATCAAGATGCTGAGCAGCGTATGAACTGCAGTGGTTAGCGACCCATAGCTGGCTGCTAGCGTCAGGGCCAGCGAACATAGCTGCCAAGACCCTTCTACACCTCCACGCGGTGATCCTGGATAACAGGCTGCAGCAGAGCAGACTGGCTAAGGATAAGGGATCGAAGAGGGAATGCTAACCCGGTACTAAAAAAATGCTAGCTGAAGTCGGATGTGTTGGACCGAAAGGTGCAAATATCGCAGTCAACATGTAAACTACGACACAACGCATTCCGTTCTCAGAACTACATTCTGCTACTTAAGCCCTTTCAGGGTTTGGTAGTGGAAGATTGAGAACGAGCCAAGCCAAGCCAAGCCCAAGCCCAAGCCCAAGCCCAAGCCCAAGCCAAGCCAAAATGACGATGAAAAAAGAAGAGCAAGAGATAGTGTATGTTGAAGATTTATTGCAGCCGACCTCCATTGAGGAGATGACACATGATCTGAACTGATAACGAGCGTTAGTTTCCTGAGGGATCTGTTATATCCAGCTGGTACTTCACACCTAGCAGTCGTCGGTGTGTTCGAATGGTAAACGGTGAAGGCAGCCCAATAGTAGACTCTGCTGTCGAGGATGAAGTGTTGGAGACTTCATTGTAAGAGATACATCTTGTTTATAAGATGCGGTGGCTCTCTTCCTTACTTTCTGTTCCATCCCAAACAGTAAGAAAAGTACCTAGCTGCAAATGTGCCAACTGGACTCGGTAACTAACCATCGAAGGTCGGCTGGTCAGTTCAAGTACCATCTCACATGGAAGGTCGGCTGGTCAGTTCAAGTACCATCTCACATGGAAGGTCGGCAGGTCAGTTCAAGTACCATCTCGCATCGAAGGTCGGCTGGTCAGTTCAAGTACCATCTCGCATCGAAGGTCGGCTGGTCAGTTCAAGTACCATCTCGCATCGAAGGTCGGCTGGTCAGTTCAAGTACCATCTCGCATCGAAGGTCGGCTGGTCAGTTCAAGTACCATCTCGCATCGAAGGTCGGCTGCAATGGATCTCCAGTGTACTCTTTCTCTTGTCGTAATGGTGCAATCTGAGAGGCTTTTTCCAGTCCATCTCCTGATGTTATCCATCTGTTTAAAGCGCTGCCTGCCTCTTGAACAACTGCCTTCCACCCTACCCTCCAATTTTGTCTTCAACAAGGAGGTGTGTCTTGTTAAATGACCAAAATAACGTAACTGCCTAACCCTGAATTCAGTCATTAATTCTCTTTTAACCCCCAACTTTTTCAATACCTTCAAATTTTTGATCTTCTCTTTCCAAGAAATGCAATAATCTTCTACATACACACATTGCGAAGGCTTCAATACTCTTTTCCAACTTGTTATTCATTGTCCATGCTTCTGCGCCATGAAGTAGTGACCTGCTAATTCTCGTTTTCAAATTATGATTTATCTGTTTCGATGTCAAGATGTGTCGCATGTTGTCGAATACCATCTTCGCCATACCTATTCTCTTTCTGATTTCTTTTGCACAGCTGCCATCTTCTCTGTACCTGTTTCAGTAGTTGATGTTTTCTTGTTATCTGCATACATTTTGTTTCTTGTTACTTTTCCCAATTATCAGTCTCAGTTTTCTTGATGTTTATGTCTAATCCAAACTCTTGACTTATTTTGTATAATGTTGTCACAAGCTTCTGGAATTCTTGCTCACTTTTTGCCATAAAAACTGTATCTTCCACTCGACTATTACGCTAATCTGACGTGTAGACGAGAAGTTGGAGAGTCTTCTACCACTTCACATCACATTATCTTCAGCATCAGTCTGGCAAGTTTGCTGTTTGCCAGGAAACCAACAATATTCTGTATGCCTCCCGATCTTTTTCAGAGCTGGACCAATGTGGGTCTGGGTCTTTAGTCAGTTCATCTCGCTATCGCATAGGTGGGCGACCCACTGGATATGTACAGGCATATGGACACAAAAACGTTGTTCTCCGTGTCCATCCGTTGTTAGACACGCGTACCACATGCCTATCTGTTGTCAGGCACGCGTACCACATGTCCAGCCCAGTGATATTTGCGGGATACCGCTGCTTTCACAACATCACGAAACTAAGTTCGATGTCGAATTTCTTTGTTTCAGATCTTATTCCGTATCGAAGTTTGGAAATACGCTCCGTTCTATAGCTCTCTGGGTGACTTTTACTGTTTATACACAATTTAGTCGTCTCTAGTGACGCGTACGTATTGAGTCAGCAACCCTATTCTCGTCTCATAGTCACAGAAGCCATTCTAACCAGTACTATGTCGCAAAATTACTCGTTGTATGACGTGTGTCGCTATTATACCAGTTTCAGAATCCCTGAACCAACTTTTGCCAGACGCTCGCGCTGGTCTGTGCTCACTAAAACCGCAGCACGAGCCATGACGAATGGTAGGCCCCTGGCTATCTGGCAATGCCAGCAGTTTTCGCTGGGAGCACCAATCTATTATCATTATCACATTTTCTGCCCACGTACCGCCTTGCCCGGCGTTAAACCAAACTATCCCAAACACAAAAGAAGGGTTTCGTGGTCTGTGAGTAAGTTACACGGTTCAACAGAACGACTAATTTTTCTGTGCAGTCTCTTCATAAAGATAAAGGCTTTACAATTATCGGTTTTCCTACAAATTTTCATCAAAAAGACTAGACTTTACCATACGTATAATATGCTTCTATGTTAATACCAGGAATGAAAATGAAAAGCAAGTTGTATATGCTAACGTATAAATAACAATACAGACATACTATGTGTGTGCGTGAATATATATATATAAAGTATTTGTTTATATGTATATAGTAATTTTGTTCAATCGTGTTTACTGACTTATAAGCTAAACTGCTCAACAGAACTACCACTTTTTCTCGGAACGATGTTTTACAAATTGACATGTTGTATAGAAAATATACCAGAACTTCAACCCACTGAAAGTTAAGAAAATATTCATGGGGAAAATGGACATACTATTTATGGAATTGTGTTATAAGAAGTATATCGATATCTGTGACCACGTTTATTATTAATTTAACGCTCGTTGCTGCCATTGGTGTAGACATCCTTTTATTTCTTTTATCTCAAACTTTCAATTGGGCACTGTTGCTTGCCCCCATGGGGAACATTAGCAAGTCGCATTATACGTGATTGTAAGTTACAGTGTTATTATTCGTTCTTTTCAATTTTAGTCCCGGTAACGTACGCCCAAGTAATTTACATATTACAATAGAACTATTCATTGTTCCATGCATTCTTTTCACAAGGGCTGAGATTTCACAAATTTGGACGTGTGTTGTTGATGCTGTTAGGGCAGTGAATACTCACAATCTGACAAAAATATACATTGCAAAAGAAAAGACTACTTTTAAAAAGCAATTTTGATTAAAATCTTTTTTTCACGTTTGTGAATAATTTGCACAGTACACTTAAACTAACACTTCTCCCTTAGACAAACAAAGGCTCAACAACTGTCCGGTTTTTTTCGTTTGATTTCTCTTCATGAAAAACAGCAGCTTAACTGACTGTGATGTTTAATTTCGTTGATTTGGGCAATTAAATCTAACAGAAAGTTGCACGTAGTAAAATAAACAGGAAATGAGAAATGTTGTTTTTTGAAGCAGTTTTATATGACTTCTGGACCAACGTGATGTAAAGAGTACGCCCGAATGGATATTTAATTGCAGACCTAGGAAAGAGTCTTTGAATTTATATAACTACGAAAGGAAATGCGATTCAATGTAAGTACAATTTTGTTTTAGATACACTGTTAATAGATTTATTTGCTGGCAATAGCGTTTTTAAAAATTACATACTCTTTATTTTTGCCTATAATAATCATGCTGTTGTTGTTGTTATTGTTGTTGTTGCTGTTGTTGTTGTTGATGCGGCTGTTGTTGTTTAATACCCACAATAAGTAAGCTTACTCTTTAGTTCGTCTTAAAATGGACGTTAAGTGGCGGTTGTAATAGCTTTTCTCTCACCCCGAACGTGCTGATGAAGGTAAGCCGCAGTCCTCCAGGCGGTTGTGCTGTGCATGTCTTCATTTGCGTGACGATCACTAAAACGGGGATCACGTCAATTCACATTCTGCTAGTCAGACTACACTGACAACAGCCTACGGGGATCACGTCAGTTCACATTCTGCCAGCCAGACTACACTGACAACAGCCTACGGGGATCACGTCAGTTCACATTCTTCCAGTCAGACTACACTGACAACAGCCTACGGGGATCACGTCAGTTCACATTCTTCCAGTCAGACTACACTGACAACAGCCTACGGGGATCACGTCAGTTCACATTCTGCCAGGCAGACTGCACTGACAACAGCCTACGGGGATCACGTCAGTTCACATTCTGCCAGGCAGACTACACTGACAACAGCCTACGGGGATCACGTCAGTTCACATTCTGCCAGCCACACTACACTGACAACAGCATGTTCGCAGAGAACGCGACTAGGACGAGACATTGTGGTATTGTTCAGTATGTTGTCCAAAACCGGACTAGCGTCTTGGTTCCCAAATATTAATGATACATTAGTTGTAATTCTTTGTCTTCTTCTTTTCGCTTTTCTTGTTTTGCTTTTCATAACCAGGCTATGAAGATATGTCTATAAAATGCCGTATTGTGTGTCTCATGCAGGGGCATTCGTCGTCTAAGATATTTCCACAAGCCACATTGTTCGTGGTCGGCCTTTTGGCCTTGTAATAATTATAACAATAACAAGATGCTGAGCAGCGCATGAGCTGCAGTGGTCAGCGACTCATAGCTGACTGCTAGCGTCAGGGCCAGCGAACCAGAGCTGCCAAGACCCTTCTACACCTTCACGCGATGATCCTGGATAACAGGCTGCAGCAGGGCAGACTGGCTAAGGAGAAGGGATCGAAGAGGGAATGCTAACCTGGTACTCAAAAAATGCTTGCTGAAGTCGGATGTGTTGGACCGAAAGGTCCAAATATTGCAGTCAGGCTGTAAAGTACGACACAACACATTCCGTTCTCTGGACTACATTCTGCTACCTAAGCCCTTTCAGTGTTTGGTAGTGGGAGATTGAGAACGAACGAAGCCAACCCAAGCCAAGCCATAATAATAATAATAATACCACCCAATTGTGTCGGAGTGGGGGGAGGTGGGAGACCATGCAGTCATTATGCTCTGCTAATGGATCAACATGTTCTGAACATATATTCTGCTTTATGTATGTCTTTCTCACATGAGCAGGTGCCTTTGTGTCGTATTCTAAATATTTTGGACAATTCTTGTTGAGACAGAAAACGCTCCGTTCTATCCGAACAGAATACGATCTGTCGAGCGTGCAATAGGATTCTTTGTTTGAACGAAAGATCTAGAAATAAAAACCATACATTTTATATCGATGCAACAGAATGAATAATGTGCTTTTATGAGGTTTCTGCGAGAAAACTTTGTTTAAAGACATCTCATGTTGTTCTTAGATGTAAACCAGAGAACTTTCTACGGGTAGATCGGTGTGTTCAAATGAAACCGGACCAAACTGTAACAAGCGTGTGGTGACAAAAGTGTTTCGAGGACAACAGGGAAGAACTAGACAACGATGTTAATAGAAGAACGCAAGTTAATAAAATATATTCCCGAGACCAGGTCAGGCGCATATTGTTGTGTTAACTCATGGCCTTTTTTAAACATCGTTGTCCAGTTCTTGAGTGTTGTCTTCGACACACTTTTGTCCCCATACACTGCCTGTATTCTGCGATGAATTTCAACTGGTCGACATCCTGTAGCTATTAGAAACCGAATCACCGCTCGCTGATCACCTCTGGACGGATTCCGTATCACACCCGCCATGTTATTAACGGCGTGCTGAAGAAACTATGAGTTGGAGGATAATGAAACTTTGCAAACTTGACCGTTGGCATGTGCTGTTTACACCAGAAGTGAAGTCATCGTGCGCATCGTACGTATGTTCCCTTGTTGCAGCTTAGTCCGGTTTCACTTGAACACGCCTCGTAGTTGTCTGGAGAGTGTAAGTGTCTGTCTCAATGAGTGAAATATTTAATAAATGAGATCAAACGAATGTAAAAGTGAGTGAATGAGTGAATTAATGAGTGAAAGAATTAGTGAAAAAATGAGTATGGACATGACGAGCCAGGAGTGAATGAACTGACGACAGACAACGACTCTTAGCTCGTCGCTGGCATCAGCTTATCTCAGCTGACCTAGACCATATTCCTTCTCCAAGTGGCGGCCCTAGAAACAGGTTACACATGTATAGTCTTGCTAAGAGAATGTAACTCGAAGAGGATAGGTGAATTCTGTTACAAACATGATGTGCTGAAACCGGATATATTGGGCCGAAAGGCGCACATGTCGTAGTGTCGATGTAAACTTCGATAAGAGGTCATGCGCCCATTTCAGGAACAATACAGAAGAAGAAGAAGAAGAGGAAGAAGAAGAAGAGGACGAAGAAGAGAAAGAAGAAGAAGAAGAAGAAGAAGAAGAAGAAGAAGAGGACGAAGAAGATAAAGAGGAAGAAGAAGGAGGACGAAGAAGATGAAGAAGAAGATAAAGAGGAAGAGAAAGAAGAAGAAGAGAAAGAAGAAGAGGAAGAAGAAGAAGAAGAGGACGTTGTTATTGAATGTCCACAATGAGTAGGAGTACTGTTATGTGCGCCCTAATGAGGGCGCTAAGTGGCGGGTTGCCGTAGCTTGCCTCACATCCCGAGCGTGATGGTGAAAGGGGACCGGGGTCCTCCAAGCGGCTGTGCTATGCTTGGCTTCATTTGCTTGTCGCTCACTACTACGGGGACTATGTCGATCCCTCACCTTAACCAGGCTGCTGTGAAAATAGCCCGTTTTCAGGAATGGTTATGAGAAAGCCGCTATGAGGGTCTTGTCCAGTATGTTTTGTCTGAACCTGACTAACATATCTGATCAGTATATTTTGCTTGACCAGACGTTAGTCTTCAGTCGAAGAAGAAGAAGAAGAAGAAGAAGAAGAAGAAGAAGAAGTAGAAGAATAATTGTGTAATAGTGAATGAATTAGTGTAGGAGTTAATTAATGAGCGAATGAATGGATGTACGGATGGATGAATAATTACGACGGTGAATGCATGAGTGAGGGAATAGGTGCACACGTGAATGATTGAGTTTTAGGGTTAATGAATGGAAGTGTTCAAACTTGAAAGAATGTATGCATGTATGACTGATTGAGTGAGTAAATTCGTGTAAGGGTGAATGCATGCGGAAACGGATGAATAAATACGTCTAAGGTAAAGAATGCATGGTAGGGTGAATGAATGAATGAGGGGTCGAATGAATGAATGAGTGTAAAGGGGAATGAAGGAAAGAATATGTGAGTGAGTACAAGATTTGAATTAATAATTGAACCTATGGCATAAGTAAAAGGGCAAAATTAAATGAGGAACTGGTTACAAAGAAGACGGCCCAAGTCTTAAAGAGGAATACGAACTATAATATTAAAACCAATCATTGTTTAGCATGTCATTTGCAGAACGTCGCTCCTATCACATCCCCTCTGGAATAAATTCAATTTCTTGTCAAATCTCCAGCCTGCTCCAATGTCATGCTCAAACATCGCATCGTGGTGCCATCGCCTTCTTGATCTTTCTCTGCCTCTCCTGTCCGGCCCCATAACTTCCTTTACATTTCTCACACGACCATTGTGTCTTTTGATTTGGCGAAAGTATTTCAGTTTTCTGGTTAAAATTTGGAATTTATGAACCAGTTCACCTCTTTACCCAACTCTTGTCGAATATCTGTATTCTTGTTATCAGCCCATGGTATTTTTAGGACTTTGCGGGATCTTTTACAACGAGAAGACAGATGAGTTCGTAAAAGTCGTGGCGGCACACACACTCTCCGTGCACAGAGATTTTTTTTAAAGCAGAGACACTCATCAAACGATCAGTGAGGACGGAACGGAAAGGCCAGCACAAAAGAATATAAGCCAGAAAACGACAGCATAGAGACAAACTTGGCAGATGTGGGAAGACAACAATTTTCAGACTCAGAACGGGACATTGCAGACTCTAGGCTCACCTCTACAGAATGCGTCTTGGAGACACCGTCACATGCGATTGCGGCGTACACAATCAAACACCAGACCATATCCTGCAGGACTGCCCCAGTTATACAGACCAAAGAGAGGCAGTAAAAAAGGCACAATTTGATCGAGTACCATACAGAGAAATCAAGAACATCATCAGAAATCAGTATATACGCCAATGGAGAGAAGACAGAAACATAAGCAGTGCATCAGACCCAATTCACCAACTCAAAAGAAATCAACAAACTACCTTATTTCGTCTGAAAACTGGACACTGCAGACTACTAGAACATATGTACCGACTGAAGGCCTCACACACCAATGAGTGCCCATGTGGAACAGGATGCCAGAACCCTGAACATATTCTACAGGAATGCCCAAACTACAAGGATATGAGATACCAGACCTGGCCAGATGGTGCGGAGCTGAGGCAAAAGAGATTTGGCAGCCGCTCCGACCTGGTGAAGACTACAGACTTCATCATGCGACTGGCCTGCAGATATACCATGACCAATATATCTTGAACGCAAAGAAAAAAGAGAAGAAGAGGCAGTCTGACCCGGGGAAGCGACCATGCTCGAAAAGCTGTGGGGGATCGGCGAAGAGCTGAACCCCCGTGACCTGACCTTCACGAACCTCACCGGGCTAGAAGCATAGCATCAGTTGATCACAGAAAAAGCAGAAATGGAATCTTATAGAATGAAAATATGACGGACAGGCACAAATTAGCTCCTAGGCAACATAGCAATACTTTAGTTCAGTTTAGTCGAAGATTCAGCGCACGGTTTAACCATGGCCGTCTGTATCTATTACAGGTGGCCATGGTTTAACTCACTTCTCTGTTCTTTTCCATATTTGTAAGAATCCCATCACAATGTACGAACTCAGTAGCGCAGTCGAGGATCACGTAATAGAGTGTGTAGATTTGTAACACAATTTTGAATTTTGCCTGGACAGCGGCTGTTAAGCCTACTCATTACGATTTCCAACTGCTGAAAAATGCCTCAATATAACAATAAAGACGACTAGATACTTTTGCCACGTTAACATACAAAACGGTGCAGACGTTGGTAATGGACAGCACGGTTCCTGGAAGAAGGGAAAGAGCTCCACCCTGAGAAAGGGCATCTCAACATTGTGGACAGTCTGGGAATGTCTTTGTATGACTCAGGCCGACTTGCCTTCAACCGAGATGAAGACTAATTCTGGAAGATATTTAGCTTGGCTTGGCTTCGTTCGTTATCAATCTCCCGCTACCAAACCCTGACACAGGTCTAAGTAGCAGAATGTAGTCCAGAGAACGGAATGCGTTGTGTCGTAAATTACAGCTTGACTGCGATATTTGCACCTTTTGGTCCAACACATCCGACTTCAGTACGCATATGTTTTGTACCAGGTTAGCATTCCCTCTTCTATCCCTTCTCCTTAGCCAGTCTGCCCTGCTGCAGCCTGTTATCCAGGGTCATCGCGTGGAGGTGTAGAAGGGTCTTGGCAGCCCTGGTCCGCTGGCCCTGACGCTAGCAGTCAGCTATGGGTCGTTGACCTCTGCAGCTCATGCGCTGATTAGCATCTTGATCCCTGAAAGGTATTTAACACATGATATTGAGTTTCAGATCTGTATATTGGTAAAACAGCCCTTTTCACGGCAAAGGATCGGAGTTCAATTCCTGTTACTTGCAGGTTCCAGTCGGCCAGCTGCAAATGGATACCTGGTTTATTGTTAGAGAAAGGAACTGACCCACCAGACAAACAGGATGTAGCCTGGTATCATGAATTCTCTAACAATACATTAATTGTCATGTGCATTCAGTTTTATTGTATGGAGTAAAAACCTGGACCCTGAGAAAGAAAATGGAGAAGCGTTTTGAGGCCTTTGAAATGTTGGTATTTAGAAGACTATGACGAGTTTCTTGGAAAGATAGGAAAACAAATAGGGAGGTTCTGGAACAACTCTAGGTGGAACAAATAGATCTAAAGGACATGAAAAGAATAAAATGTAATATTTTAATCAACGTCAAGCGCCAGGACAGTCTGCTAAAGGTTATTTTGGAGGGCAAAATAGAGGACAAGAGAGCCAAAGGACGAAAGAGGTACAGATGGACAGACAACATTAGGATCTGGTCGGGATACAGTTTGACTGAGTGTACCAACATGGCGTTAAGCAGAGGAGGTTGGAGACCCATTACCGTCAATCTCCGTTGCGCAATGGCACTTGATGATGATGATGAAATACATCATCGCCGACAGCAGTTTCTTCTATGGAACTACTGTTACTTTTGTGCATAATGCAGTAGCTGACCCCATCCACAACGCTCTTTAAGACCGCTTTGTGCAAAATGTTGCAAGAAAGCTCTAGAAACAACACACGAATTCCTTCGCTACCTTGGCCTTTTCGCTGCATGTGATAAAGCCATTGCCAGATTTGGTCTCCTTACACAAAGCCTGTATCTCAGTACTTTAAGATTTCTGTAGTAATGATTGTACACAATAAGGTTTATATTCCCATGCACAACCTTCTTTAGGACATGCTTGGCTGGTTACGAATGTTCTGTTAGATACTTTCTATGTGTCATTAGTGTGACCCCAAATATGGTACATGGATAATTGAGAGAACAACCCGTTCTCACGAGGATCAGAAAATAATCGTTCCTCTACAACGTGCTGGGAGGAAATACAGTGGGTCGATTCGTCCAACCTCACTAAGTGAATTTGAGATCCACACAGGGAAACCGGAAACCTTCGGAATTTTAGAATGTACTATATCAACAATTTTCCAGACGTCTGTTAAAAATGTGAGTGAGACGAGGTGTTGCAGTGGTTAGTGTGCTTGCTTCCCAGCCGAGCGATCGGAGTTTGGTCCACAGTTGCTGCGGGATTTTTGCGATGGCAAAATGGCTTCTGGGGTTGTCCTAACCTGATAAATTAGAACCAGAATAATCTGGTAAAAGTAATGGCGGCCGGCGTGTTGCTGACCACGTCACACTTATTGCTCCGTTGGTCAAGAGTAGTAGGGACTATTACCATATTCAAAAAGTCCATTAGTGAATTTTTAATGCGATCGAGTGGGCTTCCAAACAGAGTACTCGGAGGTACAGTCTCCGGCAAGAGAAAAAGAGGTCGTCCAAAGACACGCTGCAGAGATGTTACTCGGAAGTGGACAGGAAAGACCCTGGAGGACACTGAAATTATGGCGCTGGTCAGACAAAAATGGCGTGAATTTATTCCTGAGACAGTGCCATGGGGCAATGCCATGAGGCGATGCCAAAATGACCTCACACAGACCAAAGATGAATCACATACCACCCAGGAGAGGACTGCCCGCCGCCACCCCCCTCCTCCCCCCTTCCCCGACCAAGAACATGTACATGGTATACCTGAATAAATTTCTAGAAGTCTGCTCAAATGTCTACATTTCTAGATGTCCGCTCAAATGTATAAATTATTAGAAGTCTCCTCAAATGTCTACATTTCTAGATGTCTGCTCAAATGTATAAATTTCTATAATTCTGCTCAAATGTCTAAATTTCTAGAAGTCTGCTCAAAGGTATTGTGCCAAAAAATGTATATACGTTTGTTCAAATGTACTTTTCCCAAATATTCCTAGAAGTCTGCTAAAATGATTTACGTGAGCAAATTTCCGAAAGTTTTCTCAAATTAATTATGTAAACAAATTTCCGAAAGTTTTCTCAAATTAATTATGTGAACAAATTTCCGAAAGTTTTCTCAAATTAATTATGTGAACAAATTTCCGAAAGTTTTCTCAAATTAATTATATGAACAAATTTCCGAAAGTTTTCTTAAATTAATTATGTGAACAAACTTACAAAAGTTTTCTCAAATTAATTATGTTAACAAATCTCTAGAAGTTTTCTCAAATTAATTATGTTAACAAATCTCCAGAAGTTTTCTCAAATTAATTATGTGATCAAATTCCCCGAGGTTTTCTCAAATTAATTTTGTGAACAAATTTGCCGAAGTTTGTTCAAATGTACTTTGTGAGTGTCTTCATAGAAGCCTGCTCATTAACCATGGCATACCACATCGCTTGAAACATGTTTTCCATCAGTGCCTTTATTCTCCCAGGGAAGAGATTTTTCTAGAGCTCGGCTGAATTAGTGAAAGCGTCTAGCGAGAGTGTTCAGGTTTCTTAGGTTTGCTGTGTTGAGAGATTGCCTGCTTTCTTATTCTCCGGCTGTACTGTATCGTTACTAATGTGTCCATCAGGGCTTCTAAACATCTGGGCGTTAGCGGACCCCTTCTGCTATTTCTTTATTCTGTTGTCCTAGTGCACTTGCCATACGGCGTCGCAGAGAGGCGAGATGGGCGGATTTTTTGTTATTGCCAAGTGGGAGGCTTGTGATGTCGTTAGGTGTAACTTCCTGAGAGTCGCAGAGACACCCTCGATACACCGACGTCGAAGTCTGCCCTTGCTTGTGGACTGGAGGCCTGCATATGATATACTCTTGCTTGCAGGCTGGTCATTATGCATTCTGACTAAATGATCAAAACACTTGATTTGTTGAGAGTCAATAAAGGCACTAACTGGGTTTATCCGCACTGTCTGCCTAAGCGGGGTGTTGCAGGATTCGGTCATGGATTTTCTTTCCTACTGTACTTCTAACACAGTATAGGAATAAATAGTGTATTTATCAGACTCTTCTTAGTTGAAAGAAGCATTCAGTACTAGCATATATTTCACCCCAAATAGAGTTCATTTGGGTTACCATCGTGCGTATTTGACAATTGATGACTGTAACGGGGCTAAGGGAAAGACAGGTCGATATAATTTGATTTTAAATAAATAAGTAAAGACTTCGATAAAGCTAGAGTGTAGAAAAGATACCAACCCTAACCCTCATCTTAATCCGAACCCTAATCCAAAACCTAACCCTAATTATCACCTTGAACCTAATCCTAACCCTAATTCCAAAACTGATCCTAGCCCTAATTCTAACTCTAACCCCAATCCTAACCCTAACCTAATCCTATTCCTAAATCTAACCCCAATACTAACACTAACCCTAACTTAATCCTATTCCTAAATCTAACCCCAATCCTAACCCTAACCTAATCCTATTCCTAAATCTAACCCTAACCCTAACCTAATCCTACCACTAACCATAACCCATGACATTCTTTGCTTAGACAGCAGGAATATGCAGAAAATCTCGTCCATTCTCGCAGAGTGTTTGACACCCTCTACAATTAAAAATCCGACTGTTCTGTGACATCACTACCTCAAATCCGGTGCTAAAAATATATACTTCTTATGTTTGGGCTGAATTAAGACGCAAGTATCAAGGGTGTTGAAACGATTTTAAAACAAACTAAGACACCCTTCTTGTGCGATAAAAACACAATTTGACCATTTCATGTGTGATGAAAAAAATCCCATTTTAACACTTTGCGAACTAGTTGCTCAACCACTTCTGCTGAAGGAAATAGTCCCGTGAGTCGCTGATCCAGTTTCCGCCGGAGATTGTGATTAAAAACGTTGTTTTGTTTTTTAAACTTTGAAACGGGTGTGATGTTACCGTTTGCAGCTGCAAGCAGACCCGTTATCGGTGTGCAATATTGCTGCTTCTCATCACAGGTGAAATAGGTATGTGTTCGTTTGTTCCTGTGTCAGAAATGGGATATTGTCTCTAGAGCTTTCTTCAAATACGAGATTGGATGTGTTCATTTGGTAGAGTCCGTTCTTAATTTCTGGTGCATCACTTAACACCAATTGTATTTATATCGTAGTTCTTAGTTATTAGTTTTTAGCTCTAAGTTCTTAGTTCGACCCGTTCTTAGTTCTTTGTTCGACCCGTTCTTAGTTTGATCCGTTCTTAGTTCTTAGTTTGACCCGTTCTTAGTACTTAGTTCGACCCGCTCTTAGTTCTTTGTTCTTAGTTCGACACGTTCTTAGATCTTAGTTCAACCCGTCCTTAGTTCTTAGTTCGACCCGTTCTTGGTAAAGGGGTGGTCCCCCTTGATCGGATCCCAACTCAGGATACAGTCGTTTCTGTCGCATACGCGTGTCGTCCAGTGGGATAGTAGTCTGTCTGGTGTGGAGTCGTGTGTGTTGTGTTTGTCTAGTGAAAGTGGCCAGCGAGTCAAGGGCCGTCCCCGATGTCTCTTTTTGTCGCGCGCGTAGCATATGGCGGTTATGGTACTCAGTCTTTCGTTTTGGCGTCTAGCTTTTTAACCATCCCAGCGGTGTTTTGAGTAGTTGACGTACTATAGGACATCCTTAATGTGGGACATTCTCCGGATGTGGCTATTCTGTAGTTCGGCTTGCCCCTGTTGTCTGAAAGTTATGCCCACCAGGCGTCTTTCAAGAGATGCGTGTGATGTTCTCAGTTGGTTCTCTGCTGCTTTTGTTAGAGACCAGGTTTTGCTACCTAAGCAGGGCAGGACTACCGAGTCGAAGATGTCAGCACGTAGTCTGGTGTCTTTTGTGGCGTCTGTTGCTGTCATGGTGGAGTTTAAGGCTACCCATCCCGCCCGTTTCCGTCTGGCGATCTCAGGTTTTATGTTGTTCTCCGTATTGAGGGGCCTTTCCAAATAGACATATTCGCCAGTGTCCTTTATGGACTTTCCACTCAAGAATATGGGGTTAGACTCTGCGAAACGGTTGCGCATTTATATCTCCAACGTATTGATCATGATGCAGGTTCACGACACAGGGATATCGTTACACGTTCAAAAAATTCCGAGTGCTCATCCATCATAAAATTGTAAAGCATCACTATCATTCACAGTTACTGACCGACTTATCGTGTCCGGCAATCTCAAAGTCTTCTCCCAGAAACCAGACGTCGTCAGTGCTCTTTCATTTGCCACATTTAGGTACTCCCCTGTACATGATTCATGGTTACTCGGACATGGTTAGGTGTTCCAGGTCATGGTTACTCGGACATGGTTAGGTGTTCCGGGTCATGCTTACTCGGACATGGTTAGGTGTTCCGGGTCATGCTTACTCGGACATGGTTAGGTGTTCCAGGTCATGGACGGCCCCACATTCATGGTTACTCGGATATGGTTAGGTGTTCCGGGTCATGGACGGCCCCACATTCATGCTTACTCCGACATGGTTAGGTGTTCCGGGTCATGCTTACTCGGACATGGTTAGGTGTTCCGGGTCATGGACGGCCCCACATTCATGCTTACTCGGGCATGGTTAGGTGTTCCAGGTCATGCTTACTCGGACATGGTTAGGTGTTCCGGGTCATGCTTACTCGGACATGGTTAGGTGTTCCGGGTCATGGACGGCCCCACATTCATGCTTACTCGGACATGGTTAGGTGTTCCGGGTCATGGACGGCCCCACATTCATGCTTACTCGGACATGGTTAGGTGTTCCGGGTCATGGACGGCCCCACATTCATGCTTACTCGGACATAGTTAGGTGTTCCGGGTCATGGACGGCCCCACATTCATGCTTACTCGGATATGGTTAGGCGTTCCGGGTCATGCTTACTCGGACAAGGTTAGGTGTTCTGGGTCATGGATGGCCCCACATTCATGCTTACTCGGACATGGTTAGGTGTTCCGGGTCATGGATGGCCCCACATTCATGGTTACTCGGACATGGTTAGGTGTTCCGGGTCATGCTTACTCGGACACGGTTAGGTGTTCCGGGTCATGGATGGCCCCACATTCATGCTTACTCGGACATGGTTAGGTGTTCCAGGTCATGCTTACTCGGACATGGTTAGGTGTTCCGGGTCAGGGACGGCCCCACATTCATGCTTACTCGGGCATGGTTAGGTGTTCCAGGTCATGCTTACTCGGACATGGTTAGAGATTCCGGGTCATGCTTACTCGGACATGGTTAGGTGTTCCGGGTCATGGACGACCCCACATTCATGCTTACTCGGACATCGTTAGGTGTTCCGGGTCATGGATGGCCCCACATTCATGCTTACTCGGACATGGTTAGGTGTTCCGGGTCATGGACGGCCCCACATTCATGCTTACTCGGACATGGTTAGGTGTTCCGGGTCATGGACGGCCCCACATTCATGCTTACTCGGATATGGTTAGGCGTTCCGGGTCATGCTTACTCGGACATGGTTAGGTGTTCTGGGTCATGGATGGCCCCACATTCATGGTTACTCGGACATGGTTAGGTGTTCCGGGTCATGGACGGCCCCACATTCATGCTTACTCGGACATGGTTAGGTGTTCCGGGTCATGGACGGCCCCACATTCATGCTTACTCGGACATAGTTAGGTGTTCTGGGTCATGGACGGCCCCACACTCATGCTTACTCGGACATCGTTAGGTGTTCCGGGTCATGGATGGCCCCACATTCATGCTTACTCGGACATCGTTAGGTGTTCCGGGTCATGGATGGCCCCACATTCATGCTTACTCGGACATGGTTAGGTGTTCCGGGTCATGGACGGCCCCACATTCATGCTTACTCGGACATGGTTAGGTGTTCCGGGTCATGGACGGCCCCACATTCATGCTTACTCGGATATGGTTAGGCGTTCCGGGTCATGCTTACTCGGACATGGTTAGGTGTTCCGGGTCATGGATGGCCCCACATTCATGGTTACTCTGACATGGTTAGGTGTTCCGGATCATGGACGGCCCCACATTCATGCTTACTCGGACATGGTTAGGTGTTCCGGGTCATGCACGGCACCACATTCATGCTTACTCGGACATGGTTAGGTGTTCCGGGTCATGGACCGCCCCACATTCATGCCTATTCGGACATGGTTAGGTGTTCCAGGTCATGCTTACTCGGATATGGTTAGGTGTTCCGGGTCATGGACGGCCCCACATTCATGCTTACTCGGACATGGTTAGGTGTTCCGGGTCATGGACGACCCCACATTCATGCTTACTCGGACATCGTTAGGTGTTCCGGGTCATGGATGGCCCCACATTCATGCTTACTCGGACATGGTTAGGTATTCCGGGTCATGGACGGCCCCACATTCCTGCATACTCGGACATAGACAGGTGTTCCAGGTCCTGGACGGCCCCACGTTCCTACATCCTAGGACATGCAATCAGGTGGTCCGGGTCCTGGACGGCCCCACGTTCCTACGTCCTAGGACATACAATCAGGTGGTCCGGGTCCTGGACGGCCCCACGTTCCTACATCCTAGGACATACAATCAGGTGGTCCGGGTCCTGAACAGCCCCACGTTCCTACATCCTAGGACATACAATCAGGTTGTCCGTGTCCTGGACGGCCCCACATTCCTACATCCTAGGACATACAATCAGATGGTCCGGGCCCTGGACGGCCCCACATTCACAATATTCATCGTCTGCATATCCCCACTGTTTAAGGATAGACCCACACCTGGACACACCTGCTCTTAAGGATAGACCCACACCTGGACACACTTGCTCTTAAGCTGTTCAGAGATCTCCTTGTAGAATGGGGCAAATCATGTCCTGGTACAAGTTCGTCTTTAATCCTCATCCAGCCTTCACCGTTCTTTTGACGCCACTTTTCTATGTGGTTTTTCTCGGAGTTTTGTTCTGGGGGATGTCCTCTATTTCAGTCGTATTCTTTCTGCTGTATGTCCAAAAAGAGTTTCTCTCTGATCACAGGACTGCTTTTGTCTCTCAACTTCACATGCGACACCTGCTGCCGAAGACAGATGTGTCGGACCGAAAGGTGCAACTTGGTAGCTGGAGATTGAGAAAGAACGAAGAAGGAGAAGAAGAAGAGGGAGAAGAAGGAGAAGAAGATGCGAAACGTTTTATAATATCCGTAGATGCGATTCTAGCGATTGCATAGACTTTTTCCTGCTGGTGTCCGTTTAAGTCATCCTGACACAATTAGGCATCATTTACTACCACATCTACCTGTTCCATGTTTCTAGATGCTTTCCATACAGGTGCCGCATACTCTGCCGCTGAAAGAGATAAGGTAAGGGATGATGTGTAGAGCACCGTTGGGGATGTCCCACATGTAGTGTTTGTCAGTTTGTAAGTGTTATCCACATTTCCACATGCCTTATTAGATAATGGGCGGTCCATAACAATGCCTAAGTACTTGTGTGTATCGCTATATTCAAATGCATGTCCGTATCGTTAAATATGACTTTTAGAGCGCATAGATAATTCATCGTTAGGTAAAAGCGCCACAAACCATTTCTTTTACAATCAAAACAAAAACCAGGCAATGAGTTGACAGCAGCCATGGAGTCGTATATGGCTGCTTGCAGCAGGGTTAGGGACTCTTAGCTGGCTGCTTGCAGCAGGGTTAGCGACTCGTAGCTGGCTGCTTGCATCTGGGTTAGCGACTCGTAGCTGGCTGCTTGCATCTGGGTTAGCGACTCGTAGCTGGCTGCTTGCATCTGGGTTAGCGACTCGTAGCTGGCTGCTTGCATCTGGGTTAGCGACTCGTAGCTGGCTGCTTGCAGAAGGGTTAGCGACTCGTAGCTGGCTGCTTTCATCTGGGTTAGCGACTCGTAGCTGGCTGCTTGCATCTGGGTTAGCGACTCGTAGCTGGCTGCTTGCATCTGGGTTAGCGACTCGTAGCTGGCTGCTTGCATCTGGGTTAGCGACTCGTAGCTGGCTGCTTGCATCTGGGTTAGCGACTCGTAGCTGGCTGCTTGCATCTGGGTTAGCGACTCGTAGCTGGCTGCTTGCATCTGGGTTAGCGACTCGTAGCTGGCTGCTTGCATCTGGGTTAGCGACTCGTAGCTGGCTGCTTGCAGAAGGGTTAGCGACTCGTAGCTGGCTGCTTTCATCTGGGTTAGCGACTCGTAGCTGGCTGCTTGCATCTGGGTTAGCGACTCGTAGCTGGCTGCTTGCATCTGGGTTAGCGACTCGTAGCTGGCTGCTTGCAGCAGGGTTAGCGACTCGTAGCTGGCTGCTTGCATCTGGGTCAGTGATCGAGTACTGAAGAAGACTCTATTCTGTGTACATGCGACGACCCTGAAAACAGGCTGCTCATGTGTATTCTGGCTAAGAGAGTGGGAAGGATAACCCGGTAGCCAAAAAGCCAGTTTAAATCAGATGTGTTGGGCCGAAAGTCGCAGATATCGAAGCCACGCTCTAAATTGCAACACATCACAACGTCCTTTCCAGGTCGAACACTGCAGATGAAGAAAACAACTACATAGTGACATTTTGGTTGGTTGTCATGAAACACATAGAACGCTTTTTCGACAGGGATATATATATATATATAAGAACACATTTAGACATGTTAAAATAATATGTTCACATCACTTCTTGGAAATCCAAAACAGAAACACACTGTGACTGAATTACTTCCCCTGTCCTGAACACCAGAAACCCACCGGCACTTACTTACTTCCCCTTTCGTGGACATCTCGTCGGACATCATAACTTAACTTAACATCTTTATACTGGTTTAAAATACTACGCGGGATCAAGATGCTGAGCAGCCAATGAGCTGCAGTGGTCAGCGACCCATATCTGACTGCTAGCGTCAGGGCCAGCGAACCAGAGCTGCCAAGACCCTTCTACACCTCCACGAGGCGATCCTGGATAACAGGCTGCAGCAGGGCTGACTGGCTAAGGTGAAGTGATCGAAGAGGGAATGCTAAATCAGTACTCAAAAAATGCTTGCTGAAGTCGGATGTGTTGGACAGAAAGGTGCAAATATCGCAGTCAAGCTGTAAACTACGACACAACGCATTCCGTTCTCTGGACATTCTGCTACATAAGCCATTTGAGGGTTTGGTAGTGGGAGATTGAGAATGAACGAAGCCAAGCCAACCCAAAATACTATCCATAGTCTGTATACAACCAGTTTCATTTACTTTTCCTTGCTCTAAAAGTTATGTGCATCCAATCTATTCTTTAATGCATTAATTGTCCCTGCCTCCACTACTTCTTGTTGCAATGCATTCCAACCATTCACCACTCTCTGCCTAAAAAATATTTCATAATATCTAATCTGTAGCTATGCGTTTTGTTCTTGTAGGTGGTTGTATTTTGAAAAAAAACTTGTTATAGTCTAATTTATCCTTTCCCGGAATTATCTTATAAACGTGTGTCACCTCGAATTATTCTCTTTTCTAGACACTGTAGGCCGGTTTTGCTAAGTCTTTCCTCTTAACTATAATTCTGGAATGCCACTATCAGCTTTGTCGCTCTTTTGTGTATCCTTTCCAGCATGTTTATATCTTTTCTATGATAAAGACTTCACACCTGTACACAGTTCGTGTCCAATGTTCTACCACCTGTATAGTGTTGTCATGCCCAAGCAACATGTCTCCCAAATTGCATGTCTCCAACAAGATTTGGGCAGATCTAGCGGTGGTCTGGGTCTTGTGTTGCTCTACTGTACTATAATGCTTCATACCATGACTGACAGACAACTTCATGGAGGACAAAAACACGTCGTGATTCCTGCATCAATCCGCACTCGCTCTTCTACGCTTACTTGAAATGTAGAAATTAAATTGGGTGTCCGGGGACGGCGTGGACTAGTGGTTAAGTGGCACGGCTCACAACCAGAAGGTGCTGGGTTTGATCCCCAACACAACACCGGCCGTTACCCCGAGGAAGCAAACCCTTAGAAAATGCAGGAGGAAGCAGGCCCTTGCGTAAAATGCATGCTGAAGTCGGATGCACTGGGCCGACAGGCGCAAAATAAAAACAACAGTTCAACGCACACCGCTTTGGGGATTAGAGAAATAAGGCGAACTTAAAAAAAAGTAAAAATGGATGTCCTGTAGTCAAGAGGTTAAGGCACTCGCCTCTCACAGTAATGAACAGAAACGGTGAGCGATCGAATCCCGCAAGTTTCAAGCGACCCTTGGTCTCACGGGAGGTAAGCCCAGAGTGCCTGCATCCAGAGTTACCTCCAGTCGTCTCGACCAATAATCTTGCCACTGATCCAAGGTAGCTCAGGATAAGATTGACATTGATGACCAGCGCATTAACTCCCTCACTATAATCCTCATACAGCGCACGTCACATTATTAAAACAAAACCATCTGATGAAGTGGTTATCATCGCTTCGCGATAAGCAAAAATTAATTAATTACAAAAGAAAATATGGACGTTTGTCGGTACCGGTGCAGAATTTTATTTCTACTCGGACATTTTTTTCCCACCCGAAGGCTGGGAAACAGCTGCTCGGGGTCGAGCTGTTTGTAGAATGTCAGCTGGAAGTGGCTGCCGACACTCGTGTGGGTTTTCTGGATACAGAAAAAAGAGGAAGACTGAAGAGACCGGGAAACACTCTGGCAAGCCAGTCTTTTCAGCGTGGCTGCACGATCTGTCACAGGGACTGTCACTCTCAGATCGGTCATCAGTCATAGCAGACAGTGTCGAAATACAGGAGACGAAGCTGGAGAAAACACAGATCGCTACAAGCAAGGTCTACAGAGACTGCGACGTCAATGATGTTGATGAATATGCTGATGATGATGATGACTAAAGGTCGCTGTGGTCTAGCGGTAAGGCCATTCCCTCTCATATCCATGAACGGGAACGGCGTGGGTTTGAGGGTGTGGGTTTGAGCCCCACAGGGTTAAAGCAACCGCTGATCTAAAATGAGGTGGGACGAGAGTGTCAGCATTCTGAATTACCTCTAGTCGTCTTGACTTATGTCTTGTCGTTGGCCCAAGGTAGCTCGGGACTAGAGAGTGAGGCTGACGACCAGCGTAGCTTCTTTCTCACTATAATCTAAATACAGCTCAAAAAACATCATTTAAGACAAAACCGTCTGCTGATGTCGCCATCATCTGTTGTGTTGGGCAACTAACTTTTTTTATTAATAGAGAATGACTACAACAGTTGCACTTTGATATATTAACAGCTAACACTAGTGGAGGCTGCCTATTAACAGCTAACACTAGTGGAGGCTGCCTATTAACAGCTAACACTAGTGGAGGCTGCCTATTAACAGCTAACACTAGTGGAGGCTGCCTATTAACAGCTAACACTAGTGGAGGCTGCCTATTAACAGCTAACACTAGTGGAGGCTGCCTATTAACAGCTAACACTAGTGGAGGCTGCCTATTAACAGCTAACACTAGTGGATGCTGCCTATTAACAGCTAACACTAGTGAAGGCTGCCTATTAACAGCTAACACTAGTGGAGGCTGCCTATTAACAGCTAACACTAGTGGAGGCTGCCTATTAACAGCTAACACTAGTGGAGGCTGCCTATTAACAGCTAACACTAGTGGAGGCTGCCTATTAACAGCTAACACTAGTGGAGGCTGCCTATTAACAGCTAACACTAGTGGAGGCTGCCTATTAACAGCTAACACTAGTGGAGGCTGCCTACACAATGTCAGCTCTCTAGCTTATGATGAAGTTGGTTAAAATAGGAGAAATAGACGTTCATGCAAACGGACATTGTGAGGCTAGATAAACGCTTTTGAGAATTCCCACATGTACGGCAAAATTGTGCAAGCGATATTCGTCTATGATCATAACATACTCTGGCATTTCTTGTGCCGTTGAACATTTACATATCACTTGTTTAACGATCAAAACACTCCAATGCAAAGTAGATGTTTTTCTCACAAACAAACAAATTTTCACACAAAATATTCTCATACAAACAAACTCCAGCACAAATGCACTCTAACACATACTCTAGCATAAACATCTTCTCACAAAAACACATTCTTACACAATGTCACACATACACTTTCATACAAACACAATCTCACACAAACACACACATGCACTTTCATGCAAACACACTCCCACACAAACACTCTCACACAAACACACTCTCACACAAACACACAAATACATTCTCACACAAACACCCAAATACACTCTGTCACACAAACACATAAACACACACATACACTTTCATACAAACACACTCTCACACAAACACACTCTCATACAAACACACTCTCGCACAAACACACTCTCATATAAACACACTCTCACACAAACACACTCTCGCACAAACACACTCTCATATAAACACACTCTCACACAAACACACTCTCGCACAAACACACTCTCATATAAACACACTCTCACACAAACACACTCTCGCACAAACACACTCTCATATAAACACACTCTCACACAAACACACTCTCACACAAACACACACATGCACTTTCATGTAAACACACTCTCATTCACACACATGCACTTTCATACAAACACACTCTCACACAAACACACACATACACTTTCATGTAAACACACTCTCATTCACACACATGCACTTTCATACAAACACACTCTCGCATAAACACACTCTCACACAAACACACACATACACTTTCATGTAAACACACTCTCATTCACACACATGCACTTTCATACAAACACACTCTCGCATAAACACACTCTCACACAAACACACAAATATACTCTCACACAAACACACAAACACACAAACACACACATAAACTTTCAAACAAACACACTCTCACACAAACACACTCCCATATAAACACACTCTCACACAAACACACTCCCATATAAACACACTCTCATGCAAACACACTCTCATTCAAACACACAAATACACTCTCACACAAACACACTCTCACACAAACACACTCCCATTTAAACACACTCTCATGCAAACACACTCTCATTCAAACACACAAATACACTCTCACACAAACACACTCTCACACAAACACACTCCCATATAAACACACTCTCACACAAACACACTCCCATATAAACACACTCTCATGCAAACACACTCTCATTCAAACACACAAATACACTCTCACACAAACACACTCTCACACAAACACACTCTCACACAAACACACTCTCACACAAACACACTCTCACACAAACACACTCCCATATAAACACACTCTCACACAAACACACTCCCATATAAACACACTCTCACACAAACACACTCTCATTCAAACACACAAATACACTCTCACACAAACACACTCTCATTCACACACAAATACACTCTCACACAAACACACTCTCACACAAACACACTCTCACACAAACACACTCCCATATAAACACACTCTCACACAAACACACTCCCATATAAACACACTCTCACACAAACACACTCTCACACAAACACACAAATACACTTTCACACAAACACACAAATACACTCTCACACAAACACACTCCCATATAAACACACTCTCACACAAACACACTCTCATTCAAACACACAAATACACTCTCACACAAACACACTCTCACACAAACACACTCTCACACAAACACACTCTCACACAAACACACTCCCATATAAACACACTCTCACACAAACACACTCCCATATAAACACACTCTCACACAAACACACTCTCACACAAACACACAAATACACTTTCACACAAACACACAAATACACTCTCACACAAACACACTCCCATATAAACACACTCTCACACAAACACACTCCCATATAAACACACTCTCACACAAACACACTCTCATTCAAACACACAAATACACTCTCACACAAACACACTCACACAAACACACTCTCACACAAACACACTCCCATATAAACACACTCTCACACAAACACACTCCCATATAAACACACTCTCACACAAACACACTCTCACACAAACACACAATTACACTTTCACACAAACACACAAATACACTTTCACACAAACACACTTACATAATTTCACACTCCCACAATTTCACACAAACACGCTCACCCTCACACTCTCTCCCACAAACACATTGTCACACAAGCACGCTCACACACACATCCCCCCCCCCCCTCAAACACGCTCACACACACTCACATGAAAATATGTATTTTTATAACAGTTTCAAGACCTGTTGAAATGGGTTTTTTACGTTGGCCTTATTTTTCTATTCCCCCAAGGCGTTGCACTATATTTTTATTTTGTGCCTGTGGGGCCAGTGCAGCCGACTTCGCCGTAAATTTTATGTAAGGGTCTGCTTCCTCCTGCATTTTTAAAGAGTTTTCTTCCCCTGGATAACGTCAGGTGCTGTGATGTGGAGCGATCCTAGCATCTTCGGTTTGTGAGCCGTGTTACTTAACCACTAGCCCACTCCACCAACTCTTGAGATGTATAACAGTACTAAATCTTCTTTGAGAACAACAGTTTTCCCTATATACGGTAGAAGGCTCTCCATCTAATGACAATGCACATCCAGCGATCCCCAAACCTCAATTCTACCGAGTATGCCGCGGGGATCTGCTTTTTAAAGTAGCAGACGGGGATGAAGACTAACGTTTATTGAGGCAAAACATACTGGTCAGACATGTTAGTCAAGGTCAGGCAAAACATACTGGTCAGACATGTTAGTCATAGTCAGGCAAAACATACTGGTCAGACATGTTAGTCATGGTCAGGCAAAACATACTGGTCAGACATGTTAGTCATGGTCAGGCAAAACATACTGGTCAGACATGTTAGTCATGGTCAGGCAAAACATACTGGTCAGACATGTTAGTCATGGTCAGGCAAAACATACTGGTCAGACATGTTAGTCATGGTCAGGCAAAACATACTGGTCAGACATGTTAGTCATGGTCAGGCAAAACATACTGGTCAGACATGTTAGTCATGGTCAGGCAAAGCATACTGGTCAGACATGTTAGTCATGCTCAGGCAAAACATACTGGTCAGACATGTTAGTCATGGTCAGGCAAAACATACTGGTCAGACATGTTAGTCATGGTCAGGCAACACATACTGGTCAGACATGTTAGTCATGGTCAGGCAAAACATACTGGACAGACATGTTAGTCATGGTCAGGCAAAGCATACTGGTCAGACATGTTAGTCATGGTCAGGCAAAACATACTGGTCAGACATGTTAGTCATGGTCAGGCAAAACATACTGGTCAGACATGTTAGTCATGGTCAAGCAAAAACATACTGGTCAGACATGTTAGTCATGGTCAGGCAAAACATACTGGACAGACATGTTAGTCATGGTCAGGCAAAACATACTGGTCAGACATGTTAGTCATGATCAGGCAAAGCATACTGGTCAGACATGTTAGTCATGGTCAGGCAAAACATACTGGACATACATGTTAGTCATGGTCAGGCAAAACATTCTGGTCAGACATGTTAGTCATGGTCAGGCAAAACATACTGGTCAGACATGTTAGTCATGGTCAGGCAAAACATACTGGTCAGACATGTTAGTCATGGTCAGGCAAAACATACTGGTCAGACATGTTAGCCATGGTCAGGCAAAACATACTGGTCAGACATGTTAGTCATGGTCAGGCAAAACATACTGGTCAGACATGTTAGTCATGGTCAGGCAAAACATACTAGTCAGACATGTTAGTCAGGGTCAGGAAAAACATACTGATCATATATATTAGTCAGGGTCAGGCAAAACACACTGATCTGACATGTTAGTTAAGTTCAGGCAAAATATACAAGCTAAGACTCCCACCTTGACTTCCTAGTCGCTCTCCCTAGAAACTAGCTGTTTTCATGGCAGCCTGCTTAACGAGGTGAGGGATCGACTTGATCCGCGTAGTAGTAAACGACACGCAGATTAAGTCAAGCATAGCACAACCGCCTGGAGGCCCAGGCCCACTTTCATAAGCACGCTCGGGATGTGAGAACTACAATGAACCGCACTTAACGTCCATTTCAGGTCACACAGAAGGGTAGATCTACTCATTGTGGGCATTCTTTTTCTTCTTCTTCTTCTTCGTACGCAGTCAGACAGTAACCATTATTTTTTTCGAAAAAAGCGGCGGTCATCCTGAGGCTGTCGCCACTGCCATAGAGCTTGTCTTGCAGTTCCACTGGTAATGGCCACATCTGCTCTCTCTCTGATCCTCGTATGTCGGGCAGTTCTGCAGCAGATGTTCCGCGGTCATTTTACCAGTACCGCACGGGCATTCGTCGGTACCGCCTATCTTCAATTTGTTGAATAGGTGGTACCTCAGTATATTGTGGCCAGTGCGAAGTCTGAAGACAACGACCTGCTCTCTTCGGTTCAGCTGGTAATAGGCATCGTTTTTGGTGTAACCAGTATGTTCGGTTTCCCATTTGGTCCTGTATCTGGCTTTGATAAGCCGTTTTGACTCTTCGTACGTCATACTAGTATCTGTTTGTGGTAGTCTTGCACCTTCTTTTGCCAGTCTGTCTGCCTCCTCGTTGCCTTGGATGTTGCAGTGTGATGGGACCCACTGTACCACTACCCTTTTTGGTGCGGACTGCTGGCACAGTTTGCAGAGTGCTGCTCTTTAGTCATTAAGCTCAGTGTTTTTCTGGCTTTTTAGCGCTGTGACTACGGCGAGAGCATCTGTAAGCAGGACTATATGGCTTTCATTTTCTTTGTGTGTCACCATTTCTTCCACTGCCGCCCTCAGTGCCTCTGCCTCCGCTCTGAAATTGCTTGTGTACTTACCAGTAGCGAATGACAGTGTTATTTTTCTGCCATTTTGGTAGGTTCAGGAATGCTCCTGCCCCTCCGTTCTGTGTGGTGTGTGTTACAGAACCGTCGGTGTATGCATGGGTCCAGTCCATGCTTGGGTAGCTTTTCGATATGAAGCTTAGGGTAGTATCTCTCCTTTCTTTTTCAGTCTGGCAGTTGTTGTTTCCAATACCTGGTATATTTTCTACCACCTCTGGAAATATATCCTGCCTCCAGGTAGGTTTTCGTACAGTAGTGATGGGTTTTGGTGTTGTTAGTGCGTTTATTGGATCTTCGTGCATCTTTGCTTTGGCTATTTCTGCAAAGTTTCTCCGCTTTAGTTTCCCATTTCCCAAATTGTTTAGTCTCTGGTGCATTGGATGGTCAGTCTTCGGAGTTTCTCTGACTGCAACTGGGCTCTGCAGTCTCTTCTATCGGTCATGGATTGCAGTTTTGTAATCTTTTCAAGTTCTACAATTGGCGTTGACTTCATGCCTCCTGTTTTAATTCTCATGGCTTGGTTTTGAAGTTTGCTAACTTTATCGAAGTTCGCCTTCGCTGCTGTTGTCTATGCCGCAATGCCATTCTCGAGAACTGGTCTCACTCTTCCAGTGTACAGTTTCTTTAGTATGCCTTCGTCTGCTCCCCAGCTTGTGCCAGCAAGTTTCCTCATGATTGCCATTCTTTCTCTGGCTTTCATTCGGTTTCTCTCAATCTGACTTTTCCATGTCATGCGCCGATCAAATGTGACTCCCAGATAGGTTGGGTTGTCGTTTGGGTGCAGGAATTTGCCATTTAGACTTAATTTGGTATTTTGGGGTTTTAATGAAAGCGAGAATATTGTGCATGTGGTTTTCTCCTCGTTTATTTTGACCAGCCATGAGTTCGCCCACTCTTCCAGCGATGTTAGGGCCGTCTGCATCCGATTTCTTGCTATGGTGAGATTCTTTTCAGAGGTCCACATAGCCAGATCGTCTGCAAACATTGAGCTATGGACTCTTCTTGGTATATTCTCTGTAATATCGTTTATATATACCAGGAAGAGTGTGGGTGACAGTACTCCCCCTTGGGGTACTCCCTGCTCGAGTGTCACCTTTTTGCTCACCTGCCCTTGTACTTGGACTCTGGCCGTTCTTTGTTTGAGGTAGTGGTTGATCCACTTGTACATTTTCCCACAAACATTACTTCTTCTTAGCTTGACTCTAAGTCCGTCTTTCCAGACTTTGTCAAATGCCTTTTCCAGATCCACCCAAACAGCTACTGTGTGTTTCTGTGCCTGGTAGGCATCTTCTATCTCCTGGGCTATGAGGATGACCTGGTCCTCAGTGGATCTGTGCTGTCTAAACCCGGCTTGCTGTGGAATTAGTATTCGTTTTTCTTCCAGATGCCACATCAGTCTGGTATTTATCATCCGTTCCATCAGCTTGCCGACACAGCTCAGTAGGCTGATGGGCCTGTATCCATTTGGATCTGTTTTGTCCTTTCCTGTTTTTGGTACTGGTACCAGTATTGCGTCTTTCCATGCCTGGGGTACAATTCCCCTTTTCCAGCTTTGGTTCAGGACCGATAGCAGTTTCCTCTTCGCTGTTTGGCCCAGCCCCATCAGCATTTCGTTTGTTATCCCGTCTTTTCCGGGAGATTTCCTTTTCTTTAATGTTCTCATAGCCTCTT